>JAWWTY010000077.1:73855244-73960003 GCA_035222235.1 Margarornis squamiger
GTTGCTAGCTACTCTGTATGTGAGAAACTACCTAGAAGTATAAAAATCTTCAAATTCATGAAAACCCTAAGGCATCAATATCTATGAAAAATCAGCTGATAAAAGTAAGAGCATTCTGTATGAAGGGTGCTGAAATGGAGCATCTCCTTGACTTGAGATTTCAGTTCTATAACACATTTTTATGAAGATGGTTCCTTAACATTGCAAAAAGTCCTACTAAAATAGATAAGGCTTAGCCTTGCAATCCATGCAGTATTCAGGTCTGCTCCTGTTGCCATTGAGAACAAAAGCAGTCACACAAGATTGAGAAATTGCACTGTTTGTGTTAGTAAATACAAAAGCTATCATCAGTCCCTTTCTACACATAGATGGTAAACCTTCAATTTCACAGCTCTTTTAAACCAAAGGGGTTTCTTTTTTCCTTTTTTTTTTTTTTTTTTTTTTTAATTAAGGGGAAGTGGATGAAGAGGAAAATGTTCTCCTCTTAGCAGCCTCAAGTCAAACTGAGCTTGAAAAACCACACCCACTGCTTCACCAGAGAGAATAAATTTTCAGCTCACAGGAAAGGAAGAACAACACAAAATACATTGTCATATTAGGGATCAAACAATACAAGACGAGATTAAAATAAAACTCAAAGCCCCTACAAACATTACAGATTAGTAATGAACTTAGAACAGCAAGGTAGAGCTTTGTAATTGAACAAACACACACAAAATCATCAGGGAGCTTGTGGTACCAGGCTCACCTCTTACAATTGGAAAAAGAACCTTTTAAAAAAATGTACATCTCCAGTCTTATCAGACAGAAAAAAATAAATGGAATTGAAATTCACCTTATATGTTACATCCTGTCTTTTATCCTCACAGACCACTAGATTTCCAGAATATTCTCCTTTCTTTCCATAGCCTGACTAGGCCAAGACCCTACTCCTCGGAGCAATCTCTCCACCATAGCTAGTGACATTGAGGGCTATTGATCAGATCTTCCATCCAGCTCTGACATAGCACAGGCGTAGTTAAAGCTGTCTGTCTTCATCCATTCACCCAATATTAGAGCATTCTTTGTTCTTGCCTGCAAGCAAAACTTAAATACTAGGCCATGTGTGGCAGAGAAGAACATTATGGAGAAGGACAACAGGGAGAAATCTCAGCAACAGAATTTTATTAGAATCTAGTATTGTAAGCTATAAGGAATATCATTTCTGGTCTGTTCTCTAAGCAACATATTAAAAAAAGAAACAATTGGATTGTGGGTTTTTTTTAAGTTAAAAAGAACTTTATAATTTGAAGTTATTTATAATACAAAACACAGAGTAAGTCTACAGCTAATAAAATTGTCTTTGCCTTTTTTTCCCTCAAATAACTAATTTTTAATATTAGTCTATATTATTCAAAATTCTCTCTAAAGAAATACATGGAGCAATAGTGTCTCTAAGTGTTAGGTAGTCTAAGCATGCATATTCATTCTTTTAATTAATGCTTTATTGAAAAAAAATGTTTTATTGAGTAAACTTGTTTTCAAGTAGCACAAGCCACTTCTACTCAAAGTAGAACTTAATCTATGGAAGGGATTAATTTTATATCTTTTTTATAATATGGAAGATTTTTTTTTAACTAGATTTTGTACTTACATTAACTGCATTATCAGTAGCAATTAACATGTAGAACTGATTGTCAACCACCACTAAACAAGGACTGAATTACACACACACACACAAAAAAAAAAAAAAAAAAAAAAAAAAGGAAAAAGGCCAGTAAGTAGCTACCCTCTCCTTGATGTATATAACAACCATTAAAATACAGGTTCATGTCAGGAAATATTGTGTATTTTTATACTTATCCCTTTCTCTCAGAAGGGTTTTTAGATAGACAGACAGACAGACAGACAGTCAGTCAGATAGATAGACAGACAGACAGACAGACGGACGGACAGATAGATAGACAGATAGATAGATAGATAGATAGATAGATAGATAGATAGATAGATAGATAATGCATTATAATTTCAAAATCTTTCATGGAATTTTTTTTCTCTCCCTTACCAACACAGGACAAGATGGCTTGTTGAAGCCCAGCGCAGCCCTCCAGTACCTGCTCCCAGAACCAGATACAGCCTAAACAAAAAGGATAGTTAATAGCTTTGCATTCCAACTTAAGGCTGGAGGGAGGTGTGGGATGAGGGAGGTTTTTCATGGTACTGGCCACACTTTGCTCCTAGGTTTGTGTGACTGCTGGCCACTGTTTGCTGGGCTGGTGGAAGCACTGGGAAGGGGTCCTTTTTCTGGCTTGCCTCCTGATTCCACATGCCCCGTGCTGCTCTTCAGAGAGAACAGTCGTTGCTGCCTGGATTCACTGCAGACATTTTGAGGGGCTGGCGTCATCTGCAGAGGAGTTGCTGACCCTTCCCTCTGCAACTATGTTTTTCTTTTTCAGACAAAGGGCAGTAGGAGAGAGTCCTCTCATTGCCCACAGGAAAGGTTTCATCTCATCCCTGCAGCCACCATTCCCACGTGAGTTTAGGAGCCAGTGCCTCTCCCTGGTCCCTATCTTTGCCTCACCAGAGTCCATGAGTGACTCATTGAGGCCACTGCCTCCTGGGGCATGGCATTGCCTCCCACTGTCTGTAAATATAACTGCACTGAAGGGGCAAAGATAAGACTTGATCTGTTTGAGTTTTGGTTACGGTATTGCTGTTTGTTCTGTGGTTTTGGTTATATATATATATATATATATATATAATTGTAGTAAAGCACTGTTATCCTTTTCTATACATTTTCTCATTAAAGTCTCTTAATTTCAAAGGTTGTGGTTTTTGGGAAGCAGCCCCCTTCATAGTCCAGATAGGCATCTTAGTTTTCTTTTAAACTGAGACAATATGTAAAGGAGATAAATATGTAAAGGAGGCAAATATCATATTTAATTGTTGAATAACATTTTTAACAAATAAATAAATCTATAGATTAACACAATACAGTAAAAAGGAAACAAAAAACAAAACCAAAAACCCATTAAAACCTCTGTAAGAACATGGTGGGTTAAATATTGGTTAACAGAAATGCTACCTTGAACTTCAGAGAGCAGACTGTTCAGGAGACTGGTTGACAAAGTCCATTGAGAGACTTTCTTGACGAACAAAGGAGTGCAGCAAGGTTGGACATTCTTCACAAAGGAAATCTTAAAGGTACCAGAGTAGGCAATCCTCATGTGCTGAAAAACAAGCTGGCAGGGAAGAAGACCAGCCTGGCTGAACAGAGAGTTTTGGCTGGAACTCAGTAACGGAAGAGAGTTTATGACCTTTGGAAAAAGAGGTAGGCAATTCAGAAGGACTACAAGGATGTTATGAGGCCATGCAGGGAGAAAATTAGATGCACCTAAAGTCCAACTGTAACTTTAAATACTGTTGAAAGTACAGTAAAAGTGTTTTCATAAAGACATTAACAATAAAAAGTAGGACAAGGAGAACTGCAATCCTTTATGAGATACAGGGAGAAACACAATGACAAAAGATAAGGAAAAAGCTGAGGTACTTAATGTCTTCTTTGCCTCATCCTTAACAGTAAGACCAGCTGTTCTTGGGGTGTCAGGCTCCCTGAGCTAGAATAAGGATGGAGAACAGAAGGAAGACCTCGTAAGCCAAGGGGAAATGAGGGGAAATGTTCAGTGATCTGCTACACACACACGATTATGCACAGAGTTGCATGGGGCCAGATGGTATCCAAGGTACCAAAGGAGCTGGTGGAAGTGTTCACCAAGCCAGTTTCTATCAATTTTCAGCAGTCCTGGCTACCTAGGGAAGCCCCACTTAAATGAAGGTTAGTAAATGTGATGATCATCTACAAAAAAGTTTTAAAGGAGGATCCAGGAAACTACAGATCTGTCAGTGTGTTCTTGGTGCCAGGGAAGGTCATGGAGCAGATCTCTGAGCACTATCATGCAGCATGTGCAGGACGACCAGGGGATCATACCTAGACAGCACAGGTTTGTGAAAGGCAGGTCCTGCTTGACTAACTTGGTCTTCTATGCTTACTTCTGCTTACTGGATGAGAGAAAGGCTGTGGATGTTGCCTGCCTGACTTCAGTAAAACTTTTGACTGTCTCCAGCAGTGTTCTCCTGAAGAAACTGTGTGCTCATGGCTTGGACTGGTATACTCTCACTGGCTAAGAGTGATGGGTTGCAGGACCGAGAGAGAGGAGTTGAATGGAGTTGAATACAGTTGGTGGCCAGTTACTAGTGTTGATCCCCAGCGCTCAGTATTGTGGACAGTTCTATTTCATATCTTTATCATAAATCTGGACAAGGGGAATGAGTGCACCCTCAGTTTACAGACGACACCAAGCTAGACATGAGTCCAGATGTGCTGGAGGGTAAGAAGGATCTACAAAGGGATCTAGAAAGGATGGATTGATGGGCCAAGGCCACCTATAGGAGCTTCAACAATATGAAGTGCTGGGTCTTCCACCTGGTTAACTACAACCCATGCAACCCATGCAATACTCGTGCTTGGTGAACTGTGAGAGGAAAATTGCTTGGTGGAAAAGGTGTCTGGGTGGGTGTCTGGGGTGTCCCAAATGTCAGATCCCAGGACCAGAGCAGCAGGCTCAGCCAGGAGTTTTACTTTTAAAAAATATACAAAGGTCCAAAAATTTGACCATCAAACTTTTAGAAGAGCCCTCGGTTTTTTAATACCAAAGATCCATAAGGCAGAGTACCTATTTCTAGTCTTATTTCCAGTTGTAGGAGGACTGCCTTGATTCCAGCACTGACAAAAACAGCCACAAGGCAATGGACTAATGAGCATCTGCAAATCTGGCTAGAGACAGAGCTGGTGAACCTCTAACATGGTTGGGGGTGAAAAAGTGACTGCAGGACACCAGTGCTCTAGCACAGCATATTGGTACATAAGACATGCATTACAGCATCAGCTCCCAGGATTTTCTGCTGTGACACAGGCAGCAGAGTAGACCTGGACTGGAAAATATGAAAGGTAACTTAAAGCTGCCTCAACTATTTGTCTTCAAATTCAAGGATGTCTTTTTACATTAGAGCAGCTGCAAGTCATTTAACAGCCCTGTAAAAGAGTATTGGAAGAAAACCAACCCTTGCATATTATAGAAAGCCTTCTCTTGACATTAGAATGGTTGAACTGAGCTTCCAGCATCAGTGACTGCAAAAAGAAAAACATTTTCATTTTATTGCATAAAAACTAACTTCCTCAGCACATTCTGAAATTAGATTACTTTGATTTGATTTGACTTTGTGACAACTGAAATCAGCAAAACAAAGAAGAGTAAAATTTTAAGTAGAGTTACTATGGCACATTAGGTAGTTTATCAACAATTTATCTTGCAAAGCTATTTGATTAAACATTAGTAGAATATTTTATACAAAGCGATTTTCCTGTTTGTCTCAGGGATTCTCTATGAAAGAGATATAAACCAGGACCCATAGTGGTATTCTCCCTCCAAAAAAAAAACATTTGCTTTTTCCCCAAACCTAGGTTATGCTCGCAAAACTAATTTAACAAAAGAGAAAACCTGACAAGGATTTATGATATGAAGAAAGATGAACCGAGGAAAAGAGGGAAAACTTCGTATCTTCTCAGACTCTCATGTATTCCAATGAGTTTCAAGTCTCTCTTTTATACACTGCCCACATTGAATGGGATCCTTCTGATTGCCTTGCAAAATTCACTCTAAGGGATTGCTTGTGCCTTTTGTTACTTTGCCCTCTGATTTCCACTAGCCACATCTTAGGTAGACAGTCTTTGTAATCATTTATATTGTCCTTCATTTCTAATACCTCAGAAAGATCATTCCATTCTTTTCATGAACTAAAACATAATAAAGAACACATAAGAAAGTATTAAGTTATAATATATGGTATAAGTTTAGCTGAAAATAATTTAGGGAGAATTTGTCTTAGCATTTACAAGCTGGCACCAGCACATGTTACTACACACACACAGACACACACATGAAAAGTCTTCATGGTATCATGAGTGCATAGATAACAATACTAAGATTACCAAGGAACACAGAAAAAGAAAATCCCAAGGAAATGCTATTGAACATGATCATAATAAACAAATTTTTTTAGCACACAATTATTTTGTTACTAAAATATATTTGAAAGAGAACTTAAATTTTCACTTCCACATAATATGACTAAAATGAAATGTTCTACACAGAAACTGCAATACTCTATTCTGCCTCATTATGATTCAGACAAGAATATAACATTCCCTTCCCACCCCCCAAGAATTGGTGTTGGACAGGGAGAATGAGCCCGGGGTAAGAACTACAGATGAAAAGAGACTGGATGGAAACCATTTGGAAAAAGAGCACATCAAGATTACATAGGAGGAAGCTTACATTCATCAGCACACCTTTTCTTTCTTATACTTCAGGTAAAAAAATAAAATACGATCACTAACAAATTAATTCCCACAAAACCCTCTGTAACTTCATTAACTCAAATGGCAGCATTTTGCACAGTTACTTCCCTGCCTCAGCAGTAGAGTTCCATGTGATAGTGTTTTCAGACAAGTTTGGAGGTAAGCAGTGGAGTTCATCTGTGCCGTTTTCCCCTTCCAAATACTCATGATAGATCTCAATGGTCTCATTAAACTAATACTCAGTCAGCTGTTCACTATCTTCAGGTGGCTCTTCTTTGCATTCATGCTCTTCATCCAGCAAGGTGGCAAAATATGGCACTAGTGCAGCTGTTGTACAAACTCTTGATGGAGGCAGCTTGCTTCCTGAACATCCTAACTATGAACATATGGTTTAACATTACTTGCTTTCTATCAAAGTGGCTGCACATAAAAATGATTGCAGTTTATTTAGCCTATGTTTAAATTGTTGCACCAGAGAACAAACAGAAGCTGCATCTTGATTTCACTTAGTCACAATAAGAGAAATTCCAAATGCTTATACTTTGACAGCCAAACAATTCTGATCATTTAATAGCATATTCCATATAACAGAAAAAATGTTCTACTAGTAATACTTTTTGAAACTTCTACTTGAGTTATAATATATTGTTTCTATGAAAATGAGTGACAGTTTAAAGACTATGACAGCTTATTAATTTTTTTTTTAAACTTTCGAGTTTTTATTAGCATCTGTGTGAACTATGATTTTGATCCATAGTGACAAAATACTGCTCCTAACGGAAAAGTTGGACGGGACCATGCAGAGGCTATTTTTATTAAAAAGATCTTTACAAGTGGAACAGTGGGGCTTCATTGCCTTTTATCAATGTTTAATCTCAGAAATCTATTAAGGGGATAGCTGGGTGAAATATAATGCTTGTGATATACTGTGAAAACAGGTTAATGATCTAATGATTTCTTGCAGCTTTAAAATCTGTTTCCTCAGACCATAACTCAATGGAGCATAAAGAGCACCCTAGACTGTGCAATTTGATTCTCATAGCCATTAGTGTACTGTGGATCAAAGGGACAATTCAAAAAGAAGATGAAAAAAATACCTCAAACATTCACAAGCACTCATATGGAGACAAACATTGGCCCTGAAGGGGAAGAATGATTTCCCAAGTTGCTTTGATAGCGTACTAGGCATGCAGAATAGAGGTGGTGACTTCATACAGACCTGGGGTGATGCATTCAGAGAAGACTAACAGCCTTGGCAGGATGCAGATTTCTCAGATTTATCTAATTCCATAGAGTTTGTTTTAATAGTTTATTGCTATATTCTTTTCAACAATAGCTTTAGAAAGCTATTTTTTTCTCATTCTAATGTTAATTTATGATTACTCTTCAGTGCTCAAAAGCTATAAGCTTCGGTAAGAAAAAAAAAAAAAAGGAGCACCAGGGCACTTTGTGACTTTAACAGTAACATATTGCCAAAAAAAACCAACAAAACCAAAACCAAAACACCCTAAAAATTTTTAGTGGCCACATGCTGAAACATTTTATGCAATAATATTAAAATAAAGGCATTTTTCATAAATTATTTTTTAGAGAGATAGAAAGGAAATCAGATCCTCATCCAAAATACTATTATGAATAATTAACTTAAAAACTGCTATATTTCTACGGAGTCTTGGGAAATAGAATGCAGAAAATTTTGAGAAAGATATCATCACTCAATACTAGTAGAGCATATGATACAAATGTAGTAAAATAATGAAAGATCAAACCATATATGTGAAATCTTTTGTTTTACCACTTAATGCACTGTTTAAAACCACTCAAAGGTTATAGCAATGGAAATGACATGAGAATATGCCCAGAACAAAGTAAGAATTGAAAATACATGCTCTTATCTTGTCTGAAAAATCAAAGGATCCACTTTGGCTTCACAAGAGCTACCGTGGATAGAGATACAGTTTTATCTACTGTGTAATTTTTTGGTTCATACCCACAGAAAATGAATAAGGCATTTAGCTATAAATGGTTTCAGTGACCAGTAAAATGGAATCTTGTGCTATTTTATGAAGGTTTTCATCATTATTTTTTATCTTCTATGAAGAAAGGAAAAAAATATATTTGTATTTTCACAGCTTGTATATTGTTTTGCAGAACCATTTTTATTTCAACTGCTGTATATTTCTTTCAAAGGATTTTTTTTTTTTTCCTCAGAATTGACCATTCTCTATTCAATTTGTTTTTGAGGTCAATCCATTTTCACTCCTAGCTATACTGAATTTTCCCCTGGATACCATCTTATACAAACTCCCTCAAATTCCAATCCAAGAAAGATGTTAATGTTGTCTCCTAGGACCTGCTTTGTGTTCACACTTTTTAAACAAGTCATAATAATGCAGAAAGCATAAGATGAAAAGTAAATATTTATGGCTGAAATTTTACATTTTTTTTCTTTCATAAAATTTTGAGAAAAGTACATAGAAGACAGAAGCAATAACTTGTTTCCAATTCCGTAGAAGAGAATGGAATAGCATGAAATGGATTGGAGAGAAGAGGGGAGGGGAGGGGAGGGGTGGGGAGGAGTAGAATGTTTCAGGGGACCTAAAATGATCATTTAGTCCAACCGCCTGACCATTTCAGGGCTGACCAAAAGCTAAAACCTGTTATTAAGGGCATTGTCCAAATGCCACTTCAACACTGACCAATTTGGGGTACTGACCACCTCTCTAGGAGCTTATTTCAGTATTTGACCATCCTCTCAGTAAAAAAGTACATCCCAAAGTCCAGTCAAAACCTTGCCTGCTGCACCTTTGACCCATTTCCACACATCTTGCCACTGAATATGAGGAAGAAGAGAATATAACCTCCATCTCCACGTTCCCTCCTCAGTAAGGTGTAAAGAGCAATGAGGTCACTCCTCAGCCTCCTTTTCTGCAAACTAGGCAAGCCCAAAGTCCTCAGCTGCTCCTCACAGGACATTCCTTCCAGCCCTTTTATCAGCTTTCTTGCCCTCCTCTGGACACCTTCAAAGACTTCCACATCCACCTGAAATATTGGGGCCCACAATTACATACAGTACTCTGGATGTCTCCTTTCAAGTTCCCATGCACCCCGAGTCTCCTCAGCAGTGTGGCAGTATGAAAAGGAAAAAAGAACTTGATGTTGGGCAAACACTGCACAGGAGTATCTGAAAGCATCCCTGTATCACCAGCACTGTTTTCAGTAGCACTATTCTAGTCACTATGAAGAAAATAACCATCCCAGCCAAAAACAACATCGAACTTCATGAAATACATTTGTGTTTTGGACTTGTCTGACGCACTGTTTTAAGAAGAATTTACTTCCTTTCTTTCAGTGTTTCAGAAAAATAAAATAAAGATTGAGTAAAACCAAGGGGAAAAAAAAAAAAAAGCAGCAAGATAAATACCATTTCCTTTTCCCCAGTTTTCGCCTTTTCACTATGGCATTTAAATGGTATTTTTTTTCCTTTTGACCTCATCATCCATTAACAAACAAACATACAGTAAAAAAAAAATAATTAAAAAAAAATCAGAAAACACAAAACTAGTAAAAATATTCCACAAAGTATGCATCTGTTATGAATGCACAGTTCACTCTGATCCATTAAACCATGTTTAACCTCCCAAGACTTGAATGACCTTACCAAGTGTTTACATTCTTCATGAAGTGATAAGAAAATAAAAGTTACATACCTCAGAAAGATCTTATAAAAATGGACAATCACAGGTTAAACAGGCAAACAAGGAAAAAACTTACTTATTTTCCCAATGTATTACCTGTTGGTAAAAGAGATCTTGGTTTTGGTGGTTTGTTTTCTTCCCCCTCCCCTCCTCCCCGCAAATTGATATATGGATTGTGCTGTACTCAGTGATGCCCACAAACAGATATGCAAACATAAAGGTTTTACATATGGGCACAGACAGACTTCAAATGCATAACCAGCTTCAACAAAAGCAAGACACTGTGTTACTAAAGAAAAAAAAAACAATTTTTATTTTTTGCTTTAAACAACTACTGCCTCTCTTGTGACTACAATTCACTTTAAAATGCCTGCAGCTACTGAGGAATATACTGTTATCTAAATGTTGTATTGCAGTGAAGTTTCCTTCAAATTCTGATACTCTTGGGTTTCACACTAGCCAGAAGGTAATTTCAGTGCAGAAGTACAGATCACAGAATGCAATTCTACTTCTAGATCTAATATCACCTGGTAATAAAAGCCTATGCTATATAGCTTCTATCAAAGATTCTTAACTGAGAGGTACCAAACCTTCTCATAGGGCTAAATGATCCACGGAATGTAGTTTACCATTTTTGTGTGTCTGTATTTGATCCAAAGTCAAGCCAGTAATATTGATAAAATTCTCTCTTTTTTCCAAAGACTAGTCTATTTCATGGAAATGGTCTAAGTTGCTCTAATGAAAGCTTTTAGGTGAATACGAAAATTTTTAATACAACCATTAAATTCTAAATTATGGTTTCCATGGATACCAGCTCTGACAAAAACACCTCTCTGCGGCCTCAGCAAGAAATTATTGCCACCAATCTAACTTTAAAGTCCTTCTGAGGTTTAATATTAGTGATAGAAGTTGCAGTATTAACCAAGACACATACAACTATACCATGTTGCTAAAATATAAGGAAGCCTGGGAAACAGCAAAAATAATTATAGCCTGCTCTATAAGGGAACGTACCAAGTTTCATGCATTTGTTACTTCTCAAAGTGATGATATGGAACAGGACCTTGTCATATGTCTCTTTCTTACGTGGCTCTCCATATTTTACAATTTGTGGACTGAGAAAGCAGATGATGAAGATGAACTTGCTCTGCACACAGGCACATGCTGATCTCTGTCCTCTACCATTTGCTCAGGCCTACCCTGTGCTTTGTTTTTTCAGTGACTAAATAGGTATTCTTCCATGTTTACTGATACTTTCTGACAGACTAAAATATACTGGTTTTAGTATGGCCAAGACAATTCCTTTATTAGGAACTGGTAGTAACCTTCAGAACAATTAAATGACAGTGCTGTATTATCCAGGAGCGGGAATGCAGGGACAGTGACTGGCCAAAACTAAAGATTCCCGTGTGTCTTACAGCAATTATCAGTAAATAGTAAAAGAGGGGATCCTGTTATAACACATGATGTCATCATGGATTATTCTAGGAAAAACAGGTTGCACGTACAAAAGCATACTAAACCTGGAGAAAAGTCATTAAAGAACTGTCTAATTACTTTAGTTGTGAGCTTTGTACTGAGAACTGCTAAAGTTTTCTTAGTACGCAACATATTTAAAGCACAGCTTTGCAGTTTATTATTTATTCTTGATGTAGGATGATCCAGATTTTTCTTACGATTCATAAAAAGCTTATGGTTAAACAAGAAGCAATAACCTACTGATCTCAAAAATTGGAAAGGATACACAGACTGAAAATAAACACATCAAAAGGAAGCTAAATCCACAAGCTAATTAAAAAGTCTCTACAGATGAACAGAGGTGGACTAAAGTATGTTTCAGAAGAATCTCCTTGTGTAGTGCACTCATTACGTTAGTTACTTGAACAAATATAACATTCTTCAGACTCCATTGTTCAGTTTCATTCATCTTCTGTCTGACTAATGGATGTGCATCTGACAAACCGAGTTAATTATCCTTGCTCTATACTAACCCTGTGAACATCCAAGGAAAGTATATGAGATTTTCCTTCAGTGTCTGGGTACCACAGAAAAAGGATTGTTAGAATGATTGGCTTTGGACTGATGTCAGAAATACTTTGACAAATCAAAGCATGAATCCTGCTTTTTGCTTTTCGCTATCAGGCACCACATTTCAGCTCTGGATGAAGATTTGACCCATAGTCTTTTTTTTTTTTTTTTTTTTTTTTTTTTTTTTTAATCCATTAATTCATATTTACTTAACATACTATCATAAAGATTTTCTGTCTGACTCTTTGTTTTTTTTTAGGAGAAACTTCTTTCCTAGAAAAATATTAGAACAAAAGGTTGCTGATGTATCAAAGGCTTTGGGTCATGCCTCTGTTTGCTAGCAAAATGATTTTTTTAAAACAGTAATTTTCTTCAACAAAAGCTAATACTTACATGTACTTAAAGGAGTGAGTCCAAAATCTAGACCTTCAAAGAAAATGTAGTGCATCATTGGACTGGTGATAATGTTCCCAAAATCTTCAAATTTAATACAATACTTTCAGAAGAGTTACTTTCAGCACAGTTTCTGTATTTTTTTTTTCAAAGAAATGGATACAGTAGAATAGAAGGAAAAATCCTATACATACAGGTAGGGTTCTTTTGTGGGTGGGTTTGTTTGTGGGTTTTTCTTTGTTTTGTGTGTGTGTGTTTTGTTTGCTTGCTTGTTTTCCTTTTCCATCACTCATTGGCCATTTCCTGAAGACCACCAATTCCCATTTGTGAAAGTTTGCAAATACCATGGCCATTCAGAGAAAAATTCTAAATTGTCACTTCTCCATCTCATTGCATAAATTCATAAACTTAATATTTATTAGGAGTACAAATATTTTCAGTTACATTGAATACAGTTTCACTACATGGTATTGAATGTAGGCAGAAGACATGGAATCACTGCAAATATAGCACATATTTAGAGACACACAATAGCAACAAAAGTTTCTACAGATTTCAAACCTGCTTTGAATATAGATGTCTCCTCTTTGTAACAATGAGAAAAGGAATAAAAAACGCTTAAGGAAAAAACATAGAAATAAAAAGTATAAAAGCATTCTTAAACTACTATATAAATTCAACTATATCTGACATAAATTGACCTTTAAAACTAAGAACAGTAGAACAGAAAAGTAACCCAGTAACAAACAAGGAGTAATAGCCAAAGCATTGTTGCCAGGTTTTGAAATTACTGCAATGCAATGACATTCCAGAAGAACTTCGATAGATTTAGGGAAGGCTATGCTGGTGAGGAGTAGCAGCACAAGAAACAGAAACTGTATTCATGGTATGCAGCAGTTACGCAGCACCAGCACCTCCATTCCAAAGAAGCTGCCCTAAACATTATTCTGACTGAAATGCAATTCTTCATCCCAGAGATACTGTGGGTTTCATCCAGCTCCTTAACTATTGCTCTGTTGATTGTTCCTTAGTTAGTGGGCATTTTGGAAGATTGAGCACTGATTGCTTTGTATATATTACAGCAGAAAATGAAGGCTGGGTAACACATAATTTATTTTTTTTATTATTATTTCAACCCTTTCCTTGCAGTTTTGTTCCCAGTTCTGTTAATATGCTGGTGTGCATTTACATGAATATGCTTTATCAAGTATCATTACAGCTTTTCTTAGGTCACATATCTTACTGCTCTTTACTTACATAAGTGATACTATACAAATTTGCTCCAGCTATGCTCCTGAGTTATAGTAAATACTGTACTGTTTTGCCATTTCCCTCTACTTCATTGTGTTAAAAAAGTCTCTGTGGTCTTTCCAGAGTGACAATCTGTCATGCAGTTGTATTGAGAAAACAAGAAAGGCAGCAGACATCCACAGATCTATACTTATGATGTACTGATGGCATGGAAAAGCCATGCAAGGAGAGTGATTCAGTTAGTTCAGCAAACTATAAACTTGAGTTAAAAAGCATGTAGCAACAGATTTCAGTCAAGTAAATTAATAAAGTATTCATAATGCATGTGAAAGTACCTGATATTAGAATGAAATGATGGCTACTGGAAGAACATGAAAAGTATCACAATTTTTACAGTATTTTTTTTTTTTTCAGTGCATGTTACAATTACATAATCAACACAGAAGAAAGAAAATAAAAGCAAAAATGTTTAGAATGTCACATCAAAGCCTGGCAAAGAGAAATTCTGATCCCTCTCCCCAAATCATTAAAATAAATTATCTTGAATCAAAGTATTTTATAATGAAAAAAAAAAATCTAAAATGGTGTCAAAATGTGGTATCTTAAACTGTATTGACTGGAAACTTCCCACTTTCAACCATCAAGACTGTTAAAAAGTTCTCACTGTCAATATAACTGGGATGAAATCTGCCCTACATACACAAGAAGGACAGAAAAAGAGCCCAAACAAAATTTTGTTGAAATATATGAGAAACCCTTCCTTATTCACTTTGATAAGGCCATGATTAAGAACAACATTCTGTCAGACCCAAAGGAGAACCAAATCTATAATACCGCTGTGATAAAGTGCACTGCCATGGTTTCCCCATTAAATATGTTACAAACATAACTCTTCTGCTGTGATATGAAGTTGAAAATTAACTTTCATGTCAGTGGTACTAAATCAGAATAGATTTGTAGCAAGCATAGAATGTCCAAAAACTTAATTAGTTCACTCACTATTAATTGAAAAATACCAAAGGAAATGGCTTTCCAGTGATGGAACTCTAAATTTGCAGTATCTTGTAATAACGTCTGCTTTTCTACTGTATTGACAAGTTCTGCAGAGTTCTGCTGTGACCTCAATTCAAAACAATTTCAGATAGATAGTTAGCTAATGGGCATTTTGGAAGATTTGTCACAGCTTTGTACATATTACAACAGAAAATGAAGGCACATGGAAAATAAAGAAGTGATTTGCTACAACATTGCTTTGCTAAGGAAAAATCATGCCTGGCAAATTTGGTAACCTTCTAGGATGATTGTAGAGCATAGGTGGGTGAGGAAAGAACAACTGACAGTCATCTATCTTAGCTAGTTCAAAGCATTTGATGCTATCCTGCATGACTTCCTTGTCTCTAAACTGGAGAGCCATGGTTTTGAAAGATGGACCACACAATAAATAATTGTGTCGATGTTCATCCTCAAAGATTTGCAGTCAATCGTTTGATATCCAAGTAGAGAACACTTATAAGTGGTATTCCTCAGGCATTGGTACTGGCACAGGTACTGTTTAATTGTCACTTTGCCAGTGACATGGAGAGTGAGATTGACAGTCACGACCTTGCGAGGGTGGACAAGGAATAACTCACTCTCAGATGGGGGATGAACAGAGAATGGCGTTTATTAACAGAAGCAACAGACTTATATAGGGTGGTCAAAGAAGGTACCAGAAAAAGGAGAGGAACCTGGGTGTGAACTAACCATATAGAGAAAAACAGGGTGGAACATGACCAAATAAAGAGAACTGGGGAGGGGTTAATCATATATGGCGGTGCTGCAATGCAGCAAATATCAGCCAATCAGAACAAGGGATTGTGAAAGGGTAATAATACAATAAAACATATATTTTACATATATATATTATATATATATATATATAGCCATCAACATTGAACCATATTAAATGAGCAATTTAGAGAAATGGGGAATGTCCATAAGTTTGTCCGGAGTGATACTCCTTCGGCCCATGACAGTTTCTGCATCCTCACCACACCTCCAAGTCATGACATTCCTTGATGTTATTCTTCTTCCATTGGTAAAAGGTATGTTCCCCAACAACTGAGTGCACTCTCAGCAAATTTGTTGATGTCACCAAGCTGTGTTATGCAGTCAACACAGTGGAAGGAAGGGATGCCATCCAGAAGGACCTTGACAGGCTTGAGAGCTGCACCTGTGAAAAACTCATAAAGTTCAAGGCCAACTATAAGGTCCTGCACCTAGGTCAGGGCAATCCCAAGCACAAATACAGGCTGGGAAGAAAGTGGATGGAGAGCAGCCCTGAAGAGAAGGACGTGGGGATGTTCATGGATGAAAAGCTCAACATAACTCATCAATGTGTGCTTGCAGCCCAGAAAGCAAACTGCATCCTGGATTGCAAAAGCAGCCTGGCCAGCAGGTTGAGGGAGGTGATGCTGCCCTCTACTCAGCTCTTGTGAGACCCCAGCTGGAGCAGACATCCAGCTCTGGGGCCCTCAGCGTAAGAAGGACATGAACCTGTTGGAGTGAGTCCAGAGGAGGGTGACAAAGATGATCAGAGGTCTGGATCACCTCTCCTGTGAAGACAGGCTGAGAGAGTTTGTGTTACTTAGCCTGGAGGAGAGCAGGCTCTGGGGAGACCTTAAAGCACCTTCCATTATCAGAAGGAGTCCTACAAGAAAGCTGGAGAGGGACTTTTGACAAGACCATGTCAAGGGCATGTCAAAAGGACAAGGAAGAATGGCTTCAAACTGAGAGAGTAGGTTTAGATTAGATATCAGGAAGAAATTCTTCACTGTGAGGGTGGCGAGGCACTGGAACAGGTTGTCCAGAGTAGTTTTGGATGGCCCATCCATGAAAGATGTCAAGGACAGGTTGGATGGAGCTTTGAGCAACCTGGTCTAGTGGAAGGAGCTCCTGCCCATGACAGGGACATTAAGCTAGACAATCTTTAAAGTCCCTTCCAACCCAAACCATTCTATGGTTGTATGATAGAGAGCCTTCTTCAGTATGCAAAACACCAGCTATGGTAGATATCTGCTGTCTAAGCATAAGACCACCATTGACAATTATGTGAGATCCACTAGCAAAAAGGAATGACCTATCAAGAAAATGAAAAAGATCCAGAGAAAGTTGAAAATATGCTTAACAAAGGAAAATTTCTTCACTTGTTTACAATACAACAATTCATTAGGAGGGTACTTATTATCCTGAAACAGCTACCAGTTTGCTGGTAATACTTGAGAAATTAGGAAGCAAACTGACAAATCTACATTAAGAGAAAGCAGTTAAAAGTGATGCAATGACAAAGTGGTTTCTACAAAATAACAATATTAACATGAGGTAATAAACCATTCAAAAGAGAGTTGAATGCATTTAAACTTGTTTAAACCGCAAATAGCCCATATTAAGATATCTTGTATTCTTTTTGAATGTCAGTCTTCCTGCACCATAAATTCAAACTGATAGAAACAATGAAACAACGTTGTTTCAGGTGATAAATATAAACACATAATTAGAAATGTGATGTTTCAGTAGTGTTTCAGGAACCTCCTTCCCCACCTCCAGCATTCTTCAACATGCTGTAAATTGTAAGGGGTTTTTGTTTTGTTTTGTTTTGTTTTGTTTTATTTTGTTTTTTTTTTTTTTAAAGTCTATTAGTTCTTATAAAAAAAAAAAAAAAAAACACCAAAAAAAAACAAAAAAAAAAAACAACAAAACTGATGAGGTTGTTAATATTTTCTGTCTTCTAACAGGATAAATGCGAACTTTAGTTACACATCACAGAATATTAGGATGGTCTGGGTTGGAAGGAACCTTGAAAATCATCTAGTTCCAATGCCCTGGCCACAGGCAGGGTACCTCCCACTGGGCAAGGTGCTGAGAACCCCATCCAACCTGGTCTTGAACACCTCCTGGTATGGGATATCAACAATCTCTTTGGGCAACTGGTCCAGTGCCTCACCACTCTTACAGTAAAAAATAATCTCCCTCTCCAGGTTCCTTGTAGGCCACCTTCAAGGTCTTGAAGGTTGCTATAAATTCACCCTGAAGTGTCTTTTCCAGGCTGGAGACCCCCAACTGTCTTTATAGAAGAGGTTCTCCTGCCCTGTGATCACCTTAGTAGACCTCCTCTGGACTCATTCCAACAGGTCCACATCTTTCTTCTGTTGACCCTAATTGATAAATTAATTTAAGCTCATACTTGTTAATAATCTTCTAGTATTTGCTTAAATCACTCTGAAGATCAGAGAGATGCAGAAAGTGCCTTTAGACAAACATAACCTTAACAAAACAGACATAGCGGGGATACCAGACATCTGAATTAGGTTCTGAAACAAGAAACAGAGATGTCTCGTGACACTCAAACAATTAAGGGAGTTAAAAGGTCAAATTGCAAACATAAATTTGTAAGTTATTCTCAATTTTCAATTTTTATAGGGTGTTTGCTTGCATTTATTCAAGAATTATACAAGCTATGGACCCATATCCAATTATTATAATTCATTGACAGCTTAAAAAAGGGCATTGATCTCAGCATGTTCACCGGCTAATAGCTAAGCACCATTTCCCACATTCAAGTGCACTTTTATGTGTTTGGGAATGTATTTCGGGTATTATTCCATTCCTTTAAAAGAGAAAACGGTTTTAGAATTCTAACTATGTAGTACTAACATGTATTTATCATATTTTGAAACAACATGACCTTTAAAGAATGTATTTATTCATCCTTGTTATTACAAACTTTATGTTCCATCAGGCCATCATGTGGATATTTCATTTTGATACCACAAATGTGAACCAGGATTCATATTACTCTGAAATGTTTTCAGCACCATATATTCTATTTTGTCAAATTAGCAATGACTACACTTCTGCAAATAAAGTGTATTGTTTGTTTCATGTAAAGCTTAAGGTCTCAAGTCTGCAATGCTCTAAGAACTCTGGCACCAATTCAACTGCAACAAATGAGAAACTCTCGTTTGGGAATACGTAGGGATAAGCAAAGTCCAATTAAACTATGTACAGGGAGTAATTATATTTAAAATTAAAGCTTAAAACTGAAAAAAATCCTTAATAACAACATGAGATTATTATTTACATTTATTTAGGAAAATATACATGTTGACTTCCAGAGGCTTTTAATTCAAGACAGTCAAAAAGAATGTCAATATTTTCATGTCTGTTTATTTCACAGGGCTGAACTGTAGCTCTAAGGAATGCTTAGCATTTGCCTGTGATGTCTGAAGGGTAGTTTAGGCCACCTTGGATTATATTATGATTCTGAATCTCTTACTTTGGTTTTCAGTTTCTCCTTTGCTGCAAGGCTTGAAGAAGAAAATACTGTCCTTAAAAGATCTTCAGCTTGGTAGAAATTAGACAAGTCCTTTTGCAAGCATATTGGACATAATATACACGAAAAATCACTTTCACTATTTTCAGTGCCTTCATTTAACAAGAGAGTGTGCTCTTACAAATTTAAAATTCTACCAGCCGTGTTACATATGGCAAAAATAGTTTGCCTTCTTTCACTAATTCTACATGATAATCTAATTTTCACTGGTATTAATCTATTTACTGGTTTTGTAAGCCTAATTGCTTTGTGGGATTTCTCATCTGATTGATATTTCACATAGAGGCACATAGGGGTTTAGCTTCTACTTCAGGTGTTAGACAAGCTGAACGTAAAGAGGAAAACTGGGGTCTGTGCCCAGAAGAAAAGCCAAGTAGTTCCTATTCAGGTTAATTACTCAAGATGAAGCAGCCCTGTAGTGATGTTGCTTTGAATTCTTTATGGGGCTCCCAGAAGTGACAAACGCTGCCAGGCCTCCAAATTAGACAACTTCTTATTTCCTGCTTCTAGGAAAATCAAAATTTGTGCCTTCTTGTAATCTAGTTTCCAGGAAAAAAATAACGTGTACAAACCACAGCTACTCAGGTAGAAAGTTGTAGGCTTTTCATTAAAGGACCAAATCAGAGGTTACAGTGACCACTATATTGCTTCTCTGCTCTATATTTACCTTTCAAGCTTGTTGTTTTCTTCTTGTCATTCTGTATATTGTATTAAGTGAAACAGGTAACATTCCAAAACCACTTTCATGGAATTTGAGCTAGGCTTAAACAAGACTAATGAGTACACCTGGGGTACCTGGGTACACCTGAGCAAAGTTTTGCCTTATACAAGATTGCATGGAAATATATTAAGGTGATTCTACTTTAATATTTTTAAAAGTGTCTGAGGCATAATATTCCCTTTCAGTTTCTGAAAAGTTGCTTAGACCAACTCCAAAGAGCTCTTATTCCTTTGAGCTGTTAGACCAAATCACCAAATTTGGGTCTGTAAGGCAGAGGCAGATGACACTTAAATTTTGTCTGTGTGTACTGCCAAAAAGTGCCCTTGACCTTGGCCCTGCCCGAGCCACACAAGCCACAGCGTACCTGACTCAAGTCAGCATTGATGTCATTGCTGCTACCTCACCTGGGCATCCCTGTCCCGCAGGACTCTCAGATCTTGTAACTTTTATGTCTCTACATTTTTCTCAGTGAAAAAGTACTGGTTTAACACATTCTTCTTAGCTTTATTTGTGCGTGTTTGGATGGGTGAACCTAACATACAGCTCAGGAATAATAATAGAATTTTACTACCTGTTGTCACAGTTTAACAATTTCAAATAGCTTCATACAAATGCAGAAAAAAACCCCACAGAATAAAATATCATTACAACAGAGCTCACCTAAAGGAAGCCAAAAATTGTAACACATTTAATGATGTTTTACACCTTTTTTTTTTTTTTTTTGCAAGTAAATTGGATCAATGAGGTCTACCTTTGCTTAAAAGTCAACAACTTTAGAAGAATTTTTTTCTGACCACTGCCTTAAAGAAATACATGAAAATCTGAGAAAAAAAGCACTTTAGCTATCTCATATGAGCTAATATTAATTGTTGTTCAATAAAAATATTCTTTTAATAAAAGGGCAAGCCTATTTTTCCGAGCTAAGCATAACACAGAATTAAGTTGGGACATAAATATCTCAAATATCTTGAAACTTCTATCTCTACTAAAAATATTTTCAAATTTCCATTTCAAAAGTTTAAATATAAGTATGAAATACACATCTAAAAGAAGAAAGAAAGACCATGGAGGACCCCACACTGAAGGAGGCCACAGGAAGTCCATGATGGAGCAGACTCCTGATGGGGCCTGTGATCTGGTGGAGAGAGAGAAGCTCACACTGAAGCAAGTTCTTTGTCAGGATTTCTGATCCCATGAGGGATCCACACTGGATCAGTTTGTGAAGAACTGCGACTGGTGGGAATGACTCCCATTAGAGAAGTCCATGGAGGACTCTCTCCCATGAGAGAGCAGGAGCAGAGGAAGTGTATGAGGAAGCAGGAGTGGATGAGATGGCACATAAACTGACTGCAGCCTGCATTCCTCATCCCCCTGTGTCACTTAGTGAGTAAAGATAAAGAAGTCAGGAGTGAAACTGAGCCCAGGAAGAAGTGACAGTTGTGAGGAAAGTGTTTTACAATTTGATTTTATTCCTTATTGCCCTACTTTGATTTGCTTGGTAATAAACTATATTAATTTCTCTGAGTTTGTTTTGCCCATGAAGGTAATTGTTTAGTTGTGTCTCCTTGTTCTTATCTCAGCCACTCAGTTTTTCGTTATATTTTCTCTCCCCTGTGCAGTTTGGAAGTGGAATGATAAGTGGCTTTGGTGGCCACCTGCCATCCATCCAGAGTCAACCCATACACTGCTTAGAAGATTTCTGTAGGGTAATGGTAGCTAGACTTCTGTAGGTTACGGATACTTACATCACAGAACAAGTTGTTATTTAAGAGATCTAAAGTATTACTGTAGGTTGATGAACAGTTAGTCTTGTTTCTTCATCTGAAACAGCTTTTAAAATAAATGTAGGAGTGATTTACTTCTAGAGGATAATATGCAATCATTCAAGGTGCTCCTTAAAGAATGTGTGCATAATATTGACAAATGTTTTTTGTAACAGCCTATTTCTATCAATCCTACAGTTTACAGAGAATCTGCTAATGTACTGCTAAATCACCAGTATGTATGTCTCTTGTTCATTTTTGTTTGTTTTTTTTTTCAGAGACCAGTGCAAAGAGGTGTTGGTAATAAGGGAACAAGGACAAATTTATATGGAAGCTGAGAACAAACTGTAATTTCTTGTCAGATATATTTATCTCTCCAGTGCTTTTTTTTTTTTTAGAATTTAGAGACAGCTTATTATCTGGTATTATTTGTCACTGCTATTTGGTTGCTTCAATTTAGTCCTTCACCACTACGTCACAATAGCCCTCCAGCAGACATAGCTGGCTGTAGATACCAAGCTCAACAAATCTAGCAAAAAACAATAGAGAAAAAGAGTAACTTTCAGACCAAACTGATCCCTGTCTCAAAGACTGTGAACAAGCTACCTTCAAGAGCCAAAGAAGAGTGGCAAAAGATGAAAATCAAAAGACTAAAATACTGTATTGCATACAGTACAACACTTTTCCAATACAGTTGCCCATAGACTGTGGCAGATTAGGAAATGTTTATTCTACTGTGAGAAGTAGGGGACATAAAACTTTCACTGTATCTTACTATCTCCCAGCTACTATGATAGTTCACTGGGATCACAGGAAATGTCCTGACAGCTGTTCTAATTTACATTTAAGAGATCATATCTATACATAGTCTGTAAAGCTCATTTGTCCACCTCCTCCCTAATGCTCCTGTCATATTACCCAATACTACTTCTCAGCAAAGATGACAACTTTTCTGCTATACCCTCCTCGATGCTGGACCTGAAATACATGGGTAACAAGATACAGCATTTCAGCAGTGACATGCCTTGCTACCTTCCATCCAAAATGGACATTTTCTCTGAAAATACTTAACTGTTGAAACAGTTCTTTGGCCACATTCATACATATCAGGCAGCCAGCAAAACCCAGGGTACTGCTGCATTCAAATATTCAAACATTTCATCATATTGCAGGTTTCAATTCATCTGAAGGAACAGGCATCTGATTTTAATATTCCACATCATACAAGATTTTTAAAGAAGATATGAGTCAGCCGTGTGACTAAAAGTGAAACAAAATTGCTTTCCTACACCTCCTTCCCCAGTACATTATAAATAATTTCTCTAATTTAAGGGGCAAAAATAGAAAGAAAAATTAATAATCCTACAATTACAAGAAAATTACTGAGTTAATCCAACATGTGTCATACTGTTTCTTTAAACTTTATTGTATGTCATTCTCACACTCCCACATTTCATCTCAGAAAAGACAGAGATCTTGTTCAAGCCTCAGAAACAGGCACGAATCATGATAATCCTTTGTATCTTGATGATGCACAGCTTAGTATTTAATTTAATGTAAACTATTCTGTTATTTTGTCCTGATATTAATATCTAGTTATCATTGTATACTGAGACCATAAACTTTCTGACAGAAGGAAATACATGTCGTGGTATTTTGTGAAGGAAAAAAAAAAAAAGGGGGGGGGGGAGGGGTGTGTGTGTAAAAAAAGCTTATCTGACCCTGACAAAACCTTTGTATATTGGCCCAGCTTTGATCACAAGAGCTGGACCAGATGACCTCCAGAAGTATCTTTCATTCCATGAACTATGATTTCATAGGTGTCTTTTAGTATATTTTCAAGTCACTCACATTAACAACAACACTGGAAAAGGAAGGAAAATTAAAAAGGTTAAGATAATACTCAGTTTTGGTTATGGCAAGTGATATGAACTAGTCACAAGTGCTTGTTTTAATCCTTTGCATTAAATGTGTCATAATTTATTTCACCAAAGTTCCTCAGCTTTTACAATTACTGCACCAGAGAAATATCAAACATATCAATATCAAACATAGAGGAAAGAAGGCAAAACATTTTCTATTTGTTTCTCTTGACATATTGTTGAGAATGTACTTGATGAGACAGAGTAATGGAAAAGATAAGAAACTTCATTATGGATGTAATGCCCTGAAATAATGTTCCAAATGATACTTCCTCAGTGAGTGATATGCCTTACACACATCTGATAAAATAAAATATTTCTTCTTTAGTACTCTTTTCAATCACTTTCTCCTCTTTCAGTAAAGTTCTGCTTTTTGTTTGGTTACTGATGGGTTTTGACTCTGAATTAATCACCAGCCATCGTGCAGGCATCTGTAGCCCGTGGTGCAGACTCAGATGGCCTAATTTCCATCTAGGGCATTTTTTAGCAGTCTTCAACAGGCTTCGTGCTTCTAAGAGCCTGAAGCAAGTCAATAGATGGGCACCACAGCTGGGGTGGAATCTAGACATCAGTGCACTTCTGCTTAGGGACTTGATTTCTATTTCAACATCATTGCACCCACATTTCTTATTAAGTAATTTCAAGAAACCTGAGCCCACCAGCAACACAGATGCTGCTCCAAAGTATGCTTACAGAAGAGGATTTTTCCAAGACCAAATTTCTTCAATGTGCAACACAGTCTTCCTTCTATCTTCACTAGAGACAATTAAAACAGATATGAAGATTATTTTTTTTTTGCACTTTCTGCTATTCCCCTTTGTCTGTGAATTCAAACCCTCACATTCCTCTCAGATACAGAATTTATTATTAAGTTGACCCTTTTTTTTTTTTGTCCATGATTTGTAAAGATTTTCATAAAAAAACCACAAACAAACAAAAAAAAACTCCAACCAAAATCAAACCCCAAAACTTGCAGAGAGTAATTATTGTACTGTGTGTATTTTACTGCCTCTAGAATTCCACAGTTAAATTCAGCTTCTGAATTTCCAAGGTCTAAAATTCAGACAACAAAATAAAGAGAGTCATTTTTGGTGAGGAAATCAGAATACACAAAACAGATGCAGGCTCTTATATACACTAATTTCATTGTGATTCCAGTTATGATTTCCAAGAATTAACTGGAAATATAATTCCAGCAAAATTTTGACCTAATGCCTGAAGGGGTTTCTCAGCAACTTCTTTACATAAAGAGGAAAATATGTTTTTCCCTTTGCTCTTTATCTGCTTTTTCTATGTGTACTTTTATCTTGTAAGTGTAAACATATCTGATTGCAATGACACCAAGTGCAAAATCAGATGAACAATGGGACTGTACAGACCATGAAATTAATCTCCTACACAAGTGTTCCTGGTATGTAGTTCTTAGACTGCAAACAGTTCAAGGCAAGAATGCTCTCTTGGTAAGGTGCATGTTTGCCTAAGATAGCAGAGTGGATTTAGACTAAGCATTACTACTACCAGTCACTACTTAGAATGAATTATATTTATAATTACATGGAACTCAAAACTGTGCAACTATGTTTGGACAAACCTAATTTATTTGATATTCTGCTCTGTTGGTATTATTAAGTAAGAGGTTCTTTTTGCAAAGGTCAGGCAGGACATCATTTAAACCCCCTATTTTTCTTCTATATTCATTTCTTTTACTTCCCCAAAGGCATGTATGAATTGTTTGCAATTTTTAGTTTTTCATTTTACCTGACTAATATAAAGAAAACTCATGACAACATGTTTTATTACTTCTAGAAATAAGCATGAGTCTAATGTTCTCTTTTTTTTTCTTTTTTTTTTTTTTTTTGGTTGCTTGGTTGGTTTGTTTTTTTAAACATATAAAGCTCTATTAAAGTGAAATACATGTTTTCATTCTTAGATGTATGTAGTGTGTCCTCTAATTACTCCCTTTTACCTTAAATAATTTTTTAAGTATGACATAAGGTACATTTCACCCATTTGGAACCTTGCAATTAATTTTCTCCTGAAATAGAGAATAAATGAGATCTTTTTCCTTCACAGTCATTGTTCTGACAGTTAACTTGTATCCATGCAGGAAAGCTATGTTTCTTTTTTCAATGTTCTTGATCAAACCTGGATATTTAAGACCCTTAGTATGTGTTCTATGTACTACATTACTCCACATTTTAAAGTCTTTGTCTTCCCTTCCCTTCCTTTTTTATTTCTGGAAAATTTTCTCATTAACTTTTGATTTTCAGTTTAATTAAATTAAAATTACATAATTATTTTCCATATATAATATTTTTAAAATTAAAGAAAACTTTCTTAAAACTTATGAAAACCAGTGGATTTACAGTGAGTGTAAAGCAGTTAAATTTATGAGTTTGATCAATATTTTAAAGACAGGAATATATCTTCTGCTTCAGGCTGCATCGACCCTATCCCCTTTGTACTTCTTACACTTTTACATATTATTATCAAAACCAAGCAGCATCACCCGTGGTCAGAGGAATTATTGTTTTCTTACAATGTTCTGATTGCACATGTTTTAATCATTCACTGGTATCCACTAACTTTCTGTTTTACCTTCCATCAGTCTTAGTAAGTGGGGTTTTTTTCTACTCTCTTAGTCAATTTAATGCTTCTTTTCTGCATTTCTATTCTTTACACCTTTTCTGCCATTGCCTTTTGTGCTTCCTTTTGTTCTAGCTCCAAATTTTAACAGTTTGAAAGACACTGCATCATTTTTTCAACATCTCTGATGAATAGAGTCCCTGATAAACATATCAATTTGTTGATATAGAACAATATAGGCTTTCATTTTAAATCAGTGGTGCATTTTATAGTTGACATGTACTCTTCATGGAAACACTACTCCTATCACTTGTCTTCAGTTTCCATTTCTATTGCAGATAAAACAGTTTTCAATGTAAGGTGCTTTGAAAAGCAGTGGACTGCTGCTTTGACCTATGGATGTTCTGCAGTCCCTCGACACTGGAAGGCACAGACACCTACAAAGGACTTGCTTCGGTTTATAATGGTACCAGACAGTACTCACTTTGATCAGACTTCACATTGCGTCATCCCTGCCCATTTTTTGTCACTGTTGTCAGTTTAGGTCTCCAGCTTCAGGGACAACAGGGCTTAAGTCAAGGCACAAGGTTTAGAAGGTTGTGTGCTATTAGGGACATTTTTCCCTGTGTAGGTAATATGTCTTAACCCCTTCCATGAAGGGTTCTTATTAGTATTTCTGCAGGAAAAGGCAATGAAAGAAAACGTAGGTACAGCTTTTCCTTTGAGTTTCAGCTATGCCCTTTTATTCAATAATCAAAGACTGCATCTATGGACTCTCACCCAGTTCCATGGATGGCTCTTACTTTCTAGTCAATCAGTCTTCATTACTTTGGTCCCTCTATAATTCCTACATTTTTTTCAAGATAACTTGCAGTTTGCTCTATTTCTCTACTTATTTTAACTAGGCTGTAGATGTTTCAGAACAGACATTTCTAACTGTTTGGCTACATAACAGCAAATACTTAGCTCCTTCTTTGATATAATTGAAAGAAATTTTGACCTGGTGACTCATTTTGTTTAGGTAACCCTTATTTTGCCTTTTTATGTCCATCATACCTGCTTATTTTTTTCACAGAATCACAAAATATGCTGAGTTGGAAGGGACCCACAAGGATCATTGAGTCCAACTTCCAAACCTGCACAGGACTGTGCTCAAGAATCACAACATGATTATGTATAGTCCAAATGCTTCTTGAACTCTCTCAGGCTTGGTGCTGGGATGGCTTCCGTGAGGAGCCAGTTCCAGTGCCCAACCACCCTCTGAACTAAGAACCTTTTTCTAATATCCAAGCTAAACCACCCCTGACACAACTTCAAGCCATTCCTTTGGGTCCTGTCACGGGACACCACAGAGAAGAGATCAGTGCCTGCCACTTCTCTTTCTCTCACGAAGAAGTTGTAACTGCAATGAGGTCTCCCCTCAGTCTCCTCTTCTCCAGGCTGAACAGACCAAGTGCCCTCAGCCACTTCTTCTTCCACACACTTCTTCTTCCAACCACTTCTCAACCACACAGCTTCCCCTCAAGACCCTTCACGATCTTTGTTTTTCTCTTTTGGACATTCTCTAGGAGCTTAACATCTTTCTTACATTGTGGCACCCAAAACTGCACACAATATTCAAGGTGAGGCCTTCCCAGTGCAGAGCAGAGCAGGGCAATCCCCTCCTTTGACCGGCTGGCAATGCTTTGCTTGATACCCTCCAGGACATGGTTGGCCCTCCTGGCTGCCCGGGTGCTGCTGACTCAGATTCAACTTGCCATTGACCAGGATCCCCAGGTCCCTTTCCTGGCACTGCTTTCCAGGATCTCAGTTCCCAGTCTGTAAAAACATCCAGAGTTGCCCCATCTCACGTGCAGAACCCATCACTTTCCTTTGTTAAACTTCTTTTGTCTCAAATAGGAAAAAAAGTTCCCAAAATGCTGTGAAAATTTCATGAAGTTATATCTACATTCTCAAAATATTTGGATATTTCACCATTGTTTTGACCATTATTCAGGGTCAAAAGTCAAATATTGTATTTTTTATACAGTATTTTAAAAGTGATTTTACATATTTGTAAACAAAAATTATCATATTAGCTATGTGAACAACTTGCCATGGGGATGTCTACTTTAAACTGACATGTTGCTTTCAAATTTTATCTCAAGTTGTAAATTTGAAATCAAATATTTAGTTCAAATTGAAATTAGAACAAAATAGTTGTAGTCAACAGAATCATTCAGAACATCCCACAGAAAATTACTGTGTTTTACTGCAGTGGAAGAAAGGTACTGGAACATAATTGCATCATTTGAGAAGAATAATATTTTGGTAGGCTTTTCTGTTTATCAAGGCATTTCTTCAGCCAAATGAAGAAATGTCATGGCTTCTATGTCAACAAAACTGGACTGTGCAAAGCATACTGTGTTTAGTCTTGACTGAATGTCATTGACCCCATGTATTAGCAGGGAATTCATGGGAGTTCAAAGCATCCAACAGAATTAGACCAGGATTTCAAGAAAAAAAATAAGAAGAATTTACTTAACAGCCAAATGGCACAATACAATAAATAAGCATAAACCCCCCAAGAACATTGCAAACACATATGACATGGCAATTTCTTCTTCTACAGTGCTATTTAGGAAACATGTACACCATGTGCATTCATAACGAAGGAATATTAATGTAAAGAAATACTACAGAATCATTATATTTTCTGAGAGAAAAAATAGGCTGATTATTTATAAAATTAGAAATATTGCCTAATTTAAATACCTAACTTTCAAGAATTTGGGATCATCATGGCTAGGCTTCGCGAACGAAGATTTACAAGGGCTCTACCCATGCTTGCTACAAGCACGCTGGTGGCTAAAAAGGCCAATGCAAGATAGGCAAGTCCGATTGCAAAAGGCACAGTGGAAAGTCTCCATCAGCACTACTGGTGAGGCACGGTTCTTCCTGCGTTGCCTTTTTTCCTCCAGGCTGATTTTGCATGTGTTCTCAAAGGAAGCAGCAGCGTTATGAATGGTGTGTCTCCTTTTCTTCTGATTGGAGGCCAGAGTGGACCACTGATGGTGGTCAATATGGCCAAGGCTGAGGTATTGTTTCAGGGAGTCCTTGTATCTCCTCTTCGGGGCTCCTCTCTTGTGGCAGCCAGTCGCGAGTTCCCCATAGAGCACAATCTTAGAGAGGTGGTGATCCTCTATCGTGGAGAAGTGCCCTGCCCAGCGCAGCTGCGTTTTCAGCAGCACGACCTCGATACTGGTGATCTCTGCCTGTTCAAGGACAGACACATCAGTCACACAATCAGACCAGCGGATGTTTAGGATTGTACGAAGGCAGAGCTGGTGGAAGCGCTCGAGGAGTCACAGGTGGTGGCGGTAGATGACCCGTGATTCAGACCCATATAAGAGAGTAGACAGTACAATGGCTCTGTAGACACTAATCTTCAAGAATTTGGGATACGGCAGATGAAAACCTTTCCATTACATAAATTGAAAAGAAAAGTAATGCAACTAAAAGGGTTATACCACCTTTTGCTCCTTTAACAGAAATTGTCTTAATCTGTGTAGGATAATTGGACATCATATCTTAAACTAAATGTTATGGTTTCTTATGGAAATTCACAGTATGCTCTGTTCTCAGACCTGCCAAAGAATCAGGACTGAATCATAAACCTCTAAAGCTATCTATTATTTTTGACAACAAGGTAAATACCAGCCATTCTAGAAAGAATGCAAACTGCTAAAAAAGTCTTATTCGGTCTGAAATGAAACAAACATCAGTAAACAGCAGGATTACAGAAGTATGCCTGCCAGAGCATGACTCTGTTTAACAACTTGCAGTAGGTGTCATTCTACTTGAACTGATTCAACAACAAAAAAAACAAAAGCGCAAAACCAAAACCCTGAACAAAAACCACCACCAAAACCAACCAACAACAACACAAAAAACCCACTCCCCAAGAAAAAACCCCACAAACAAAAATACCCAAACCAAAAACCTGAAATGAATACAAAACAAAACAAAACAAAACAAACAACAAAAAAAAAGGAACAGTACAAAGTGTTGAAAAAAAATTGCATTACTTAGCCTGGTATGTCTTTAGGGAAAAATAAATTTGTATTCCAGTCAGAATGCCTTCTACATCAAGCCTGCAGCCAAATTCCACCTAAAATATCAATGTTACTAGACACTTTATTTGCAAAAACTACATGACTGCCCAAGCCTGCTGCATTCTGAGAAGCTGTCAAAGATCTCTGTGTTTCAAATGTTCTTTAAAATTTGCTAGCAACTATATTATCATATGGGTTTGTATCTTTTTATCTTAGCCCATAATAATGTTGAATTGATTTGCAAGGTTGTAATTAAACAATTTGGAAAAGTATGGAACCTTTATTATTATCAGCAGAATTAATATTTATCTCCTGTTGATACAGAAGCTACAGTGGCATTAATATAGAGACAGATAGAGTAATATTGTGCATACAAATATATTTATCTAAGCGGCTTAAATACAGGTATACAATACTAATTTTTGACTACATAATGCTCCAGATAGCAAAAGGCTGCAAAATTGGGAACTTCAAGAGAAGACTTTCTGGAAGCATACATTTGGAGAACAGGAGTATGCCAATTTTTTTCAGCCATGAGGACAGCATTATCTACATGCTACTGATCACAAGAATAATTGTTCTGCCATTGATACCACTCACACTCAAATGTGAGTCATTGAGAACTCTTTAAGACCTCTGTCACAACAGGTGTATAGACACATGTTATTTCCTTGACATTAAGAAATCCAAGAGGTACAGCTGGAAGTGAAAAAAACAAACAAAACAAAACAAAACCCCACCCAAACAAACAAACAAACAAAAAAAAATAAGAAGGAGAAAAAACCCTCCAAGATTTCCTTATGCTACAACAAACTTCTCTATCAGACTGCCAGCAGAAGGGATGAAAGGTAAAAATTAAATGTTGCAGAAGACAGTCACAGAAGAGTCTGAATCCATACTAAGTGGGATCATTCTCTAAAAATGTGCCTCAGTAGTAATGAAGATGAACAAATGTGACATTTCAGAGTCTCTAGTACTGAGGTAGGTGACATCATTGGTATTAAAATGGTCTTTTGGACCCACTGGGAAATAAAATACAGTGATTAGAAAAAAAGTAAATGAAATTTGCAAATGTTAAAACTGTAATCCTGGGTAAATAAAACAGAATTACTGCTGCAGGGTATCAGCAAATAATAAATCATAAATCAGTCATCAAATCAAATAATAAAATTGTAATTGAAGAATAATTACGGAATAAAATATTCATTTTCAGAAGGTGAAAAAGAACCCCAAACAAAACAACAAGGGTAATGTTTTTAATATAGAATTGGGCCATGAGTTTAAAAGGAAACCACAGGAACACATTGTGTTGACCCTTAGTAAGGCTGAGAATTATATAATTTTTAATTCTTTCTCAGATGAAAGCTTAGGAAGAAATACTTTGTATAATAATATGGTCCAACATTACACATGATTGCCACCATTATTTTACCAGGCATTAAAATACAACAACAATATTGATATTTTATTTATGTGTATTTTGGTAAACCACAAAGGTTGAAGAAAATGCAATTCATAGAAAACAATAGGCTTGAGTGAAAGGAGCTTTGGAGTACTCTTAAATTAAGTGAAATTGACTTATGCACAAGTTGGTTTTTATTTTTCTTATATTAAATGGATGACTGTGAAACTAAGGGAAAACTCAAAGGCTCACCAGCCAAAAAAAAAAGTCTCTCTCTCAAGCCTCAAAATCAAATTACATAAATGTAGTAGAAAAAGATCAGAAACAAAAACTGTGTTTAAGGGCTTAATCTATGGTTACACAGAGTCTAATTTCATATGAGTTCATGGCTACAGAGACATGCACCCTTCCTCTCGTACTTGGCTTGCTGTTTCTTGAAACAACTAATTTAATCTAACATCATCTCAGCTGTATTGTTTCTTACACCTAAATTAGAGTATTTAGAACTAGGTTGCACATTTTGCATGGTACTAGCCAGAGATTCTTGAGGTTTCTGTCCATACAGTACCATCTATACACTTTTTTTCTTCCACAGAACCACAGATCTGCAGAGTCCTTTGGTAATCCATACTGGTCAGAATCATTCTGGGGAAGTTCAAGGGCCCATTTATCATTTCCTGTTTCTCAAGCAGTCCTTCAAAAGTTGTGTTGCTAGGAGATGACACAGAACACTGGAACATCTCTCTTGGAATCATCCACACTGGAACAACCGCAAAACTCTGATCTAAACAAAACAAAACAAAACAAAACCCCAAAACCAATCAACCAAAAAAACCCACAAAAAACAACAACAACAACAACAACAACAACAACAACAAAAAACCAAAAAAAAACAACAAACCAAACAAACAAAAAACCCCACCAAAACCCAAAAACACACAAAACCAAACTGTAACATTTTTGTTCCAGCAGTAGTTTTTCCCAATGATACTACAACTATCTCCCCACAAATCAAAAAGCAACAAAGATGAAATAGATGCTGTCCATACTAACTTTGCCATGTAGTTCACTGAACCTTCGAAACAAAAAATGCATTTGTTATCTGGAGGCAAAAGAAGCACATGTATTGTTGATTCACAGTCTGCCACCTTCTGTACTGTGTAGATATCAATTTAACTTTGAAAAGACAACACTGTACGTATGGTCTTTTGGAGGATAAGTTAACACAGTTCTTTCAACTATATGTAAGGAATCATCCACTTACTGGACAAAATATATTTGTATATTTTTTTCTCCACTTTGTATGACATAAATGATCATGCCTGTTAAGGAAATGCTGGGTCATGTGGTATCCCTGAAGGGAAAATGCATTATGCCCTACTGTGAAATTTCTCTGTTCTAAGCAGAGAAATTTCTAGGGGGTCCCAGGGTTTGGTAGTTAAAGTAGGGGAGTCATATGTCTGAAGTTCAGATGAAGACACTTGGCCAGATATCTGGTAAAAGACAAAAGTCACAGAAGATCTGAGAGTTTCCATAGAAGCACGGTCTTCTGAAGGCACAGATGACCGGACTTGGATGACATTCCTCCTGAGCACCAGAGAAGGTTCTACAGGGTTAGCTGTAGAGGAAGCCATTGACCTGACTGAAAAAAACCCAAAACCCTGGAAGAAATGAATCATCCCATAAACAATTCTGTATTGAATCCCTTAACTCCCCCATAATCCAGAAAGTAAATTACTGGTATTGATGAGTAATTTTCATAGAAGAGGAGTGAGTATCAATCTCAGCAACAGCAAACATCTTCCTGTACTGCACAGGGAATCAATTCCAAAGAACTTGGGTGGAAAATATTACATGTGAAACATACTTCTTCATAGTTCTGTATTTCATATTCATGAAATATTCTGTAAGACAGCAAGGCTTTCATTTTTGTATGGACACTGTCCAAGGCACTGCACATATTTCTAAGACACCAAAGAAGAAAACAACAACGTCTGCTTGATTTGCACCAAAAGGAATTTGATTTCAGAATTTGCATCTACAATATATAGTTAAGCAAAAGTTGCATAATAGGAGAAAAAATATTAAAATAAAGAAGGGGTGTTCAAGAGATCTGTGCTCATTCATCACTTTGATACTGTGTGAACTCAGACAAGTTATTTAAGCTATGTCCTCAGCATTTCCAAGACAGCAAAAGACTTCTGACCTGGTATGCTCAACTGAAATGCATTATGACTCTATATTGGGTTAAAAATGTACACTGTCACCTGTGTCATTGTCAGAATAGGATGTCCTTCCTTATTCTCATATCTACAAAAAGCTCTCTCCTACTTAATTCTTTGCACTGAAAATCTGTTTATGGCCAGAGTGTTTTCCTTTGTTCTGACTAAATACATCTGATGCAGGGAGAATTTAATTTCATTTAGAATATTTAGATGTCGCCACAAAAAATAATAGAATTCATTTCTCTGCTTCTACTGGTGTAAGTTATGAAGGTGGTGCAATTTGCAATTACTTTTTTGTTCTTGGAAGTATGTTTTGTCATCATGTTGCTTTTATTGCCAAACTTTTATAAATATAAATATATATATGAAATAAAATCAGGGGGGAAAATAAATTTTAGCTTTTACTTTCCTAGTGACACTTTCACTTTTATAGATGCAGAGAAGGCAGAATTGTGTATTTGTAATTTTCAGTTAAGCTATTTAAAGTAAATATTTTTTTTTCTGGAAGCAATCTGTTACAAATGTCTTTGAAATACCCAGCATTTGAAAATATATTTGATATCTAGTTTCTTCTACTGAGGGAACTTCAGGGTCTTAGTAGTAAATTATTTGCCAGCTGAGAGGAATCCAGATGTTCAGAAATATTCTCTGTGGTTGAAGCTTCTAAGAAATATTTTAGCTATGTACCAGAATTAGCAATTAGTATTCAGTAAGCCACTCTTCAAACACCAGTGGTATAAATGTATTTGCTTTAAAAATTATTCATATACAAGAGAGAGGTGGAAAAACATCAACTAATCCCTAGTGTTATGGAAAAAGCCTTAGTTAGTTAGACTTTAATTAGCACTTAGCAGTCATTTAATGAATGTGGCCTCAAAGCCTAATCCATCAAACTGTAACTACCATTATCACTACTTCAAAAACTATGTATTAACAAAAAGTTTTGCAAACATCCTACAGAACAGCACTAGGGAATTGCAGCACTATGAGTTCCAGGTCTGTGAGTCTGGCAGATCTGGTTACCTTGGGGAATCGCATTCTGTGAAGATAGTTGAAGTCTAACTTACTGTAAGTAAGGTGGGGGTTGCTGTAATTATTTTGAGTCCGAGAACTTTAAGATGAAATCATGAGTTATCAACATAATTTAAGACACTTCAATTAACTGCCTCTTGAAGTTCAAAGACTAATTATGATGATTACATGCTAATCATTTAAAATATTTCAATAATTTGTCATTGGCACTCAGAGTAAAATCATAATACTGAAATATTAAGTATTGGAATCACTGCTACTTTTGGAAAGAACTGAAATTACAGCATAAAATCATGCAATACAGATAAAAAAAAAGCTGGATTTTACAGAGGAAACTCATTCTTTTCTTATCTACTAGGATCATTAGAAAAGTCATTAAAGAGCAGCATTACAGAAAGACTTGTACTTGATCAGAATGTTAGGCATACAATGTATTTGGAACAAAGGAGGAGCATGATATGTGTAAGCTGTAGACAATGCATGGATCTGTTGCACTCATAAACTAGAAATTTACTAACCATAATATAATTAATAGTACCTTGTCTTGGACATGAGCCATCAATGTGTGTTTGCATTCCAGAAAACCAGTTGTATCCTGGGCTGCATCAAAAGAAGCATGACCAGCAGGTGAAGGAGGTGATTCTGCCCCTCTGCTCTGCCCTTGTGAGACCCCACCTGGAGTGCTGCATCCAGCTCTGGGGGCCCCAACATAAGCGCATGAACCTGTTGGAGTGAGTTCAAAGGAGGGTCACAAAGATCATTAGAATGCTAGAGCACCTCTCCTATGAGGAAAAGCTGAGCGAATTGGGATTTTCCAGCCTGAAGAAGAGAAGTCTCTTGGGGACATGTTATCGCAGCCTTTCAGTTCCTGATAGGAGCCTACAAGAAAGATGAAGAGGTACTTTTTAAAAGGGTGTGTAGTCACAGGACAAGGGGGAATGGCTTCAAACTGAAAGATGGTAGGTTTAGATTGAATATTCATAAGAAATTCTTTACAATGAGGTTGGTGAGGCTCTGGAACAGGTTGCCCAGAGAAGTTGTGAACAACCCATCCCTGGGAGTGTTAGAGGCCAGGTTTGATGGAGCTCTGGGCAAGCTGCACAAGTGAAAGTTGTCCCTGTCCACAGCAAGGGGGTTGGAACTAGATCTTTAAGGTCCCTCCCAGCCCAAACCATTCTATGATTCCATCATTAAGTAGCTTCAAAATATTGGTCATTTTGCCAATATTTTTCTATAGGTCTTCTAATCTAAAACATGAAATAATGTCTTAGAACAAGACAGAGGAGAGCATAGTGCAGCTAACACTTTGACAAGGTGAAAACACTACAGTTAACACAATCAAACCAGTGGCATAATTACCTGGAACACAGTAAAGGTACAATATAGTAAGAAATCTGTCTTCTCTAATTAATGACTAAATAAGTAGTCTACAGACATTATTTTCTTTTTTTTTTTTTTTTCCATAATACAGATAAAGTGCTTGGAAAGCTCAGAAAGGCTAATACTTAAATCCTTTATGGGCTGAGGAATGTGCTTGCCAGGCTGCATTAACTTTTCCCCTCATACCTTTTGCCTGTGATATTTTAGTTTCACTATACAGGAGAACATTGTGAATTGAGGTTTTGTATTATTCTATGGGTTTAGTTATTATGTTACTGACAAGATATAGCACATATGATACTAAGATTTGAGGCTATGTAAGTAACTATTTTCAAGAAAGTGATTAATTGCATATCAAGGTCAAGAAATGAATTACTAAATTAGAAATTATTAAATTAAAATTAAATTATTTCTAAATGTTGGTATAATGATAGCTCTTGATAGGTATATTATTATTATTATTATTATTATTATTATTATTATTATTTTATTATTACTTTCCTCCGCCTATGTGTGTGGTGTGTTTTTTTCCTACACATTTTCTTTTTTTTTTACCTACTCAATCTAAAATAATTAAAGAATAATCCAGAATCACACACTATTCATATCTGCATAAAACAGCTATTCAAATGGTGTATGCTGGTAAAGCTGTTCTATTCCACAGCTAATAGAATACATAAGATTAGGCCATTTAAATTATTAACTGTATCAGTGTGTACATATTTCTTTTTTATATATAGTAATAGATTTTGTTTTGTGGAGACCTATGAGACATAAATCCATGAAGACCAACAGATAAATGTGGTGTTTGAACTGGAAATGCTGACAAGCTGACATGTGGAAGAGTTGTCATGTAAGAGATTACACATACCTCATTGTGCATTAGTTGTTATGTCAATCATCCTCAAACATAACCACAAGATCTAACAATCTAAAGCACAATTAGAAAGGATGCCTGTACAACTATTGGTCTCTGACAGGTTACTGTCATTGTATACTGTATTTTTTAACTTGTTAGAAAAGAAGTGTATGATAAATATTCTCATGTTGCCAGTTGGTGCTGAGATACGTGTAAGATATACTATGTTGCATCTGTTAACTCATAGCCCGTAATGGTTCCCACTTTGAAAGTTAGTAGTCACTCTGGTATTCTTGGTCCCCACAGTTCAGCAAACCTATTGAGAACAACTTTCCAGCCCATGGCAAAACCCCCGGGATGTGCTGCATAGCATCATTTTATGAGAAATATAATCAGTTGAAGCTTTGTTTTTTAAACAAAAAATTGCATTGTATTCCTAGCTATCCAGTAAAAATTACAACTCTGTTAATCGTGCATACATGACTCCCATTTTTTCTTAAATACAATTCAAGCATAAGTATACATTTAAGTTTTGTTGTTTTTTGTTTTGTTTTTTCTTTTTTTAAATATGGTATCTTTTTTATTTCAGGCTGATCATGTTTAGTCACAACAGACTAAATTTCAGATACTAAGCAGTAAAAGCAAATGCTCATGAGCAAGCTCCTGTTTTATACAGGATATTTATACAAAACATGTGGTAAGTGCTTTTAAAAAGCAAACTCAACAACATATTGGCAACTCTATTCCGAGCAGAGAAAGAGATAATAGAATCATACAATGACCTGGATTGGAAGGGACCTTAAAGATCATCTTCCAACTCCTTTGCCAGAGGCAGGGACAGCTTCCACTAGACCAGATTAGTCAGAGCTCCATCAAACCTGGCCTTTAACAGTCTCAGGGACAGAGCATCCACAGCCTCTCTGGGCAACCTGTTCCAGTGCCTCACCACCCTCACAGTAAGATTTTTTTCCTAATCTAATCCAATCTAAGCCTACAGTCTTTCAGTTTGAAGCCATTCCCCCTTGTCCTGTGACTACCTGCCCTTGTAAAGGGACCCTCTCCAACTTTCTTATAATCCCCCTTCAGGTACTGGAAGGCTGAAATGAGGTCACCCCAAACCTTTCTCTTCTCCAAGCTGAACAATCCTAATTCTCTGAGCCTTTCCTGAAAGGAGAGGTGCTCCACCCGCTGACTAAACTGCAGTCTGAGTTACTTGAATCAATCTTTTATTTCTTATTCATATTATTTCAGGTGAGGTATCAGTGCTGTTCATGTTAGAAACATGAGTTTTAATTAACTTATCAGATATTGAAAATACCAAGAAAAGGCTTGTTAATATTGGAGATGTGCAAATCTTTAATTTCTATGTACCTTATCTTTTTATAAATTTAAAAACCTTCTCACTCATGAAAGGAAATATATATGAAAACACCAACAAATTGACTATACAACAAACATTAAATGTAATAAACAAGGTTGGTTTAAATAAGCTTCAGAGACAATTTATGGAACAAGCCACAATTATATTGTACTTCTCTAACAATACAACTGCCACCTGAGTTTCAAATTACAGCCCTTATATATAATACCATTATGTGTTGAAATTCTGTGAAATGGAATTCAAGATGATGGGGGAAAACACCAAACCAAACCAAAAAAGCCCAACACTTCAGATGTCAACTTAGATTGGACTTGGCCATAAATAAGCATCAAATTTGAGGTAACATTTGTTAGCATCTTGTTAAGGAAAAATGAAGGCAAAGTATTATTCCCTTGGAAATTTTAACTTACAACTTTAACTTACAACTCTCTGCATTCAGGCACAGATTTCTGTACAAGTGAATATAAATAAATGCTGATTGCAACTTTAGTAGAGTTAAAATGAGTCTATTGTACATTGAATAACTAAGATGATAATGACAGACTTAGTAGATAGTGACTTGTTCTTCCATGCCTGCTATTTACACCAGATTGTTATTAAGCAGATGGAAAATTTATACTTATGATCTCAGAAAAGTTTATCTCAGAGCTTTTGATCAAAGCAAATTGAAAATGAAACACTTTGTTGCACATGTGCGGCAGCTTTCTCCCTTTTCTAGCTGCTGACAGGCAAGATGGTTTTTTGAAAGAACTTGCTTCTCCATGAGTTACAAGCAGAAAAGAGGAATTATCTAGGGCACAAAATCTGATTGGAAAACAAATTAAAATTTCTGTAGATTCATTCTTCCTCTGTGCCTAGACCAAATCAAAACTTCATAGAATCATAGAATGGTTTGGGCTGGTGAGGTATTGTGTAAAACACAATTGTGTTCAACACTTTATTTTGACTGGAAATAAAGTTATTAAATATCATAATTATGAATTTAAAATCCAATAACACACTGCATCTACTACTGAAGGAATTGTACTAGGTAATAGAATTTAAAATATTGTAGTACTGTTTGGAACAGTTGTAGTCACAAGTAATGCTTAGGACATTAGTGAAAGCTAATCCAGTAGCATTTCACAAGGCATATACTTCTACAACATATTGGCAAAATTTCATAATATTTTAAGTTGTAGAGGGATTTGACATAAATTTTGCTGGAGTTAGGATTTCAGCTGATATTCTTAAAACTTGAAAAAAGACAGTGCGTTCCTGAACTCAAAAGTCAGGAGAAAAAAAAAAAACAACAAAAAAAAAACAACAAAGAATCAGAGGGTATGAAAAGAGTTTGCAGCTTGCCAATATTCAGCATAAGGTAACTGGCTTTTGACCATGACAAACTGAGTTGTAGGTAGAGAGAAAGATCTGTAGAGAGAAGAAAGAAATAAATTTAATGAGGTGTGCAACTAAAGAAATGGTATTGTAGGTCATGAACAGAACCGTTACTTCCAAAATAGCAGTCATAAAAGGAAAAGCAAAAAGGAGCTGAAAAAAGGGGACACTTGGACATACCTATCCTCCAAAAGAAATGATGGGAAAGTGTGATCATCATTTAATGGAACTTGTAAGTATGAGTTATTCACTAGCCTGCTATGCTGAGTAGAATTACTGCAGTGCAAGTGGTACAGAAACTAAAAAAGAGAAACAGCATTCATAAAGTAAGTATGCTAAGTTTTGTACTAAGTTTGGCAATGATACTAAATTAGGAGGCAATGCTGACTCCCTCAAAGGCAGGGAGGCCCTCCAGAAAGACCTAGAAAAATTAGAGGGCTGGGCAATCACCAACCATATGAAGTTTTAATAAAGACAAGTGCTGGATGCTGCGTCTATGATGCAGTAATCCTGGATGTTTGTACAGACTGGGGAATGAGATTCTGGAAAGCAGTGCCAGGAAAGGGACATGGGAGTCCTGGTCAATGGCAAGTTGAATGGCAGCCAGGAGGGCCAACTGTGTCCTGGGGGGGCATCAGGCACAGCATCACCAGCCAGGCGAGGGAAGGGATTGTCCCGCTTTGCTCTGTACTGGTGTGGCCTCACCTTGAATGTCGTGTGCAGTTTTGGGTGCCAAAGATATTCAGTTAATAAAGAGTATCCAAAAGAGGGCAATGAGGATAGCGAAGGCCCTTGAGCAGAAGCCGTATGAGAAGCTGAGGTCACTCGTTCAGCCTGGAGAAGAGGAGACTGAGGGGAAACCTCATTGCAGTTGCAACTTCCTTGTGAGGGGAAGAGGAGGAGCAGGCATTGATCCCTTCTCTGTGGTGACCAGTGACAGGCCCCAAGGGAATGGCCTGAAGTTGTGTCAGGGGAGGTTTAGATTAGATATCAGGAAAAGGCTTTTCACACAGGAGTGGCTGAGCATTAGAACAGGCTCGTCAGGGAAGTGGTCCCAGCACCAAGCCTGCCAGTTTGAGAAGGATTTGAACAATGCTCTCAGGCACATGGTGTGATTCTTGGGAGTAGACCTGTGCATGGCCAGGAGTTGGACTTCCATGATCCTTGTGGATCCCTTCCAACCCAGGATGTTCTATGATTCTACAGTATTGCAAGAAAGGTATTTTGTTTTAAATTTTTAAGGCTGTGGATTTTAATTAGAAAGGAAATTGGATGGTTGAACACAGACTCTTCTTACTAAAGTGGAAAAAAATTATGAATGAAAATATGACTTATGAATGGAAATGTGACTCAGTTTTGAGTGTAACTTAAATAGGAAAATCCAAGGAGACAAGTAAAGCTTTAGCTGTTGGCACAAACCAGTTGTAGTCCATATCTGTTGCCCAGAATGAATTAAATGAAAATTTGTTTGAAATTATATTTTTAACAAAATAAGAGATGGGGGGCGGGGGGGAAAAAAGAGTGATTATGGACATACAGTCCATTTCTAGACACTACAAATATCTTGACAAGATGTTTTTGCTGATGATTAATCACAAACAAAACCAGAAAAATCCGTTTTATAATGATTTTAACAAAAACATATTGGTTATTCTAAGCGGAAAAAAAATAAAAAAATTAAACAGTGATGAAAGGATTCAAAAGGTGGCTAAAAGTAGCCCCACCTTAACAGAATCAAGGAGGCATTCCTCTCTCCAGACATGACTGCAAACAGTCATTCATGGGAGAAATAAAATATGGCAGGGAAACAGGAACAGAAGATTATGTCAGCAGTCACATCACAACACTGGCCAAATTGGAGAGATATCCTTCTACTAGCAGCCTATTCAGGTCTTCAAACTAAAACTTAAATTGTTCATAACCCTGAATCACAGTCACTGAGGTCAAAAGAGACCCCTGGGTGTCATCTAGTCCAGCTCCCCTGCTCAAAAAAAGGTCAATCACAATGTTTCTGATCATCCTTACAATAAAAGTTGCAATTTGTGCCTATTGTGTCCTGTCTTATCATAGGAAACCACGGAGAAGAGTCTGGCTCCCTGTTCCTTCCTCTCTTCATGCATTATACACATCAATATCACATCCCTTCTAGACCCTCCTTTTCTGCAGGCTGAAGAGTTCCAAATCTCTCAGACTCTCCTAGTTTGATACATGCTCCCGTCCCTTAAATTTTTATGCCCTTTTCTGTCTGGGTACGAGAAGCTACGACAGAGAAGCAAATAAGACCAGAAACCCAAAGTCACCTGCCGGACATGATAAGAACACTGAAAATAGAGAGTCCCTTCATGATCCAATGAGTTTTCCCCAGTTATACAGTTGCGTTAGAATAGAAAATACTTTTATGTATTAGAATAGGAATTATTACCTTTTAAATGTTCAATTGCTCCTATTGGTCCACGCTTTCCCGCTCCTAAGTCCTCTATTGGATAATGTTGCCCCAGTTACTGTTTCCCCATTGGCCGCGGTCTTCCCTAACTCCCATTGGCTAGCCTGTGGTGCTGTCCATCAGTACCATATAAGGTTAGCCACTCCCATTCTTTCCCTTACATGCTGTAGCCTCGCCTCTCCTTTCCTTGTTTGTCTCAGCTCCTCCCGGTTACACCCCTAATCCAACCCCTTTCCACGCCCAAGTTCTAGAACCCTCTACGCTAGCCCTATAAATACCTCTGACTTCCTCAATAAATCGGCCATTTCACTTCCAACCCTGCGTGTGTGGAGTGGTCCTTTCGGTGTACCCGGGCAGGTCTGTGGCACTTTTCTGGCTTCACTCCAACATGTCCACATTTTGTACTGGGGAGACCAGAACTGGTCCCTGCACTCCAGATTTGTTTCAAAAGTTCTGAGTTGAGGGGAAAGTCACCTCTTTACGCCTGCTGGCAAAACTCTCTTAAGTGCAGCTCAGCATACTGCTGGTTTCTTTTGCCATGAGGACATAAATTGCTAGTTTATCTGCAAGTACAGAGCCTGACTTTTGTCATAGTCATGTTTTCAAGAGGTTTTTTCACAATGAAGGTTGATAACAATAAAAAAAAAAAAAAAAAGGGAAGAATTCTAATTAATCTACAATGAAATAACTCTGTGAACTTGAACCCAAAACATAGGTACAAATGATCAGATTTTAATCCATTGTTGATAAAATTGATGTCTTACAAACATTTTCCACAAGTGTTAGCCTTGTCCAACTCTCTCTTCTCTTATATTTAAATAGTAATTTCATCCTGAAACCACAAGTCTTTCTACAATTTATTTTTAAAAAATCTATTATAATAGTTGTAATTTTTGTTGACAATGCTGTTGACCAAAAAATACTGCCTTCAATTTCAAAATATACTCCTGAAATCTGAAAGCATATTTTTAAATTCTTTTTAGGGTGTCTTTCTCTGTCTAAAAAATTAATATAGAATCTCAGATTGAAACTAGAAAATGGATGATGATTCGTATTTTTTTTCTTGGTGGATGAAAAACTTTGTCATTTTCAATTGTATGACATTCATCTAGTGTGATAAAGAGCAAAGAGAAAAAAAAAAGAAAATATAATATCCATTATATTTTTTTTTCCAGATAGAAATATAGGTATTTTATAGTCAATAAATTTGGAAGCGCTTTTAAACTTGGTTATTTCTTTAAAACCTACTTAAAAGTTGGGGTTTTAAGTTATTGTGGTTATTGTGTTAACATTCAAAATTCACAAAATGTTTATCCAATTGCCAGAAATGGAGAAACTGAGATAAAAATTGACATTGAATTTATGCTATCCTTCAAACACATGCTCAGTGTTGAGCAGAAAAAGTTCACGTTGAGAAAGACTTTAAGAGTAGTGAAAGGTTCTACTCTGAATTGGAAGTGTAAGTAAAGTAAATAATCTGCTAGATTTGGATCACTACAGAAAACATGAAACTCAGATTTTTCAAGAAAGTCCTTTGGCTTGTAAGTTCCTCAGAATAAATGTAAATGACTATGTTTTTTTTCTCCCTTTTCCTCTTAAAGCCACATCTTTTGCAGTCATATAATATTAGATGAGTATATTATCATCAATATTTGAACTCCATTCCTTGAAAAGATGGAAAGAATATTCAGGATTTCTATCCACGTAACTAAATCCTTTGTTCTTATTCCTGAAAGTCTTTCATGACTAAATGAGCTGGCTGTATCTGGCCATATAGATGCCAAATTCCTGCAACTTTTTCGGGTTTAGATGAAGAACTATGCCTAATTAGAAAATTGTTTCACAGCTCAATAAACCCCAAAAAAAACTACACCAAAAAAAAATAAAAAATCCCAACCTTTAAAATTATTAGCATGTGTAAATTAGTCTTTTTAGAATGTATACTGAAGTGCAAATTGATATATTGAAGATATTGAAGATATTTTATTTACAGTATATGCTACTGTGGTTTTAACTCTTACTATATTTAATACCTTGGTCTGATTTGTGGGTGTGAGACACTGGATAATTATGTTAATTATGGTCTCGGACCAACTCAAGGGTGTGTGCAGGGAAGGGACAGGTCGAATCTCACAGAGGTGAGGTGATGCCCTATCCCACGTGGCAGCTGCTGTGAGCCTCCTGGGGTGACCCTGGTGCAGCCCTCAGTCAAAGGCAGCCCAGAAGCACCCACACCATGCCCCTGGAACCCCTGACCAACCTTTGACTGGCTGGCACAGTGGGAGCACCACCCCTCACCCCCACCCAGAGCTCTGGAGTGGTCGGTGGTACCAGAGTCCTGCCTAGGAGCGGTGGCCACAGGGGGCACAGCAATCAAGGCAGCACCATGTGCTCTCCATGTGGCTTGAGCCCTCCATCTTCTAGACTCGTATATCTGAACCTACACTGCATCTAGGGATGGCAGCTATATTTCTCCTTTTCCCTCTCTTTCTTTACTTCTCTTAATCTCCTTTCTTAATGTGTTGGGTAACTTGGGACTGGATGGGCTGGATTTTGCAAAGTTTTGTGTGTTAGCATGTGCTACATCAATGTTTTGTGGAATGCTTTGTTTTGGTTCTGTGTTACCCTTTAAACTTTTGCCAAATTCTTCTAAAGTTTACTGGTAAAGTACCTTCTGAGAAAAATGTGTGTAGCTTTTCTCATTTGTGTTCTCTCTTAAGGTGTAAAAAGAAGTGAAAGCTCTTGTAAAAATTCATCAGGTGAATTTTTGGAGCCTTGTATATTTTCAAAGTAAAACTCCCTTGGTGAGCTCACAGCTCCAAGGCTTGGGATCTTACAGTGGGGTTTACTAATCTGAAATCCAGATAGCTAGTTAGTAACAAAAATTAAAATAGTGAAGTACTACTAATACATAGAAATTTTAATTTCTTGCTTTCCTATTCTGGTCTTCTAAAAAACCCTGATAAATGGTAAACAAAATCTGCATGAATACTATAAGGTAACATAAAAAAGGAAAAATACTTCTTTAAGAAAAAGATCAAGTGTCACTTTTTAAATTATATCTTCTTGAAGGCATATGTCTTTCCACTGTTGTATCAGAAACTTGCATCACACAACAGATCAAGAGACAATCACTCATTGGTTTAATCAGGACAAAGTGATTCCATGGCTGTTCGTTCATTACAGTGCTTGGGAATCCAGACAAAAGTAAATAGGAAAATTACTAAATAGTACTAATATCTTAGTACACAAATATTAAAATAAAACTTGTAATCAAAGTCACTGTTTTTCATTTGAGGGAGAAAGAGCGTTTAGTCCTCTCAGTGGCTTCTGATGATATTTTATGTCAGGAGAATGTACTGGATATGCATTTTACCACCATCCATTTGAGTTAGGAGAGAATTTAACTGAATTGCTATTTGTATTTCCATCTCTGGCCTTCCAAATAGCTTGCAAAGGCATGTGATGTTTCTAGACATTCCTCTTTTGAACAGCTTCAAGGCAAAGCTTATACCTTCCACATCAAACTTACTGTCATCTCTAGAGCACTCAGTAATTTAGGCTTCACGTGTATTTATATTTTCAGGCTCTGCTATTGCTGCACTCCTCTCTGCAGTGCAGCAGCTGTACCCTGGGATTCAGCCAACTTCATACTGCAGAACCTTTGCTTGGCTCCTTTTGAGGACAAATACGTTATGAATGCTTAAAACTCATGTTGTCTTCAGTTTCTACTTCATCCACCTTTTCTGCAACACTTGAAAAAATAACGTGAGTTGCTGTTTAGGAAAATATGTTACTGCTTCTCTTCAGCTCCACCACATTCTGTCGATCAGCATCAAAATACTTATCAATAAATTCTTGTCTCAGCACTGTCCCACTACAGAAGAGGCATGCTGTGAGAAGTCTAAGCCAATTTAAGCAAACCAAGAAAAGCATACATGATATTTAGAAATTACGCAATATGTTCAAAAGGCCTTGAAAATCCCTCTACTTTTCTAAGCTCCTGGAGGAGCAAGTTCTGTGAGAAAGTATTAAGTGAAAGGTGTTTCCTGAGTTTACAGTCACAAAAAATATTAATTCAAAAGTGTTCAACCTTTACTTCAATTCAGAGAGAGAGGATAAGTTTCACTGCCAAATTAAAGCAATTTACACTGAATAGTTTACACAAGCCTACATTTACTCTTACCCCCAGAATATGTTGCATTGTGTTAATCAAATACCTAAGTAAATTTTTATGAAGTGGTCTTTGCTGCACACTCTGTACCAAACCCACTTACCCACTTCTATAACCGAGTTACTTTTTGCTTACTGAAAGAACATGATGGAAATTAATATTGTCAAATGAATTGTTTATTATATGGCAAGTTGGCAAACGTGAATGTTGGTCTAAGATTTAAATTCCTCTTTGCTGTTATGATCTGTTTCCATCTCTATATCTAAGACTGTTTTTCTTTTATTTTTTATTGCATTGCTGAATTGAGATTTCTGAGTGTGAAGGCAGCACTAAAAACTTTAATATATGAATCATAAAGAATTGTGAATGCAAACAGAATTTACCTGATAAGAACAGAAGAATAAGATGCATTTCTCTTCCTAACATGGACTTCCTCAATATGTTTTGCTGATGGCTACATAATAAAGCATCTGGAGCAAAGTAAAAAGTTCAAAAGCTCATACCAGAAAAGTACAAATTCTTAAATATTCAACAGAGAGAATCATAATGATAGCAAAAACTTTAGCAGGAGAAAGGAAAAGAAAATGAGACTTACTGGTAAAAGAGTTTGTTTTTCCTCAAATTTAGAGTTAGCAATGAAGGAAAAATAGATCTCTAGATGATTAAAGGTCAGCAGATTTAACCAAAATCACTTTTAGAATAGAGAAACCTGCCACATTTTAGGTAAATAAGTGCTGGTTTAGGAAATGAGTGTGTGTGCACTTTGTCAAGACCATTGTTTTCTTGTATGCCTTGAAGTAATGACTGCTGAAATTGTGGAGTCCGTGATTTCCATAATTCAGTAACCTGAAGAGGTCCCGTGTATCAGGATATAGGATATGAAAGTCTAACTGTTCTGTTTCTGACAGTTAATATACAATCTGATGGCCAGGAAAAGCTGGACAGAAAACAGGCATTTTAATGCAGATGCCATAATTCAGGAAATGAAAGTCTAATGTGCTCCAGAACAGATAAAATAAAAAACCCCATCCTGTAAGCTGACTTAAAGTTCTAGACCTATGTATCTCACATCATCTGGGCAGTCATGCCTACTGATTCTTTATATGTTCTGGACAAAATCTTAAATATATTTATAGAGCAATTCTTATAAACACTTATTTTAATCTGAGATTTAAACTTGGGTTTTTTTGGATTTTTTTTTTTTTACTTTTTTTTTCTTTCTTGGAAAAGTGAAGGGGGATTTATTCATTCTCCTTGATACAAAAGAATGCTCTTTTCAAATATCAAGTACCACTTTCTTTTCAGACTGGAGTACCCCAGCATTGCTCCAGTGTTTGTCATTCTCTCAAAGAAACCATGAGGAAAACTTCAACATGCTGATTTTTTTCTTAAATGGCATCAACCACAGTAAAAAAAACATCCACATTCGTTTTTCTTTTAAAAGAAACATAGATCTAACTCTCAAATTATGGATCCTGACACTACTGTTACCTTTGTGGATACATGCAAATTCTACAGTACCTGTTTTTTTTACAGTTTAACTCTAGTGAGGAATGTCAGCAGCACTCTGCCTTCTGTGTCTATTATTTTGAGGGAGAATCCTTTATATCCTCAAAGGCTTCTCATTACAGACTCTCTGCTGTACCCTCCTCCTGTAGCAGGTAGTGCAAAATTTACCTGGTTAAAAACATATGAACTGTGCTCATCTAATAACTTCTCTTTAAGAAACTTAAAAGAACCTTACTATCCTAATCACACCATAGTCTGCAAAATTATTCTCAGTTCTCAAAGTATCTTTCCCCACTCTGATTTTTCACCTTCCCTTCTTTCCTCATACCACTCACATAAACACATATTTTTTTCAAGAGTTCTTATCAATTGACAGTGCTACTTATATGTCACACATTCTTCAGAAAATAAAAAGTATAGATCCCTCTCACTACTTATGGGACATTTACCACTGAAACACATTAAAATACATTCATCTTTTTTCCTGTAAGAATAAAATTCTGCAGTGTGAGTTTGTTCATTGTTACAGTCTCATCTCTGCCTCTTTTTTTTTTTTTCTTTCTTTTTTTTTTTTCCCTCTGAAAACTGGCACAATGTTATTGCCTTATGCATAAAATGCTGGCCAAACATTTAACAGGGATCAATTCTAAGACTAATATTCTGATCCAATTCTAGGATGAACTCTAGAGACAATTTTTCTTTTCCTCAGAATGCAAGAGATACTAAGTAATTTCAAAGATACACAACCACAGAAATAGTTCAAATATTCTTACAAGTATGTTATTATTTCTGTCCTTCCTGATCTGAACCCCGTGCTGTTCTTTCATATCACATTTGAAGCACCATCTGCCTAACCAGAATAAAATGATTGTAAACTGTCATTAGTGTAATAATGTACATGATATCATCTCCATAGCACAATCATTCATTTTCTTTCTGATGATTTTTCTCCTTCATTGTATAAATTGCAGGTAGAGAATTCTTTCATTATTCTGGAATTAACTGCTCTGCCACTCCCTCTTTCACATGCCACCTCTTGAACCAGTAAAGAACTGGTATTTTTTCTAGTGTCTGAAGGTTTTGTTAGATAAAAAGAAAAAAAGAAAGAAAGTAGTTTTTTAACCTTTATTTCTAACGTGTTTCAATATTTTCAAAAATCCTTGAAAGAGAGTGTTCAAAGAGAAAGCAGTCTGTTTTTTAAAGACATAATGAAATAACATTTTTTTTTCTTCTCTACTAATATGTTTAGGCACTTAATACTTCTGTTGTTTTCTTTGATTTCAGAAATAAGATTTTCTTATACTGTAGAGTGGAGAATATTTATTTTTTTTTCATATGAAGTGTTATTCACAATCTGTTGATCTGAATAAAAATGTTGTGCCTCTAAAAAGTTCTTTAAGGAGTCATAAACTTGCCCGGATTAAGCAACATTAATAAGAGATGCAATTTTACAATCAAAGTCTGATTTTGGAATGTGCCTAGTCTGAATAAGTTACTCCCAAAATAAAATTCTTGTATGAACATTTTCTTTTTCCTATCAGATTATGACAAGTGAACAAAAATGTTCCCATAATCTAAGTCCAAAGTCTTCTCAGTAGTGTGCTATTAGGATAAACACAGCAAAACATATAGGGAATAGAGAGCTTGGAAAAAGACACTGGGAACATGGGGACCTGCAGACCCTTAAACCTCTACATGAAATGTAACAAAGGAAATGCTATTTAATCATAAAAATAGTAAACTGAATATTTTGCTGGGATAGATTAGGGTTTAAAATATAAAAATTAATGTAAAATATAAAATGTAAAATCGTGAAATTCAGACTGCAGTGATAATGCATGGAGAAACCCTGGGGGAAGGTCTCCTGTTTATTCTATTAAATATACTGTACAATAAATTAAAACATGATGGTAGGGTGATTATTTTTAATGAAGGTAATCTAAAAAAAAAATAATAAATAACACTTGGAATGTTGTATGTATGCTTTATGTCATCAGCAATATGGCATGTGTCTAAAGTAAATGACCCAGTGGGGAAAGGAATTCTTGTAGTTAAGGACAATAAGGAAGAGAAGTTCTGACCAGTGAAAATTGAGCTAAGAGAAAGCTGTTCTGATGACATCAACAGTAAGTAGTGAGTAAGAAGATATTGGAGAAGGCAGAACAACAAAGCCAAGTAAATTTATTATTAATTCAAATGAAAGGCTTTGCTATTCATTGTATTTCTTCATTCATCTTACATAATTTTCAACACTGCAAGTTTATGTAAAAAACATTCTGATGCTATTCTAGATATTTCAGTTCAACAGTCAAAAGTCAGTGAAATCTGCAGATGTATGTATATTAGCAGCATCATGCTGAATGAGACAGGCTGCTCTGACTAAGAGATGCATCAGGTATAAATTGAATTCTTTTTAATGCCAAATAATAGGTGGACTGAAAGTCACATGTTACTGAATGTTAATATTTTTATTTTAAACAGTTGTTTTCACTATATTTGGAATTAATTAGAGAAGCTACATAGAGATACATGTATTTGTTAAGGAAATATTGCTTCAGTTGTGTTCATATTGTGCATATGATTATCATAATTTTTCATGATTTACACAAACACCCAACTTTATTTACAGTGTGAAAACATCCTGATTTAATTGAAATCGCCCAAAAATATGTAAGTTCATAAGAACTATATGTTACTGTCATTGTAGAGGGGAATGTACAGAAGTTTGCTGAAGTATTTCACCTGAAGGAATAGTTCCTTCTAGCCAAGTGGTTAGAAGGCTAGTTTCCCCATGGGTTACTAGCTCCTTCTACAGCACATTATATGCCCACAGTATGACATGGAAATCACCTTCTCTAAGATGTTGTCATCATCACTATCATCACCATCATCCTTTTTTATCCCCCTGTTCCAAACACCCAAAAGTAAGGGAGGGCTCCATTGCAGCCTGTCAGGCTAGTATTTTTAAAGGAAAGACCTTCACAGAATCACAGAAGGAATAAGGTTGGAAGGGACCCCAGTAGGTCAATCGGTCCAACCTCCCTGCTCAAGCAGGGTTATCCTAGAGTGCATTGCATGGGATTATGTTCAGAGAGTTCTTGAATGTCTCCATTGAGGGAGACTCCACAACCTCTCTGGGCAACCTGTTCCAGTGCTTTGTCACCAGCACAGTAAAGAAGTTCTTCCCCATATTCAAGTAGAACTTCTTGTGTGTCTTCTGCCCATTACCTCTTGACCTATTACCTGGCACCACTGAGAAGATCCTGGGTCTGCCCTCTTGACAACCACCCTCCAGACACTTTTATGCACTGATAAACTCCCTTCTCCCTTGTCTCTTCTCGTGGTTGAAGAGGCCCAGCTTCCTCAGCCTTTCCTCGCAAGAGAGATACTCAAGTCCCTTAATCATCTCTACTCTGTGCTGGACCTGATCCAGGAGCTCCATGCCTCTCTTGTACTGAGGAGCCCAGTACTGGCCACAGCACTACAGATGCACTTCACCAGGGCTAAAATCAAGATAAACAATACTCACTGATCTCTCCTTATCCATCCATGTGATTGTTTCATCGTAGAAAGCAGTCAGGTTGGTCAAGCATGATTTACCTTTAGTGTCTCCTGATTGCCTCCTTGCCATCCACATGATTAAAGACAGCCTACAGCACAAGGCGCTCCATCACCTTTACAGGGATTGAGATGAAGCTGATGGGCTGGTAGTCTCATGGGTTCTCCTTTTTACTGTTTTTTTTAGACTGGGATGACATTTCTCTTCTATTTCTTGGGCACCTCTCTTGATTGCTACCACCTTTCAAAGGTGATTGCGAGCGGCCTTGCTACAGTGTCCTCTAGTTCTCTCAGCATTCATGGATGTATCCTGTCAGGGCCTGTGAACTTGTGGATGTCAAATTTATGTATGTGTTCTCTAATGTTCAATTTTATATGACCTGATACAACACAAAGGAATGTTTGAGAGAAAAAGTCCAGACAGACTTAGAGAGCTATACAGTGTAGCAGTCAGGCACAAGGTGACTGATAATTCTTTCACAGTGCAGACATATCACCAATTATTGCACTTCACAACCATATCTACTTTAAACCAGACTAGTCACTGCAGAGTATCACTGCTTGAGCTGAAAGCAAAACCGAATTATTTTTGAAGTGTTTTATTTACTTTCTTTTAGCAAGGCTTCATATTTTATTGGAACACTGTGAAGAACTATGTCCCTTTTGAAACTAAAAAGTACTCTCATGAAGGTCACATAGGAGACATTTAACCTTGCTTGTGTGTATCATCTTGAAATATAGAGGGCTGAGAGAAGGACAGGAAATGTGTTGTTTGTTTTTTACAGTGAGAGAAGAAAAAGGGAAATCATTAAGTTACTATCCTTTCCCTCCCTAGCAGACCACGTTAACAGTCAGCAGGATTTAACAGCCCTTTTTTATAGGGTCCTGAAAAATCACAATTTAGCAGAAGTAGATAATCTTGCAAGTGAATCTCAAGAACACTTTTTTTTACACACACACACACACACACACACAGGGAAGCTTGTTAAGCCCTTTTTAGTGTTAAGACAATCGCTGACTTTTTATCTCCAACCTGCAGGCAAAACAGTAAATTCATGTTTTTCACCATATCCTCCTCAATGAATTCCAAAGGACTACACTGTCTTTTACACAGGGATCAACTACCTCGGCTTAGGATAAAATACACTCCAGCACTGTCAAATACCGCTTTCTTACCAGCACCATCTACACCAAAAGAGACACGAAGCGTAAACACAAGATGTGATTGGCAGAGCAATATTTTACCTGCATAACAATAAAATATATTTTAGTCTGACAGTATCTTCATTCTTGCATCTAAAATCCCTTTGCAAGAGGACAAAATTATTTTTGACCATCCATTATTTATGCACAGGAAAAGAAGCATCATTCCTATTTCTCACTGACAAATAGCTTCTGCTGACTCTCAAGGAGGGCTTCTTGGATTATGACTAAAAGCTACTGAGGAAAAACTGTTCTAAGACATGAAAAAATAATGAACAGAGCCCATGCTCAGAGAAGTTGTCTCACTGATTAGCACACCAAAACATCTCATACAATCTGAAAAGACAGGTGAAATTATGGATTAGGTGGACCATACTGCTTCTGCTTTAATGAAAACATACACTGAAAAATGCCAAGTTGTCTTTACTCTCACACTGGCTGAATTCACTGGTCCCTCATTTATTACGTATTTATTTCTCTAAATCTGCAGACTCAAGGTTTGATTTCAGCTAGAACTTCCTGTTGCATGGTTTTGTCTCCAGAGTTAATATTCTAGGAAGGAACAGCTCAAGGATGACTACAGACAAATCTACAGGAGGTTATGGAAAGGTGAATGAACCTGTTTTTCAGGTAGTTGCTAGGGAAGACCTCCAAAGAAATCTGCACTCTGAATTATTTTAAAGGAAACATCCAAAACAAACTTGCTTCTACTTTCTCTCAGCAAAATATAATACTCGATATATTGTGAGTCCTGGCAAATGACAGAGACCTATGGACACATGAGCTTTCTTTTTCTCCTTAAGTACATATTTTGCTCTTCTCCAAGGAGACAGTTTTAGTGCATGCACTACCCATGGTGTAAACACAATGTTCGCAGGCAATTAGGCAAATTGTAAATGCTGTTAACAATATATGTCCAATCCTGTTAGTTACCCTGAAAAAACTGTCAATGCTTCCAGTAGAAATCCCGTCCATGGGGAACTAGAAAATTGGAATCTGAGATTATTTGAGAATGATTTCTCTTTAGGTATCACAGTATAAAAATTGTGTGAGACAATTCTCAAGTACTTGTTTAACATACAACATACCTGATAGATCAAATACAAAAGCAATGGACAGCACAGTGGTTCTATGAATGGTAAGAAATATGTTATTCCTAGGTAAATACAATTAAATTATTGCTTTTGTTTAAAGGACACTTCATTACAATGAATCTTAATTTTACACCATTTACTACTCCATTTCCATGTGGCACTGCTGAGAACTTGCATATTTTGTTTTCTCCCTTGAATCTCTGCTGGTCTCTTCCCCTTCCCTTCATATTGCTAGACAGGGCCTTGATCTCTGCCACAATGGCCAACTCACTGGACACACTCTGAACGTAAGCTTGGCCTTCATCTCAAGGGATATATATACACTTAAGTGCAAATCACAGACCTCTGTCTTTCAGAGAGGATCAGAGTTACCTACACAACATCTGAGATGGTTGCTATAATGGCTGTGGCAATGCTCTGGAGAAAATTCAGTTGGTAAAGGCAGCTACAGTTCTACAGACAGATCAAACGACAGGAAGGCGAGAGTAGAATCACAACCCTTGTCTCTAGGAGAGCAGACTTTGGTCTGTTCACACCTTTGCTTGACAGACAAGTGAGATACAGGCCTGGAGAGAAAAAGAGTCAGAGAATCTGGATGATTTTTAAAGACCTCCTCCAAGCTCAAGAATTCACCTGTCCCAAGGAGCAGGAAACTAAGCAAAGATAGTATGATGCCTACAAGCATAAATAGGGGGCTCTTGACAAAACACAAATGTAAAAAAAAGCATACAAGACACGGAACCAGGAAATTAGTTAGGAAGACATTGTCAAAGCTTTCAGGGATGAGGTTAGGAAAGACACTGTGGCTCAGGGGCTAATAAAGGGGACAAAGCAATTTAACATCTTCATTCATGACCTGGATGATGATCAAGTCTGTGGATGATAAGATACTGAAGCGAGTTTTTCATACATCAGATATGCCATTCAGAGGCACCATTCAGAATAAGACCCTGCAGCAGTACTTGAGGACATGCTGGAGGACAAAAGGCTAGAAATCAGTCTTGAGGAAACTTACATTGGGAGCCTGGAAGACATCAAATTTAACATGTCCCAGCAATGTCTCCAGTAGCAAGGCCAACAACATCCAGAGCTGCGTTGTATTGCCGGGATGTCAAGGGAGGTAACCATTCCCCTTTGCTGACAAGGTCACACCTAGAGTGCTGGGTCTGTTCCTGCAATTCCCCATATAAAAACCAACATAGAAATACTGGAGTGTGTCCAGCAAGAGACCAGAAAAATGATTAAGGAACCGCAGAATCTTTCATATGAGAGGCTGAAAGAGATGGGACTGCTCTCCCTGGAGAAGATGAGCCTTGGAGGTCTGAAGAGGAGGAAGGAGGAAATAAGGAGATGAGAAGGCCATTGCAATGATTTTCTTCCTTATTTTTACTTTTTTTCCTCACTTTGGGAAAAAAAAACCTAAAAAACAAACACCTAACCAACAAAATTAACCAACCGAAACAACAAAATGCCACCAAAGATGATGCTTTAATACCTTTAAGGGGATCCTAACTAGGAGAAAAGAAAAAACCTTTTACCAATATACATGAAGAAAAATAAAAAATCTAACTGTAAAACCCGTGCCTTTTGAAGTTGCCAAGCAGGCTGACATAAAAATAATTAAAAAAAAATCAAATTCAAAAAATAATTTTGGCAAACAAAGCATTTATTTGCTACTGTCTCCAGTGAAACGTTGACGTAACACATACTTCAGGGCCAGAATTGAACTTTCCCTTTCCACAAGATTACCTTGCTGCACTCAGAGTCAGCTTGCTGATTAAAGTTCTTGCAAAAAGCCAGAACAAACCTCAATGGGGACTCCACTCTCCTTTGTGTAGGAGCTGCTTTTAAGCTGAGGTCTTTGCTCCTGGCTCCCACCTGAACTACCTGTCAAACAGCAATAAGAAAGGGCTGGTCTGCAGAGGAAGGTGAGCCAGGAGCAGAGAACCAGCAGGGCAGTGACCTCACCAACACAGACACAATCCACAGTACCTGTGCAAGGAGAATGTTTCTCTGATAATATGCAGGGTCAGGAATCACTCCATAAGATCACAGTAAGAAGATAAAGTCAGGATTGAATGAGTAAGTCAAGCCTACAGGATAGGATCAGGCAGGTATAAAACCATCTGCAGATGCAGTGCTGGTATAGCTTACGAGTCCCAATCAAAGGTGGTGAAAGGGAACATCTACTGATATTTCTTCCATCTCTTCATGGTAGTTCTTCCTACTTGACAACCTGGCAGTCAGCTAAACTCCTAGAAGGAGGGAAGTGAATTCCGGTTCCTGACACATAACATAAGCATTCCCATTAACATAATGCTTCTTCTCGCAAGCTAAAAACTCTCCTAGAAAACATATCATAACCTGCTGAACGCATAGATGCAGACTGCTGGGCAGCATTTGGTGAGACAACCTCCAAATCAAATAAAAGTGTCTTTAGTTATTTTCTTTGTAACCAGGGAAGAAATAATAAAGATTCACATATTTTTCATTGCTCTTTTCTATTTTATCCCTACTATTCCTGTGGGTTAGCCATTGCTAGTCTGCCTTTCAATGCTCAAGAAGAAGCATTTTTGTTTCTGATTACATAAAAATTTAAATCCATCCCAACTAATTTGAGTTTAGATCCCAGAGGGCCTTCTAGGCAGCCTAGAAACTCTACTCAACTTCAGTCAATTTTCTTGATGGGTAGTTGTCAATCTTCTGTTGTATATTCCTGATTATGTAAAAATAGTTATTTTTGACAATAGACACATGATGATTAATGAAGACTGATATTTAGTTTATTAAGTAAAATCCTGTGAACCTTGTTCTCACTAGTATTAATTGTATTTTAGGTTTAATGGTGACAGTCACTGGACATTGTTCGGAAATACTTGCAACATGACATCTGCAAGTTTCTCAGTATTACATACATTTAAAATAAGCACTTACTACTATATTGAAATATATTATCACCTTATTTATATGGTACATAGTTTTTACTCCATTTGGGAGCTGGTTCTATTTAAAACATTGCTGGTATGCTACATTTGTTTGGGTTTTTCTTGTTTTGGTTTGGTTTGATTTGGTTTGCTTGTGGTTTTTTTTTTTTTTTTTTGTTTGTTTGTTTGTTTCTTTGTTTTAGTTTTGTTTTCCATTAAACTTCCAAGGAAAACTTAAACAAACTGGCTTAAATCAGAAACATTCTGAATATGTCTCCAAGAAGTGAAAAAGTGAGTATTTGTGGTGAAGGATAATTTAGGATGAATTTCTCCTGTGTCATTTGGTTGCAGTTTTCTCTGCTACATGGCACACGTAGATTCCTGCAGTAGGAAATAGACCAGGACACTGTGGACAGTATTTTTCACTTCACTATAAATGTGGCATTCCCATGTTAAACCCTACCTTCAATAGTAATGTAACTCTGCCCTCCATTAGCAATTCAGAGTAATGTTTCCCAGAGTTTTCTCTGTGCAAACTAGAGGAATAAAATAAAAATCTGCTTTGAAGAATTACATTGGTTTATAGTTTATATTTTTGTTTTTGATTTTTTTTAGGCATAGACCAGGAAAATCTTATATTGTATTCAAATTGATGATACAATACAGAGCTCAGTTCTAAGTATTAGCTGTGTTTTTATCAGCTTCTCCGGCTTTGTGCCTGGAGCATTTGCTATTGTCTTCATTGTTCAGTAGAAAAATATTTGGATATTGCAAGTTTAAATATTGGATGACAGGAATCTCACAGGCTAAAGCTAAATCTCTTTCATAGGCTTGTTTGCCAGAATTTGAACCCCCAACAAAAACTCATAGGAGATCTGTCTTTTCAATACACACAGGCCAAATTCTGCAGGCCTAATTCAATTGCAAATTGCAATAAATATTTCACAGAAGCATAGGGACAGATATTATTTGTGCTACAACACTAATTACATTTTAGTCCTCATTGTGCAGTAAGTACATTTTCAATTCAAAAACATTATTTAGACTGCACTGTATTGTGTTGTAATTAAGCACTGTACAGTGCATAGCACCCAGACTCTGAAGTGTTACTGTAGTACCACTAATAATAATTAAAAAATAAAGACATTTAAATCAACACTTTCTTCCATACACATTTTCTGCTGAAATTTAAGCTTGACATATGACCCAGAAGAAACAGTGTTATCAATTTAAAAAACAGTAAAAGTTGTACAGTGACAGACACATAACCTACAAATACCTTGTTATTAAGAATTTTTTGTGAACAGATATGAAAATGAGCATAATACACTACTCAAAACAAGCTAATAGTTCTTACCAGGCACCAAATAACATGAATTCAATCAAGACACATAAACCTTTTTGGACAACAAAACCCATCATAATCATAAGGAAGGGTTGAGACTGTGCAGACAAACATCACCAGTGACTTGAATGAAGTAGAACACAATCTACTAGTCACTACTGCAGGAAAAGCAACTTTCAAAGTCACCTGAAAAATCAGTATTTGTACTGTTGTCTTCCTCCTTTCAAAGTTGTTACCAGACTGGTACTTTTAAGCCTTGCAACACAATGCTACTTAGCATAATGCCACCAAAGGACCCTACACCTTTTGATCCTTAATGAAAATAGACCTTACTCCTCATCAAAAGTTTACAGTTTTCTGAGGCAGCTGAATTATGTTTTGTGTTAGAAAAAAGATCTTTTGCTCTGTGTCTCTTGCAATTGGGAGCTAGAGCAGAAGACAATGGCAGCACAACTAATTTACCTCTGTTGTGCAAGACTTCAGTATCACAACAATGAAATCAGAGAAGTATGGTTTGCTAGAAAAAATTCTATAACTTGCAGTCCTGTCATACTGTGATTATTGTTAAAGGCAAGTCTCTGATTTTGTATCAATCTTGTTGCTCCTTAGAACTGAGGTTTTGCAGACTTTGTCTGAACCTGAGTTTTGTTTTAATTTGGTTAACTACAACATAGTTACATACAGGAAATACATACAACATAGAGGACTATTTTTTCCCCCAGATAATTTTTTTGCCTTATCTTTGTATAATGCAAACTTAGTTTTATAGCCCAAGTAGCCAAAAATAGTTATTTTGTTTAGAATTAGGTATTTATGGTCATGACATAATGATGCGCGATAGCTCAAAATAGCCTGGTATGATAGCAGAGTCTCTGAGAAGTACAGACCTAGGAGGCTCTAAAGAACAGGCATAGGATACCAAAAGATGGGACAAAGACTGACACAGGGAGAGAGCATTACCTTTTTGCCCTTTAACAACATTCTGAACTTGGGAAAAAAAAAAAAAAAAAGGAAACTCAAAAAACATCTGTCCTGCTGGGAACTGCAGTCAGGGGCTGAAGGTCATACTGTTGGATTCAATGTATCTTAGTGATACATACAGGTTACTGAAGTCACTTTCGGACTTCACAGTTTTTTAGGCAACAGAAACTACTTTCAATGAGAATTGGGTCTCCATGCAAATATTTAATTTCTGAAGCTACAGGCCCTAAAGCAATTGTGAATTTTCATTAAGATCCTCTTATTTTTAAATACAGTCATTACTTTTTCTGTGTTTTACTGAAAGCTCATATGAATTTAATTTTATTCTACTGGGAGACAGGAATTTTGCACAAAAGAATTCAGTAGTTGCCTGCATTTTTTAATGTCTAGGAAAGTTTTGACCTGGACTAACTCTTCTACACAAGGTTTATGTAACATTCAGAAACTATCACAAACTTTCCAAAAAGTAACTTAGGCTTGGCCTTGATGTTCTGAGGGATAAAACATTTGGGTCTGTGGATGTGAGATTTTCCATTTCAGCTGGCTTTGAGGATAGCACAGCCTACTTCCTTCACTAACATCAGTGTGGCCCTTTGAAGATTCTGAAGTCTATGAAAAGACCAATTCCTACTGTGTTAAATAGACCACAGACACAAAATTAGAGTAGACCTGGTAAATTACAAGAAAAACATTTATATAGTCCTAGAAATGCTACACATTTCATTTTGCAACCTTTTCTAGAGAATTATTTGTATTACCTAGAAACATCATATTAACATAAACATTAACAGTGATCGTAATAAATAATTCCATTTATATTGGTTTGCATTTTTATAACAGTATTCATCCTGAAGCTCTGTAAAGCATTCAGATAGATAATAAGGTATGTTGTGTTTTATGGGCATGTATTCTGTTTTATCAGGTTCATATACATAACTTCACAGTCTTAATAAATGGAGATTTACCCTCTCTTATTCTCCTGCATGTTTATCAAAACTGAATTGAGTATTGTGTCCAGAGAGTTCTTGAATATCTCCAGTGAGGGAGACTCCACAACCTCTCTGGGCAACCTGTTGCAGTGTGCAGTCACCTGCACTGTAAAGTTCTTCCTCATGCTCAGGTGGAACTTCCTGTGCATCAGTTTCTGCCCATTATCTCCTGTCCTATTGCTTGGCACCACTGAGAAATAATGAGAAATACTCTGTAAAACACAAGAAACTACATATGGTTATCTTACTTACCTTTCAAACTGGAACCCAGGCTTCTTTGCTAAGCATGCCCTTCCAGATCTGAAAGGGAATTTTTCTAAGGAAAAATGAAATAAAATTGACAAAATCTATTCTCAGTATTCTTGTATTTACATTCAAGTATTTAAAACAAATTTTAAACACAGTTTTGTCCCTCATCTGTGTAAAAGGACTTTTCTTAAGCATCATTAAAACAAAATAATGTTTTCAGTTTCTACATTGAATAATTGAGTATGCAGTACTTAATTTTAAACATGTGAATAGTCTGAGCATTTTAAGAATGTGTTAAGACTTGGCAGGACTTGAAACGTAAATTATATACTCCACAACAGTACAATTAATAGAATCAGTGTTTAGGTTCAATGTAGAAAGCCCATTTAATTCATTCTTTCCTGGGAAAGGTGTAAAATGTAGAACCCTGACTTTTTAGTTTCATTGAGGGAATCTATTAAAGACATCTCTATGAATAAGTAAATCTGCTAGTACGTTATTAAATGTTTACAAGATATAGTCTCACAGAGCTGCACATCCTGGCTTTCCTTTGATTATTTGGTTACAGAAAAACTATCTTGATTGTTGTTTGAATCATAAAGTAGGAACTACATATCTTTCCTCTTGGTTAATTAAATCTGAAATAGTGAAAAAAAAAAAAAATAAAAAAATTCTCATACAGAACTAAACTTGACATATAAAAACACATGAAAAACAGGTGGATATCCAGGGCTTCTTAACAGAGTTTATACAATATGATCCTAAATTACTTTGCCATTGTTTAGCTCAATGTTTCAGGCTTAAACACTGGTTTCAACATTAATCCCTGAAGCATTAAACATATATTTATCTACATAGCAACCATGTATTTTGTCCACTGAAAATACCTTAGTGCAGTCCCTCATTATCATGCTGTGATATGTTGTATTGATACATTCTTGAAACAATTTGTCATACTTCACTGCAGACATGAAGGCCAAGGAGATACTCCCATATGTATTCAGTATGAACACAAGTTCTATACAGCATATGTAGAATCTAAAGCTACTCTATATAGAAAACTGTGTGCCAGTATTTGTATTCTTAAAATACAATTAAAATTTCAGTAAATGTTTTTTTGTTTTTTTTTTTCAATCATTAATTCCCTGTTTGAATAAAAGGCCAGTTACTGAGGTTCTTTTTAAAAATGTGACCCTGACAGTCCTGCCTTCTGCTGAAGAGCAAAGACCAAACACTAAAGTATCAAACTGTACAATGCACAGTTTTGTAAATAGTACCTCACATATAACTACTGTTTGGTTTGCATGTGATAGATTAGAATAGATACAGAAAGAAATCAGGAAGAAAATTATTGGTAGGGTACTTGGAAAGTGAGCTCCTTCCACTTTGCTGTGTGCAACAATGCTCCTCCCATCTATATTGGGAGCCTTGTGGAAAACATTGCATTCTGCATAGTGGATCTTGATAACTCATCCTTGGGCTCCAGGCTTAGGGCTTGAGCAGCCCATAGATTAGTGTGAGCTTCTTCTTCAAGGGAACTTGTTGGCATGACCCACATGTCCCTGTGCTAAGCTGGTGGGTGTTATGACAGAGGTAACATTACAAAATGTCAGGAGATGGTATGTGATTCTCTTTGTTATGAAAAAATAAAGGGTACAACAGGATGGGAGAGAGAAAAGGTCTTCTCCAAGAATAGGATCTGCACAAGGTACTGTGTGAAAGTCTACTGACGGTCTGTGCTCCAGGAAAGAAATGTTGTCAGCACACAAGGGATGCAAACTGTACTCCCTAACTGTAGTACTCATTATAAAAACCTCTTATAAAAACAGCTTATAAAACCTCTTATAAAACCAGCTATTTTATTACACCATGTGCTATTGGGCCTTTTTCACTGAGAACCTCAAAAACCTTTGCACTGCTGTACACGTCTCTGGTGCTATCCTCCCCTCAAGGGCAAAATACCTTCCATACTAATTGCCTTTCTTGCAACATATAGGTCTGTATAGACTTATACACTTTCACTACCAGTTCTACACTCAACAAACTGCATGATCATAATTCTATCCATCTTCACTTTTATTTATTCATGTTAATCTTTTATTCTACCCATGAACCTCACTTAGGTGATGCAAACCACTCCAAACACCTGAGATATCTGCTAAATGTGTTCTGTAAGCTGCATTTAATGAGGCATTCCATATGCAACTGGGAAATCAGAGATTATTAGTTGATATTGTGATATTTCACATGAAGAATGGTTAAGTTGAACTTGCTGTGGATACTGTTTGTTTCCTGTAAATTTTGTGTGTGTGGGTGTTGAAAGAAATTCAAGTTCATAAATATGTTATTTTCTGCTACCATATGACCTTACACATACTCTTGTGTAAACACTCAGAGCAAACAGAATTTTTTTCTGATAGCTCTGTATTTCTGAATAGGTACATACCCCTTATTCTTAATGAACACTGTATATTTCCTTCTCATGTTGCAAACTCCATCTTAATAGCTGGTCTTTTTCTTCCTGCTGTCTTTCCCTTACAGTCTTTGACTAGAATTTTCAAGGCATTAAAATTGATGACTTAGTACCCCTAGCTTATGTTTATCCAAGAACTCTGTATTTCTAGGTAGGTTATATAGCCATAAACTATCTGACATAACTCTGTAAATTTGTTTAATGAGAGATTTTTTGAAAAAAGGTCTGGAAAGGAACAACTCTTTTTGATCACTCCCAAAAGATTACACAAGAAATCCCACGAATCAAGTAGAAATCCCTATCAACAAGGTTGTAATGAGAAAAATTAATTTAATTTATTTTAATTATTTAATTATTATCTACTTGCTTATGCTTACGTCAGACTCTGATGTTAGACTACAGTGCTCACACTTCGGTAAGTGGTTTGACCTTTTCTAATACTCTAAGGAGGCAATTTTAACCATGGAACAAACAGCTGGACTACAAGTTCCAGTTCTCAAGACAGGGTCTCAGGCACAAGGCCTTAATGCAATAAATGTATTGAGAAATCCTTTGACTGATGGACAGTCTAAACACCAAAGAGGTATAAAATCAAAGCTCTCATTTTGCTTCTGGATTCAGATGAATTTCTGCCAGAATCATATATGAGGGAACCACCAAGAATGGGACAGCCTGTTCTCTAGAAAACCACCAAATGCATTGGACTCATGGTGTTCTTTAGTTGTATTTGATGGTTTGAATTATGAACAGAGATACGACAGTGTCAGTATGCTGCCATGTGGAAACACCTGTGACTGATGTAACCTATCCTCTGGACTTTAGAGTATGGTAGGTATTTCCCCACAGTTTGCTTGAGCATGAAAGTTGATTCATAATTTTCACCTGCAACCAGAATGAAGAGGTCTCAAATCATTGTTCTTATGATTTAGTGTCCTTAAATCATAAAATTAAATTAAATTAAAAAAAAAAAAAGGGAAAATAATTTTATCTTGTTGCAATAAACATATTGACTTTGCACAATATCCTGCCTGAAATTTTGTTTTTACAGTCTATTTCTTGAATACATGCAAGCGTGTTTTGAGCACATTGGTACACATGCAGTGTACTACAGCTATTTGTTGCTGTCAGTTAATTCTGACCACTGTTTTAGCAGGAAAAAAAAACTGCCCCATGTGAATCTGCTGAATAGATATTGTATCTCCACTTACTCAGGTATCTGAATCTATGGTGTTCCTATATATATTCTTAAAAAATCCCCAAACAACAGAAAACACAAACAAACAAAAACCAAGCAAATGCACAAACAAAAAACCAAACACACACCTCCCACTCCCCCCCCAGCCACACAAGGTAAAACATAAATAGCGTAGGAAAGAAGTGAGTTCAGGCTGACAGGGGTTAGAAGCACAGTCTGCGAAGCACAATTTTCCTGATTCTTCGTTTATGCTTGGTTTCCACACTTGCTATAAACAATTCCAGGTTACAAAACACACTACCAGATTTTTCAGAACACAAAGCCTGAGGCTTGCCATGCTGGTTCATTTCCAGACTGGGGGATGGGGGAGGTGTGTGTGTGTGTGTATTTCTTTCCTCTCCTTTCTGTTTTAATATACATTCTAAAACATGCAGAATGGGTAAAAATTTAGAAGTGTTCAGAATGTTAGTGCAGTGCAGTGTGCAGGTTTATATAACTCTCATGCGAAAAACAGAGAGAAAGATAGCTTTGAACCTGGGCTCTCCTAAACAATTTCTCTTTAAGGGAGATAAAATAATGAAAAATACTTGATTAAACTGCTGCCCAAACTCTTATTGTTTGTACCACTCCTGGAAAAGACCCCAGGGAGCAGCAGTGGAATCTGTGCTATTGATTGGCTGGTTAAATAGAGGCCTATTACATTCAGACAGGCTAGATTGATTATACAGCAGCAGAAGGAGCTCAGATTCAGAGCTGAGTGAACGTCAGGGTGAGAGAGAGGGAGAGCAAGCGAGAAAGCGCGCAGTAGAGGGAGACTGTATACCATATAGCATCAGTATGTGACTGCTGGTGCCTGATAACACTGATATTGAGCTCCTTCAGTAGAGAACTTGCTGAGCTACCTTTTTTTCATTTGCAAGAGGATGTCAGCTCTCAGCCAGTGCAACTGATGACAGACTGGACGTTGGAACAGTTCATTTTACTTACAATTATATCTCTCATGTTCTGCATCTCTGAAGAAAGGCTTATTACGGAAGACAAAAATTCATCCTCTCCCTTTAGCTCACGTAATACTGATGATATACAGAGTTTAATTTCCCAGGTAAGGAAATTATCATTTGCTTTTCTGAGCAGCTGAAAAAGGGAATTATTCTTTTGTATAGTGCATGTTAAATACAAGCTTTGGCATCTGTTCACAGAATGCATTTTTTGCACTTGCATTTTTTTCACTCAGAGATTATATGTATCAAATACTATGTACACCAGAAGGCAATTAGGAACAGGACATGGTTTGTGCATTGCATTTATCATGCTTAACCCTTCAAGTGTATGGGAATGAAACAATGGGAAAGATTATGCCTAACTTCTTGGATGATGTTTTAATGTCCGTTGTCCCACACATGCTAAGTAGTCTGGAGTAATAACGGCACACAAGCTCTCACATATATTTGATTCATTAGTGTACATGTTCTGAAGTCAGGTAGAGAGAACATTTATCTGAAGGATTTCTCAGTAGTTTGAAATAGTATCTGTCTTTTGACTGCAAGCTTACCACAGCTGAGCAAATAAACTCTGCCTTAAAAAATATGCCAATAAATTGCACCTTTTTTTTTTTTTTTTTTTTTTTTTTGGTAGAGATAATAGTTATTGCTAGCATTCTGCCTGCAAAGCAAAGATCAAGGCTTATGACCTGAGATATGAAATCTAGGATGTTCTGTTACACTGTGCTGCATAGTTGAGGCAACCATCCCATGGACTGATTGCTTGTTTTGATGTGACATTGTCTCTACTGTCTCCTAATTGCCTAGCTCTACATAAACTTCTGCATAAACTTCTTACATATTTATTTCAGCTATGCTGTAAGTGGTTTTGCTGTGATAGATTGCTGTGTTTTTGAAAGTGATAGGCTAAAACTGAAATAACCTTGCTTTTGGTTACCAAGTAGAAGGTTGATGATCTCAGGGTTTACAAGCCATAAGAGCATGATTCTAAGAAGACAGCATTGTCACTTCATTAGTAGCACATTCCTAACAGCTGTGATAATCTGCACCTCCTTCCTCATCAGTTTGTGCACCCTGCTTCTTGTTCCAGACTGAAGAGTTTTTCATATACCAGCTATTCACCCTCTGAGTGAAGTAGAGTCATCAGTCTGTTAATGTCAGCAATTTAAGTAGACTTGCACCCAGCCAAGTACAACATTCCAATGCTTTGTCCAAGAAACTGCCTATAGCAAGATCTTTCTGCTGGATTGTGCACCTAACTGTAATCCAATTTGTCTAAGGACAAAAGTACCACAAATCCAGGAAAGCAGTTCCTTCTCTTCCTTCACCAAGAAATTTTTGTTAAGTTTCTGTAAAACACCATACTCAAATACTTAATGACTTCTCAAAACACAAATTGAAGTGGAGTTACCAAAATGATTATAATTTGTAAAAGGAGGACATTATAAATGTTGAGGACCTTAAGGATACAGAGATTGTTTTAAAAACTAAAAGTAATCGGAACAGGTGTGTAAGTGACCACATGAAAAAAACATGGAATGCTTAAGAGAAAGCATCATCTTCTATAGTGTATCACATGAATAAGCACTGGCAAAAACGAGAACTAAACTGATGAGTCAAAACTAAAGGATTACTTAAACTATAGCATCTGTACTGTATTTCTTTACATTTTCTCTATGAATAATGTTTATGTTGTTTCTTACATGCACAATTGATCCGTGTCACCAATTTCAATGTTTCCTTATGAAATTCTTTCCAGGTAGCAAGTAATTATCTTGGGAGCACAGTTTGCCACCATAGCTTCCATTGAGTGGCATTTTACTTCATAAAATACTGCCAAAGGTGAGGACTGTATACATTGACTGTGGAGTCAGAGTGCACAATCTGACCATAAATAATGGAGAGAAACCCTTTACATTTTAATTACCTGACTTAAAATTTTAACAATAAGACAAAAACATGGATATCAAAACTTAGAGATACCAAATATAGACAACATTTTATAAGCTAAGATAATTGGATGTTTAATTCACGTTGGATTCTTACAAAGCTTAAGGCCTGACAATATATTTCATGTGCAGTTTGACTTGCAAAAAATGATCCTTTATGTATGCTCAAAAGCTTTCTTACAACTCTTCATAATTTCTCTCTTTTCTCTCTGAAAAGTCTTGTTAACTATACCTGTGCTCTTTAAATATACCTTATAATTTTCTGATTGGAAGTAAAATGCTAATTCTGTGATTTCAAAGTCAGCAATACAGTTCCCTCCAGATTACTATCTGTTAGTAGACAGTTTACATCCTAACCATGAAACACTAAATAAAGCTGAAAAGTGTTTCTTTTTGCAAAGGGAATATTACATTTGAACATTTTTTTTTTTTTTTTAAAGCACCAAAAATCTCAGAAACCCAAATAATTAGTTAAGTTTACAAGATATATTATTCATTATCACATTAAAGATTGTAAGCATTATCATTCGTCAGATTCAGAAAAAAAAATAGATGAAAAAACCTCAAATCAAAACTATTTAAGAGTTTACATATTATAAATTCTGCATTTTCTTTCGAGTCTTGGGTGTTGTTAATCTGGACTTTTCGCAATATTTTAAACTGATTCAGTTGTATCAACTTTTTCTCAAAAAGATTAATTTGATCTTTTTGAAATTAATGTTGCATTGCTTTCCAGCTTGAATTCAGAGAAATTGAAATTTATTTTTATTTTCCTAACTAATCTGAAGCCATTAGGGGGCTCTTTCCTCCTATGATATCACACAGCAAGCTGCAATAAAAAGATACAGCTAGTTACTAGACTTGTTACCAAAACCAAGTTCCGCTTGAATTAATTTATTCTGGGTGTAGAGCATTTTAATAATACAGAGCAACTTAAAATATCTCTGTTTCTTTGTTTGTTGGAGAGGGTTCTGTTTGTTTTGGGGGTTTATTGCATATAATTAAGAAATTATAGATCTTTCACTGCCAGTTAGATGGTTACATTTTGAAGTTACCTGGTGTCCCATAAAGTAGAGGAAGAAAGGAGCATGGTCAACAACTTTGAAGTAATCTCTGGGATTACTAAATAAAGTTAACATCCTGATCATACTGAATATGAAGCACAACTTATGTCCAAAACATTTGCTTGTTCTAGTAACTGTGACTAACAGTGTAGCTAGCACTGGGGAAAGAAAAATAAAATATAATAATGCTTTTGAGTACTGTTATATTGTACTGATAAGAACCTAGAATATATAGAACTGAGATACTCTTCACTTGCACAGCTTATTTTCAGAAGGGCTATAAGTATGTCACCAGGATTTTTGGACAACTCTTTATTTCACAAATTGAGAAAGGTAGTTTCAATTCTGCAAACACTTACTTATGTGAGTAGCTACACTGAATTTCCTGTGGACTAAATTCAAGTATACTTTGTTCTTCCTATTATAAGTTTAGTAATTCCTGTGAGTTCATTGAACCACTGTACCTGAAATCAGTGCTGTTTGTACTGTAAGCTTTTATTATTTCTTCTGGGATTCTTTGGTGTGAATAGCTACAGAATAGCCAAACGCAGACTAAGAAAAAGAGAGAGATTTTTTGTAAAGTACAGCAAGGTGGTTGCAAATGCTGCAGAAGCATACTAAGGTGAGGCCAGGAGAAACATCAGTGTCAAAAGACAAGCAAAATAATTGTTCACCTGTTCCAGTTTTGAAGAATTATATTATTCCTGTCAACCTTGAAAGAAAAAATTCCCGTGATGGTAAATGTCAACCAGGATCTGAAGACATTGTTTCCTGCTCTCCATAGACAGGAAAACAGTTTTAGTTTGAGGTTAATGTAATATAATAGAAATTGTCAAAAACTGGGATAAATCAAGTGTTATTTCTGAGTTCCATAACTGATGCTTCATAGTCATAGAAGATGGTCTTCATTATGTACATTATTAGCACATTGTAAATTCAACAACATACAAATTAGCTCACTGTCAGTGGAAAGGGGGTTTTCACTGCTAAAATGTGGAGAAAGTTAACTATGACGGATTTACATTTTAAGTAGTTAATTGTGTACTTGTGAACAGTCAGTAAAGCTGAGCTGGTATTAGTAGTAGTAGTAGTAGTAGTAGTAGTAATCCAACAGTCAAAGAATCGTCAGCCAGTCGAGGGAGGGGATTGCCCTGCTCTGCTCTGCATTGGGGTGGCCTCACCTTAAATATTGCGGGCAGTTCTGGGCACCACAGTATAAGAAAGATATTAAGCTCTTAGAGAGTGTCCAAAGGAAGGAAGTGAAGATGGTGAAGCGCCTTGAGGGGAAGCAGAATGAGTGGCTGAGGGCACTTGGTCTGTTCAGTCTGGAGAAGAGGAGACTGAGGAGAGACCTCATTGCAGTTACAGCTTCCTCATGAGGCAAAGCAGAGGGCTGAGTACTGATCTCGTCGTCTCACAACCAGTGACAGACTCAAGGAAATGGCATGAAGCTGAGTTCAGGGAGGTTTAGACTGGATGTTAGGAAAAGGTTTTTCATCCAAAGGGTGGCCAAGCACTGGAACAGGCTCCCCAGGGAAGTGGTCACAGCAGCACCAAGCCTGACAGAGTTCAAGAAGCACTTGGACAACACTTTCAGGCACATGGTGTGCTTCTTAGAGGTGTCCTGTGCGGAGCCAGAGGTTGGACTTCCATGATCCTTGCGGATCCCTTCCAACTCAGAATATTCTATGATCCTATGACATTATGTAAAGCCCAAATGATACAAAATTGATGGAAGATGATAGAAGGTATGTGGCAGAAGCAAGTAACAGAGACTGCTTGCTTGTTGGAGTTAAGTGCCCCAGCAGTAAGATTCTTTTCTCCTCTATAAAACACAGTTTGATTCTATTGTATGCTCTGCTTCCTTGAAATCCATGAAATTTTATTTAAAACATAAAATTAATCCCATATAAGATTCTTGCCACAAAGTTTCTGCAGAGCTTCACTCCAGAGGTAACTCTAATTTACTGGTTGGTTAATTTATCCCTTATATAAACACACTATGCAAAACACCTTGAAATACTTTTGAATGAAAACTGTTGTGTAAATGTAAAGTATTATTATGGTAAACAGAAGTCACTCAAACTTCAGCTAATGGGATCTGCAACAGTCTGGGCTGCTCTATTAAGCATGAATAAATAATTTATCTCTGATGAATGTTTCAAGATAAAAAACAGTTCTTCTGTCATGTACTCAAATAAATACTTAACTTTTTTTTCCTCTTTCATGTTTTTTTTTTTTATAAAACATGAAGGGAATAATTCACATGACTAGATTTTAGAAGTAGAGAATTTTGTACAAGCAATTCATGTACATTCTGTCAAAACATTTTAAGGACAAATAATAACAATGTAGTCTAAAATACACATCATAATATAATGAAAAGCCAGAACTCTTGCTCCTTTTTTTTTCTCTTTATGATGAAAAAAATTACATGACTTAGCAAATGGAAATGAATTGAAACAGCAGCCTGCAGCTTTCTCTTATTTGTGTAAAATCCCTGGGTTAAACATACATATATATATATACATATATATATATATATATATGTATATGTGATATTATCCCTGCCCATAATAGGTGGATTGTAACAAAATGATCTTTAGTGTCCCTTCCAACTCCAACCATTCTATGGCATATGTGTATTATGTATTTCTATATATACTTCTATTATGTGTTCATATATGTCTACATATACCTGTATTTAAGCTTATCCTTTGCTATCTGTGATCCACACAGGTGTATATCTACCTGTTCTAGTGAATTTGCAATTTTCAGCTATACAGCTATGTAGAACCAAACTTATTGCCTGAGTTCCATAAAAGAAAAGGGATTTTTGGTTGTGAGGCCACTTGAGGGTCCAAGTTATGAGAAAGGTATCACCAAGAAATGCAGATCAGCAGATCATCAGATGCCAGGATCCTAATAACAAAAAATTAGTTTCCCTGATATTGAAAACATTTTGTTCACATAATCTACTTTAATGCTCTGAGACAACAGAAATGCTTTGCTGTGCAGCATGTAACAAAATGTCATTGAAACACACAGTACAGTTTGGAGAAAAGCTCTTTAAATGTTTGGGTTTACTAGGATTTAAAAATATTGACCTAAGCGAAAAGTGTTGTTGCTTTGCAAAACACTGACTGTGTTTGCCCCTGGAACAAGGCATGGACAAATCTTGCTCTGATCAGTGACTATTAGCACTGGTCTGTGGAATATAAAGCAAGTGAACAAAGTCCTGAGAGCAGATGATAGTGAGACATAACTCATTGTCCTTCTCTGGCAGATCCATAACACCTAGAATCAATGTGCTTAAGCAGTAACAAAACCATGGTAACACCTTAATTATTTATACACTTTCCTCTTTTTTCCTCTCAGAACTTTTTGTAACTGATTTATGATATGGGATTCTGAAGGTTTTCTCCTTCCCTTCAGTTACCAGATATTAAACAGAAAAACAAACAAGCAAACAAACCAACAAAGCACCAAACCACACCAAAACACCTTCAAATTCACCTTTGGGCAAGATGTTAAAGGTGAACACAATTAACTGTTAAAAATTATTATGATTTTTTTCCTTGAACAGAGTGAAACAATAGTTTTGTTCTTAATATTGTGCAGTAATCAGTCAGTAGCCACTCTTTGTGACCTAGAATAATTTACAATGACAATATGAATATTTTGTAGCCTATGGAAATTATATATACCATAAAGCAAAAAAAAAGGAACATATTATATTCCTTTAAATTCTGGAAATTTTGGCCCTAAAAGTCTGTTTTTCATAGGGGTACATAGACTTCACTGACTTCTAAAAACTACTGAAATTACATTGTAGTGTTTTGCTCTTCCTGGCTTCCCAAGGCTCATTGATAGTTCATAGTTCTATGCAACATAACTCCACTGATACATATGTAGGGACAGTTCTGAAATTAATGTTACAACCTTCAAGTGGAAATAAGAACAAACTCATTTGACAATTCCTGCTACTGGCACATTTTATAGAACCAGATTATTCAAACATACACTTCATATTTTTGTAATTGAACTTATAATAGACTATACCTTCTTAATACTGTGTGGGGAATCAGCATTTGAAATTATCTTCTTAAATGAAATAATAAGTAAATATATTAGAGGGAAATCTACTTGCAAGTTCCCTGCCCTGTATTGAGACCCAGCAAATTCAAAGCAGCTTCGGGTAAGCTTGAATGATGTTCAAGGTACTCAGCCTTGGATGTTTGTCTATTAATTCTATGAATTCTTGTACATATATATTTACAGAATATTTATACAGAGAAAATATATATATATATATTTATAGAATCTAAACAGCAAAATTACAGCAATGTGATCAGCATGTGCTCTTTATTACCTTGTACCAATAACACAAATATCACTGTTCCAGATTTTTTTTATTTTTTTTTTTTTTTTGCAGGAAAGGTGGGACAGATTGGTTAGGGCAGGAAACAGATACTATCCTTTATTAGGAAAAAAAAAAAAAAATGCAGTCTGTAGCAATTTGGAATTTGTTGAATTTTTTGGTATGAGAATGTTGAAGAGTTTGGACTTTTTTTGTTTTGGTTTTGGTTTATTTGGTTCTGGGTTTTTTTTGTTTGCTTGTTTTTTTTTTTTTTTTTTAGATGACAAGTTTCTAGCCACTAAATGATAGGTGCTTTATACTTTGATTAGATAAATACTTCATGTGAGTACAATGCATTTGAAAGCACACTTACTTTAGTAATAAATTTGTCCAATTTACACATCCTTCCCTAAACCTTTGACTTGGATATGAAATTAAATCTAATTAGGTCACACTACAACATGCTTTTACTGTAGATGATGTGTTAACCACTCTGGATTTAGCTGCACTATTGCACTTTCTCAATATGTGTCAACTAGGAAAATTCAACATAACACAAGGTACCATACTCTCAGTAATGATAATATATATCTGGAAACACACTATGTGAAGTCCTATGGACATTAAAGCAGAATCTTTAGGAGATAAAAATAAACTGTTCAAAACTAGAGCAAGTGTTGAACTAGAAGACTTTACAATGTTCTACTTCAAAAATAAAATTTAAATTACCTTATTCTTATATTTGTTTCAGTTAGTAACTCATTATTTTTCTCGGTGTACCAATATGAAAAGAGAGGAAGGGTTCTAGTAAGACTTTGTTTTACTCAGAATCAGCTCTTACTTTGAAGGTAGTGGAGAGGATCCATCCCACAACTTTATAAAACTCAGTTAGATCTTCTGTCATCCTGTCTTAATACTGATACTTAGTCCCACCACATTATGGAGGTTTAAGAGAACAGCAGTATGCAAAATTATAACTTACTGAACAAGCAATTCTGTCTTACTACAATCTTGAACCTAAATAAGCTATACAGCTGTTGTTTTATGCAACGTTCTTTTAAATCTCTGCACAACTGAATCACTATAGAATTTCTTTTAGCGATCTGAATTAGTCAAATAATCATCAGATCCACCACTCCTAGTTTTATTCCAGATAAACACAGTATATGATGGAAATTTCATTTCCCCCTCCCCCAAATAGCACGGACACTCAAAGTCATTGATTCAATTACTTATGTAAGTCACTAATTCTCATAAACATAATTCTTTTAAATCATATCTTAGACATAATTTGCCTCCAAAGTTCCAAGAACCAGGGTAGTTATTTATTCTGAGCCAGCAAAACTGTTCTGGCATGAAGCAGCGTATAAATTTTGGCTAATGTAGCATATGTCAGATGATATGTTGTCATAATAATTTCCATGGCTTTTAATTATTCTTATTTCATTATATTTTAAAGTAGTGAAGACAGCAGTAATTTAATTTTGTTATTTTTTAGGGCACTGAAGTATTTCCAGTGTCTTTTTATCATCATGAATACAGGGGCTGCTCCTTGTGCCTTACACTGTGCACTGTTCACAATTTTAGATACCAAAAAAATATATATTCATAACAATTTTGAACAAGTTTTTGACAAATTAAAAAAAATCTGCCCTTAAATTTCCTTCCCTAGGAAACGGAAAACAACATGTAATGAAGGCCCACATTTTTATTGCTCTTTGATTTTACAACTCTTTCTCAAACAAAAAATCAATCCTTTAATATAAGCCAGACACATAGGATTGTTGATCTTGACAAGGACCAAAGAAATATAACACCACATTTCAATCCATGGTATATTTTCTGACAAATCTACATGTTATTATTTTATATTAATGGACATTTCTGTCCTCTTTCTCCCATTCTCTTCTCAGGAAGAAAATAGTCCTAGAGCTATTACACTTTTAGAGAACAGCTGTAAACACAGTTCTTGTAGATATAATTAATACAGTTCAGAAAGCCTAGAAACACTGTTGAAAAATGTTCTACAACAACTTAGAATTTTCAAGATATGAAACAATCTTTAATGTATCTATATCATCAGAGATGCTAGATTTATTTCATACCACTAAGTATGGATTAAGTCAACCAACAAAACAGTCCAAGTCTAAATTTGATGATTTGGAATCATGGAGAGATAGATGTGCTTCTCTTTCATCATGCAGCATTGGTTTCTCAAGTTAGTAACTTACACTAAAAATTACTCAGAGAAAAATCAGAAACCTTTTTTTTTTTTTTTAATTTCCTTTGAATATTTGAGGTCTTGCCAATTACAGAACATATGATTCAAGGATAGTTCTAGAATTACCTAGAAAATATTCTCCCTAATGTACTCAGAAAAAAATAAAGAATTCAATTCAATTTTCTAGGTGCCTCAATTTAAACCTTTAAACTGAAGGTATTCAAGGCAAAAAGCAAATCTATTATTACTCTTCATATGCTGCAATGATGACATAAATATATTTAATGTGACTTTTGTCTCTATGATTACCTCTACAACATGAAGTTTTCCATTCCCACAGTTTGATTCAGCAAGATGCATATGGGCTCAATGATCCATAATGAATTATACTGGGTGATTTATATATCATCATAAGTAGGTGAATAGCTTATTTTCCTATGCATTATCCAGACTGAGAATTGTATTTGACATGCAAAGATGTAACCTCCATGGGAATTACAACTACAATTGGTTTACATATAATCACACACAAACTAGCACATATAGATATCCACGACTGTACAATTAGTGTCCATATAGCCACAACCCAGCAGCTTCTGTTTGAAAACTAAAAAGTCCCAATGGTCCAGGACTTTAAAAAATAAATTTTTTCCACCAGGAAAACTGAAATGGAAACAAACTTTGCATTGTGATAAAACAGCATGCTTGTTCAGCAGTTATATTTTGCTGTGAATGACTCCCTTACCTGCATTTAACATATGTTGATTGTTTAGTTCACTGAAGCACAGGATGCTGAGAAGAGACATCAGTCAATAAAGTAATTTATAATGATCAACCTTCTGGGCAGACTATGGGATGAACTAGTCATTACTATTTTCTTCTGGCTGAGGAAATCTGTTCCACTACTGATAAATATTCACCAAGCAAATTCACCAGCCCCCCTAACATTTTCTTCTTACAGACAAGTGAGAGGATAAAGTTGAAACTGATTGCATTTAAATACAGCTTAACAACAAGAAGCATCTCTTTTTAACCTGCGAGACTCTGATAGATGTGTTCATCAATAACATGATTCGTTTAACGATAACTGAAGCTGATGTTGGGGTGGCTTAGGAGAAACTACTTCCCTTAAATGGGACAGAAGTAATGCCCAAACTGATGGCCGCCATCCACTGAAAAAGAGAGCAAAATACGGATATAACCTCTCACATGCTTTCACTGACTGTAACTGAATGTCCCCTGCAGATGTGCCAAGGGTCAGGCTTTTCAGAAATGCCCCAGTAAATCCTCTCCTGTTGGACTGGAAATTAAACACTTCATTTCAGACCCCTGCCAAGACTCCCTCCGTGGGGAGCTAAGGCTGAATTCATTTAGACAAGAAGTGGTTCAGGAGAAAGGAAGGGGAAGAGGTAGGGGGAGACCCTGGAGGTGGTGAATGCAGGAGTGCTAGAGGAGCAGGCTTGTAGTATGAGTTGTGTTTGACAGTACTATTTGCAAAATAGGGTCATATTGTGGATCCTTAGCTCAGGAGTTGTATTATATCCTGGACACTTCTGAGTGAAGGCAAGATAAGGAAGCAAAAAGTATTCAGCTCTGAAGATTGGGGTTGTGTGGGGTTGTGTGGGGTTGTGTTTAGTTTCAATTTCCTTTTTTGACCAAAATATTAAATCTTATGAATGGCAGCCTCCTATGTTGCTGGTAAACCAGTCTAATTGAAGTAAGGGCAAATGCGTTTCAGACTTTGGGTGTTTTATCTCTGTTCAGTGTGTAAATCCAAATGAAACAACATCAAGAAAGCCTCAGAGAGATGTGCAGCTGATGCATGTTTCAGGGACTCATGTGCTGGGAATTAATTCTGCTAGGCTGCTGACAGATGGAGGGAGTCTCTGGCCTTTGCCTTACTTAATCTTGCCATTCCATTGACAGTGGCCAGAGTAGCCCCTGAACAAGCTGTCATTACTCACTGCTGCCAGACCTGTTGCAGGCGATTCCCATAGCACTTCATTAAGTATCCATGACCTCCTTGTTTCAGAACTCTTTAGTTTTCCAAAATTGTTTGTTGTTCAAGCTGTCAGTCTGTTAAAAAAATGTAGACTAATGATGGGCAATTCATGAAATGACAATGACTGTATGGCATAGCTTGAGTTCAGAGATTAATTTTGCCCCTATCTCTCAAGTACAATATGTCATATAGATCACAAAATAGGTTATACCTGGCCTGGAAATAGAGCTTTCCTGCAGTTCCCAGGTTCACCAAAAAGGATGTTTCTGAATTAATGGACTCATAACTGATGCTATTTGGACTACTGTTGTGAAAATACTGTTTGCAAAGTTGTATAATGGGAATGAAAACAACTTTCTTTCTTTTCTCCCTTGCTAGATGTAGTGCCTAAGACTCAAATTTAGTTGATTAGTTAACTTCTGTATTTTTTTTCAAATATTTGCTTAATATTGCTGAGTGACATCAGCTTAACTGTGATAACTAGAAAAAAAGGAACCTATATTAGACCAGAGTTTTCACTCATAATACTAAATTCTTCACTCTTTTTTATCAAGTGTCATACTGAAAAAAAAAAAAAAAAAATAGCCAGAGAAAAAATTAACAGTGGAATTTAGAATTATTTCAGTGAGAAAATAAACATTTGCTGTGTTTCCTTATAATTGGAGATTTATGAACTGGTGAACAAGTCCCTTGAAATATACCCAAAATGTAACGCTGTTTTCCTTACTCTCTGTATTTATTGAGTCACTCATAAGTACGTGTAAGATTTAAAATTGGTTAGCTTCTAAAATTTTTCTTCTGGGTCACTGAAGTTCTCCAATTTTTCAGAAAGGCCTTGTAAAGCAACCTGGGGGAAAAAAAAATAAAAAATATATACATGGCTTTTTTTAATGGAACTGTGAAAGAGGAGGTGAGTGATTTCTGGAGGTCTTTTGCTGAATTGTTAAACTACTCTGGAAATTGCAAGGTGAAAATGAAACTTGGTATATTATAGCTTGGACCTTGGTGACAGCAAAAAAAGCACAGTGTCTTCACTCTGCTTCCATTGAAGAGTACATTTTGTATATTTCTTCAAGTACACTTGCAAGCAGGTAACTTTCTATATTTTTTTTTTTTTTTCAGATAGACTTAGAATTAGTAGAAAGAAACATGATTTAGATAAAAACAACATAAATTCCCTGTTTTGTTCTAACAAAACCAAACAAACCCCCCCACACACACACAAAACAAACAAAAAACCTCCAACCCCACAAACAAACAAAACAAACAAAACCAAAAGCACACAACCAAAAAAACTCCAGAACTAACTAACCAAACAAACACAAAAACAACAACCAACTGAAATTTCTTATCTTGGGCCGAATGAAAAGTCTGCTATCTGAAGACACTCCTTCAGTTCAAGTTTTATAGCAAAGGGTCCATAACTTAAAAATAATTTGTGACTGTTAGGTTTTTATTTGACAAGAGCTGAGATTTTACTGCATTGTGGTGTTATTTGTAGGCTGTTAAAATATTTGTATGGGTTTGGCATTTTTTCACTAACAAGTGTTATTGTATATAGCCATTCACTGCATTCAAATAGCACATAGTCTAGGAGGTCTCTGGGAGCCAAATGATAAAGGACCTTATTCTTAAAAGCATTCCATTTCCCTGCTGGATTTTAATACAATAGCCAAGCACTCAAATTACAATTTTCTAAATTACCTTGCAAATTATTACCAAATGTTGATGAAGTACCAAGAGATCTTCCATAACAATTACAAGTGGGACATGGTCAGTGCAGGAGCTGCTACTTACCTATATTACTGCTTATTTTATAGGGCTGCCTGGTGTTTTAATTTTCTTCTGGCCTGGAGTCTTGCCCATACTTTTGGCTTGTAATAGAATATTTTCTTTACTTCTCCAGCTAAATTGTGGTGTATTGTGATAACACTGCACCCCAGGTGTTTTTTTTCCTGTCAGGAATACATGTGGCAGTCAACAAGAGAGAATACTGAATTGCATTCATAGAAGTCTTTGTGGAAGATGGACAAAGACTTTCTTTGCAATTCAGTAGGAAAGATGAACATGTATAAGGAGGAGCAGTTTTTTATTTAGAAAAATTCCCCCAGTGAATCTGATTCTTTGGGTTTTATATGCTCTTAAAAGAAAGCTTTCTCTCTGTGGTTGTGGAGTATTATCTTCAATTGTAAAACCATCAGATAATAACTTACATTTTCCTAGAACTAATGGAGTTATTTTGATAGAATATAAGTTCAAAGTTGGTGTAGATCTACTATTTAAATTTTAATCTGTACTAAAATATAATATAATTCATAAGCTATACTACATGGATTAGGGAATCTTGAGTAGATGCTGATTTTTAATTAATATTGATATGATAAGCTTTCAACATTTGCCAGTTTGCATTGCAGAATTTCCCTTTATCAGAAATGATTGTAAATTTGACAAATTAACATTGATTCTGGGGCAAAATGGCACTATTATGTCAGTGGTAGCAACATTAGTGTACATGCAGAGCCACACTACTCCTTAGACACAAGGAGTGCCTACGTCTCAGTTGTGTGTGGAATACAAATATGGAGATATTTATACTGAAGCTGTAACACTAATTACTATTAATTAACATTAAGCTACTTTTCTAAGTGAGATGAAGGATTATTCACCACATGACAATTTTGCATAAAGACTGAATACCTTTCAAACTTAATACTTCAGTTTAAATACATAGAGGGGGCAAGGTGTTTATGCAGAAAAAGTAGATGAAATCCGCTGATTTTTTTTTTTTTTTTTTTTTTTTGGTTTTTGATGGGTTGGTTTGTTTGGGCTTTTTGGTTTTATGCTATGCAAGAGGATGAGTCAATAATTTTTTGAGGAGAAAATACTCTCATGTCTTCATAGACCAGATCCTGTATTTTTTTATTTTTTTTTTTTAATTTGGCGGGGAGGGGGGGGTGTCACAGTGGTTTTGTCTCAGCCCTATGTCGATCAGGATTTTGTTTTTTTTAAAGTATCATTAGATCAGATAAAATTTTCACAGTTATTTTATTAGTGTTCTGCTGCTTGTATTGATGTTTTTCTACTTGGAGAAAGGAAAAAGATGTATTGTCAACAAGTGAAGTACACCTTTTAAAATCAAGAAGCTTGAGTGGGGTTTCCAAACTGAGAGGTACCTCAAGGTATTTGTCAAATGTTGATTGATTGATTGATTGATTGATTGATTTTTAAATCGTCTATTTTGCTGAGTGAAGAGAATAGATGTAAATACTCATTGAATAACCCAAAATTTTAGGGTAAAGATGAAGATAAATGCTCTAGCTTACTAAAGGCCCAGAACACTTTTCTAGAATGTACAAGCCCTTGAATATCTCTGCAAGCAAGGAAAACACAACTGTTTGTCCTCAGATCTCTGTGACTTCTGTTTCTGTAGAAGGTAGGCAAGGCGAGATACTTGCAATATTATGATGTCATATCATTTTTTTTGAAGGTGAAGGACAACTGAAGGCATATGCAAAGCTACCTTCACAGAATCACAGAATATTCTGGGTTGGGAGGGACCCACAAGGATCATTTATTCCTTTCTGAAGGTAGACTTTTACTGGTTTGTGCCTCAAAGGTATTATTTGATGTAGTTTGCAAAATTTCATTTTCAAATTTTCTTCTAAACAATGAGAATATTTGAAAAATTCTGTCTCTTGGCATTTGAGGGACTTCTAGTGAAAATTGTAATTAAAAAAAACCCAAAAGCTTAGTGCAGTTTAACATTAGGAAACATCAAATATTTGCCAAATAAAAAAAAAAAAAAAAGAAATACATACTGAGCTGATTTTTCTTAAGTCAGCAGTTTTTCAAATCAGGCAAGTCCTGAGAATGCACCATAAAATAGCTACTTTTTTGTTTGTAAGGCATGTGTCATTGAAGTAGTTGGTTTATATAGGATTTCAATAAGAAAAATATGAGAGGTTTCTGCTATTCGACTAGATGTGTTACCTGAATGTCGTGGTAAATTTAAGGTGGTCATGGAGGGGCAGGCAGATAAATATAATTATGTAGAAGGAACACAGGATGATGCCCTGTATTAATCTATAGGGTGGAGAAAAACATCAGTTGTGCCAGATGCCGTCTGTATATTCAGTAGGCTTTCCTTGAAGCAATTCTCCCTCTCAGGTGTGTTTATGCCAACAGAAAAGACAATGCATGGAGATGCATTCAGGTGCAGCAGCCTATTCACAAATTTGACATTGTGTGTTTCATATCTTTTTTTTTGTTGATTGGTTGGTTGGTTGGTTGGTTTTTTACTGTTGTGGATAGTTGAACCATAAAAAGTGATTAGGAGCAAACACAAGAACTGTACACAAAGAAACAAAAGCTTAAAATTGACTGTATGGCTTTGTACTGTAACAATTGTAACTGTATAGCTGACCATTGGTGTATCTTGGGAACGCAACATGTATGCTACAGCAGGGAAAAGGTTTCTTTTCAGGTTTTGTTGTCAGCTTTCAACAAAATCATTCACAAACTGTGGATGAGTAAAGCTGTCCCTGTAGTTTATGATCCACAGGCTTTGTTTTCTTAGAGTATAGATTAGTGTTCTAGTGTCAAGGAGCTCTGCAGTAATTTCTTCTTTACACATCTGCCTTAACTAGTGGATAAACATGATCAATTGCAAGATACTGTTTCAGTTTCTCTCAAATAGTGTATCACTTAGAGATCTGACAAAGGAGGGTATAGAGAATAGAAAACATGGGAAATCCTCAGATGGTCTGTTTCATTTGTAGTGAACTAGCCTCTGGAGTTGCTGATCACATCTTAGCTGTCATAAGGGCCTTGCTGTTTCATCCTGTCCTGCAGTAATGCAAGAAAGAATACAAGAGATACTCAGTCTAGGAGAGTTATGAGTGACCACTGAACACTTTTGAACTGGAACAAAGTAGCAATCGAAGGACAGTGTAAAGGACAGCTCAAGTACTTAGTAGCAGAGCTCGACTGTAACATGTCCCTGTTCTGGAAAAAATCTCAGATAATTGTAGGAAATTTATGGTACAGGTGACAATTAGAAATGCTTAAAACACACTGTCAGATTCTGGGAGAGTATTTCTTCCTAACAATAAATCTGGTGACAAGTCTAATCATAAATGTTTATCAGATTATCCAAAGTTTATATATAAACTTAGGCAACAGTTAAATATTTCTGTTGCAACAGCATTCTGTTACATTTGCCTCATCTGGTCTTTAGCTACTGTGACCTAGAAAATGTTGGGAAAATGGATTGGAAAAGCACTCTGAGCTCAAATTATTGATGTATTGTGTGTTGGAAAACTCACACCTATGTCCCACTTTTGCAAGTGTCCAGGTGGATCCATGTTTGTTAAAGTGATTTCAAAGAAACAGTGACCCTATTCCATTTAGAATCTTTCGGGAAAGAACATCCTGAATAATCAAGATATTTTGGTACTTGTCACCTGAGCCTTTCTCTTGCAAATCTGAACTTTTGTTTTCTGGAAGGTTCCTGTTTTGTGACATGCTGTTACTGGAAAGCCATTAAAAACTCATCAAAGAATTCTTTTTCTTGAAGTCTGATGTTTTGATGTCAGAGATGGCACTCTGAAGTTTGAAATAAAGTGCGGAACAATCCTGTTAAGCTAATACTTACCTGTTGTTCAGTAGAACTGTTCAATTGACATAAACATTTCTATGTGGAGGACTTAAACATACCATCTTAAATAATATCACATTTCCTTTTTCAGGGAAAGTCCTTCAGAATTGGAAACAGTTGTCATTATCATCTCAAACTCCTAGGATTTAATCTGCCTTTCATTCTTTGCTTTAGACCTCCCCCCCCATATGTTTTACACATTATTTAAACTAAGATTTTAGTGAGTAGCATGAATTCTGAATTTATTTTTTTTTTTTTTTTGCTTTCCTTTCCCATATGGAACTTCCTCTTCCCCACCTGCGACTGAAACAGTACCAAAGTGGAACAGTAAAACTCAGTGTTGAGAAAGAGATGTTAAATCTTTTTTTGAAAAAAATTACAAAGGAAAAAAAAGGAAAGAAATTATAGGAATTGAAGTAACATTGAAGGAATTTGAGGAAACTGCTAGAAATTGTCAGCTTTTTCCTCTAAGCAGTTAATGGCAAAATAGCTATAGGTGTAATACATTTGCACAATTGTAATCTCTATTTAGATCTCATATAAATATTGCAAAAAGCTAAATAGGTTAAAGATGCCCTTGTTAATGCATGACTTTTGATAGTTAGTGCTGTAAGTCTTTATTGATTTATATGTTGGATTAAATTCCATGGAAACTATGGATTCAAGAAATGTTTTCTCCTTTCTCTGTTTATAATTGTCCTCCTCAAAGAGAAGAGGACTGCAGTCATATTAGTCTTGCAGGGTCTTGAGCCAGTTAATGAAAGACCACTATTTTCTGGGAGAAAAAAAAAAAAAAAAAAGTAGTGTTGTCCACTGATAAAAGGCTACTAAACCATTTTAAAGAAGTAGTGACAAGTTTCTGCTACCAGAATTCAGAGTAGTTTACTTTTGTAAAAGGCAAAAACTTTAGGTCTTGTTTCGAACATCTAAATCCTGGAGTTTTTTCTTCCCAGCTAGTTGTCAACAGAAGCACTAGTGCTTAAAGTCATCCTGGAAAATTATTTTGAATCCTCCTTCACTTATTCTCTTAAGGACACTGCTTAGTGAGAAAACAATAGTCAGACTAAGTTGACCTACTAAGAAAGGAGGCTGCAACTTCAGGAACATAAAAATGGACGTCTCTATCAAGACGTGAAATTTGGGACTGAAATATTTGTGATATTTTTGAGCAGAACAAAAGTGAGCTAACTGGGATTTCAGCAAATAATTATTCACTTAAAAACAGCAGTGTTGCTGATTCCTAGCCTGACCTGAAAGTCATTTGTTTATCTTGAACACAGGCACACTGGTGCACTGAGAACATGCTTCTAGGCAAATACATTATCCAAATGTATTTTTCTAGCCTATAAATTCTGTACAGATAGTTACTTGATTATTTAGCTCTGTGCGTTGGATGGGGAAAAAAACAACAACCAAACCAAACAATAAACACACACTAATTCCCACATTCATCCATCTCAACACAGTTTCTGAAGGTATTCACAGCACATCTGAAGTCTACACTCATCAATACATTCATGCAATATAATTGACAACCACCTTTATGCACAAAAAAAAATAAAATCTTCCTTTCTCCTGTTTTGTAGGTTCCACTGTATGCTGCATAATATAAATTAAAAAACAGACAAACAAACAAACAAAAAAACACAAAACTTTAAAAGGTTAAAATTAAAAGAAAACATACTTTTAAAACTACATAGTCATTACAATATTACATTGGGCTTTTTAATTATTAATACAAAGATCATCTTACTCTTTGGAATTATGCATAATTTCTTTTTTTGAAGTAAATTTGTGTTACTGACTTTAAGTTTGAGGAATTGAGCTGATGGGCAGGGATGAGAATTTGCAAGTTTGGGTTTGGGGTTTTTTCTGCCTTGCAAAGATAGCATGCATTTTATTCCTTGTGTTGTTCAATAAACAGGACAACAAAAGTGATGACAATTTAGTGTGTCTGTACAGACAGTCAGTCCTGTCAAGGAGAATGTTGAGACTTCAATTTTTATTCTTTCTTGTCCTCTGCTGTTTATTGTAAGGATATTCATGAAGTTAAAGTATGTGTTTGTCAACCAGAACACCTTTTTATTACGACCTAGTTGTTTTTCACCAGTCTTGCTTTAGAAATATGGCACAATGATAAACTTGGGTGCTAGCTGGTGTAATCTGGCTGTGAACCAGTAACCTTGAGTTGAGATGCTCTTTTTCTCTTGTGAAACACTCATGTTCACGAGACAGTCAGTCTTTAAGTAAAATCAACTATTTAACTTTTCTTCCCAGATTACCCACAAGGTGTGATGGTGTTTTGAACTTATTTTATGCAGTAAACAAAGAATGAAATCTGTTTCTGTCGGTACCTCCATCTTGGAAAGAACAAACTAAAAAAAAAAAAAAAAAAAAAAAAAAAATGTGGTGAAGTGATTAATGACTGTGATTAACTCTCTGCAGGTTATGGCTTCTTGCCCCAATGATTCTTCTGTTGTTACTCTGGATAAAATGCTACGATAAGCACATGTGCCTTCATCCATATGGCTTGCTAAAAACCTAGAGGTTAACTTTCAGCTTTGTAGTTTTCACTAATGCACTTTTAGTGATGAATGTGTAACCCGTGGTTTATTCTGTTGAATTACCCACAATGCAAATGCATAGGAACCAAATTTATTGTAAAATATTCAATATGATACTAAAATAAAGAAACAACTGCACAATTAAATACTTCAGAGTACCTTTGCAGGTGCTGCTATCTCACTTCAAAATAATTTTAATTTTGTTTAGCATTAGTTGTCCAAAGACATTCTGTAATTGACTGATATAGCACCAGTTGAAACTTATACGCTGTTAATGCTAAATATTGGTATTTATTATCAAGTGCAAAGAATTTTAACAGTCATCTTGAATAAATAAAGCACCTTATTTTTCTACCCAAAACATAATAACTTCTAATTCCATACAATGTAAAAATTACATATTTACTGTACATTCCCTTAAATACATAACATATCCTTGGTACCATATCAGCAGCTGAATGAGGCTGAGGTGGTTCAGACTTCTTCTTATTGCCCTGTAAGGAAAAAGCTCATAAATGTCTCACAGTAAAATTAAGGTGGCCAGCTCCACAAACAACTTGTTTACATGTTGCTCTCTAACATAAGGTATTGCACCACTGTAGAATGTATGTTTTGAGAACATAAGTGATATATAAATTGCCATTAATTGAGGCTGAGGGAAAAGGGAGCAGAGTGGGTTAATCATACTTTCTACCCAGGGTGACTTAGTTAGTCATTTAGCTAGCTTACACTAGGACAGGAAAGAGGATATGCACTTGACTAGGTTCAGGAGACTGAAATTTTCATTGCTTTCCAATAGTAGAGGAGTTTAGGCAGACTACATAGCTGGAGAAAGAATATAAAATGATTCATTTACATTCTTTCTCACAAGTTTCCCCATTAGCTACATACTATGTCAAATTTGTGACCAGTGCAGATCTTAATGTCTTAACATGTCTGATGTAGGTACAATTCCTGTTACAGAAAACTTGTAATATCTGTGACACACATCTTAAAACATAGGACTCCATGTGTGTTTTGGTGAGTAAATAAAAATGTTTGATTTTTTTTATTTTTAAAGAAAATGTTACAAATGAAATAAAATATTGAAGATTTAATTAGAAAAAATGAATGATTATTTCAAAATTTAAAAGGTATTTGCACAGAAGTAAGAATTCATCCTGTATACTTAAACTAAAATTACAGCCTGGAATACAGTAGTCATGCTCCTGCTCCCTCTTACCAAATAAGCAAATTTCTAAAAATATGTAAAATAAAATGTATATATCTCATTGTGTTGTATAAGGTGCCCAGGTCCTGAGGTTCAGCAAAGGAAAAGCAGTCTCCCACCTGGGGAGGAAAAACCTCATACTCTGGTATATGCTGGGGGACATCCAGCTGGACAGAATCATGGCAGAGAGAAGGACCTAAGGGTCATAGCGGTCCCCTAAATAAAATGAGCCAGCAGTATGTCCTTGTGGCAACAAAGGTAAATAGCACCCTTGGCTGCAGTAGGACAAGTGTTGTCCCACTGTTGAGGGAAGTGATCCTTCCCCTCTCCTTAGCACTGGTGAGTCTCCACCTGGAGTACTGTGTTCATTTCAGGGATCAGTAAAACAGGAAGGACATGAACAAGTTGAAAAGAGTCCCAATGAAGGGTCACAAAGTTGGCACTTTTGTGTGGAACATTTTGACTGGAACATCTTGCCTGTGAAGAAAGACTCAGAAAGCAGGGATGGGGCAGCTTGAAGAGAAGACTCCATGGGATCTCATTGGTGTATATAAATACCTGAAGGGAAAATACAAAGGTGTGTAAGACTGGTTCTCTTTTCAGTGGTGATCAGAGGCAATGTGCAAAATCTAAGACAGGAGGTTTCCTCTGAACATCAGGAAATACTTTTTACTGTGAGGATGACAGAACTCCAGCACAGGTTTCCCAGGAAGTTGTGGAGTCTTCATCATGGGATTTATTCAAAGCTGCCTGGACGTGATCTTGGGCAACCAGCTATAGGTGGCCCTGTCAGAGCAGCATGGGGTTGTACCAGATGTCCTCCAGAAGTCCCTTCCAAACTCAATCATTCAGGGGTTTCCCCATCCCCTTATGCTGCTTGGTGGAGAGGAAGGAGAAAAGGGGAAGGAAACATGTTTTAGTTTTATCTCTTGTTTCTCAGCATCCTACTTTACTTTTGTGTGGCTGTAAATTAAATTAATTTTCCTCAGGATGTAATTTTTTGTTTTGTTTTTCTTTTTGTTTTTTTTGGCTGTGATGGTAACCAGTAAGTGATCATCCTGCCTTTATTGTGAACCACAAGCTTTTTGGTTTTATTTATTCCCTTCCTCTGTTGAGGTGGAAGACTGAGAGAGCAGGTGGGTTGGGTCTGGTGGTCTGCCAAAGTCAACCCACCACAGACATAAATAGAAATAAAAGCTTTTATCTTGATTATTCCTTCTTACATTTCCAATTTTTGACAATCAATTAGAGCATATATTAACAGGAAAAAACAGAACTGTGATTCATATACCAATTACCACAGAATGTGTCTAGAGTATGATTATGGGGGTTTTTTTGTTGTTTTTGTTTTTTTGGTTTTGGTTTTGTTTTTTGTTTTTTTTAACTAATCATGTTTTAGGACTAAAAGAGAAAAAAAAAAAAAAAAAAAAAACAACCCTTGCAAGTTCTGGAATCTTGTGTGTAATGTTACATATATTACAAATTTCCTGGGTACTTTCTTTACAGTAAACTCGTTAGAAGATTCTCTTTTTAAGTTACACTGTTTAAGAAAGTTCATTTCTCATATTCTTTTAGTCTTTAGCTAAAAATGTGGAAATCAAATGAACCACATTTTTACTACAAGAAACTATAGAATGGTTGAATGATTTGAGCAGTAATGGACCTGTAAAAAGTATGGAATTCTAACCCCCTGCCATGGGCCGAAACACCTTCCACTAGACCAGGTTGGTCAAAGCCCCATCCATCCTGGCCTTGAACACTTCCAGGACTGAGAATCCACAGATTCTCTGGGCAACCTGCTGCAGTGTATGACCACCTTTACCTTATTTTTTTTTTTCTTGTGTCCAATATAAACAGGTTAGTACTGTTGCCTTTTGTGCTGTTATTACATGCTTTGATAAAAGATTTGTGTCTTAAGCATAAGACCCTCTTATACATACTGAAATAAAGGTCTCCCTGAGGCCTTCTTTTCTCCAAAATGAACAGTCACAGCTCTCTCAGCCTTTCTTCATAGAAAAATTTCTCCAGCGAACAACCAAATACCTTAGTTTGTTTGATATAGAATGGTTCTGTAGTTCATTGTCTATCTTTCCTCCTCAAAAAAATGCAAGTACATTTTATATGCTATTATAATGTATTTATGCAATCAGAATGCAGGGAGAATGTTTTATCCTTTGCAATATTATTGCAATTATTATATAGTTTTATTTTCTTAGTGCCTCATTTTTTCTGTAGCTTTTAGTACAAAACAAATAGAATTTTAATTATAAAATTAATAGTTATTTAGATACTTAGATAAATTTTGGGAAACGAACAAGTTACAATTCCATAACAAAACACTGTGCATTACAGCTACTGTTTCACATATTTTTGGATTTATAGTGGAGCAGACTCTTTCCTTGAAAAGTAAACATTGATTTCTTCACAGCAAAAAAGATGATTTCATGTACTGTTAACCAGGTTATCAAACTCTTCCAGGATACCTTGAACTATCTTTATTTCCAACATACTGTTTCTGCAACTTTTCAGAAGAAAATGGGGGTTGGGTGTGGTGGAGCTTTTGGTACAGTCTTCTCTCTTAAACTAAATACCATGTTTTTGAAATTATATTTCTTCTCATATAATATTGATCAATATTTTTACTATTTAAATTAATGGAAAAATGTATTAGCCAAATGTAGAATTATTATTATAATTCTTATTTTTTAATACACTCAGAGTTTTACAAGACACTTTATAAAAAAATATTGTAACACTGAATGCAGATTTAATCCTCTGGTATAAATTTATTATTGAAATATATCCTGTCATTAGAGCTTCAGAGCTTTCATTAATCAACACTATTGCATGTAAGATGCTCCAGAGAAACTTAATTTTTATAAGAAAGTGAAAACTTATTGTATTGTATTAACTTGTGTTATTGTTTCCTTTTTCTCAATAGTATGACAGTCCCACCTCCCCCAGATATTTCACATCAGTAAATTCTACCACAATTTGTTAAAATTTTGCAAATACATTTTGAACAATTCTGGTTCCCTTTTTTTTCTGTTTGGAAGTAAAGAAACACCATTCAGTATTTGCAGAGCCTTACACAGCAGAAAACTATTCTGGCTTTTTCACCCAGAAGAAAAAGAGGTTGTTGCCAATGCTGGTAGTCTCAGAAAAAGATCTAGGAGTACAGGGAAGCTTTTAGAAGGGTAAAGTCTATTTCTAAACTTTCATTTCTTCTCACTACCTGATGAGTTGTCAATTTGAGTAAGCCCAACAAAATGTTGCATGCAAACCAGAGTGCTTCAAAGTGACATTCTAAAAGTTAATATTCAAGTTCAATTTAACTTGCTCAAAGAAGCAGTGTGATATCAAAAGTCATCACCTTCTAGGGACTATCAATACAAATTAGACCATTTAGTTTCTAATACAGGAGCCTGTAAATATATATCCATCCAAGTGAATTTGGTTAAGTAGTGCCACTTACAGGGAATATCACCTAATTTGCTATAGAAAATTAATTTTTTTGACAATACTTTGTTAACATGAATTTGGCACAGTGTTACAGTGCTAAGTGATTGGACAACCAATACAACTTGACTTGTGACATAATTACTATGTGTTTGATATTGCTGTGAGGATGAGAATATAGTCTGAAGTGTGCTGAACCCTGTTTAGTTCTTATTAATGTACTTGGTATGCCACTATACAGCGTGCAGTGCCACTGGGTTTCATCTAAACTACCCTGAGCTAATAAAGATTGGAACAACTTACAGGAAATACTGTGGCTGTGGAAATAGTAAAACCAAGTTAATTGACTTTCTGAGGGAATACCCTACATATGTCACAACTGATAAATTTGCCCACTAGTTAATTTGGAGAAATCTTACTTATCTATAGTATATATGCAGGCTGATCTGATGATGGACACTATGGAAATGTTGCCAGGTCCCTTATGAATGATGCTAATAAAGAAGGATGTATCAAGTGACAATAAATGCAAAAAAGTTCATACACACAAACTCTGATATAAATGTTTACATATGCAACATGCATTTGCAAGTTCAACAATTTTTATCTATAGCACAATAAATTAGGTTTTTAGAATATGGGCACATCCTTTGAAATGCACTGTAGGCAACTCGATATTCAGAAATGAGAAATAAGTTTCTTCTACTCACAGATAATTTTAATAACTTGTGAGGATTTTTTTAGCTTTTTGAAGAAAGTGTGGTTAAATATATATGTGTATATATATATATATATATATATATATATATATATATATATATATATAAACTAATCTTATGCCACTGAATGTTATGGAAAAGTTGGCCTTGAAATTGATAATTTCTTATTTTCCTACATAGAAGATACAGAGCTCCTTCTATTGTAATTTAGATATTCTTTAGGTCAATACATATATGATGTGAAGAAGTTTGGACAAAATTAGATGAAAGTTAAAATTGATAATTCTAGACTTTCTTGCCCCTCTATTGGAAGGTAGTCATAGAAAGTAATATGTTCTGGAAATATGTTCTGCAAACACCAGCCCCCCCTCCCAGCCTCTCCCCCCCACCCACTCCACCCCCCATCAGTCTTTCAGTATTTCTAGAAGTTAATAAATTAGTCATGATAATAACTTGATTTGTGAAATCATCCCTTTGGTTGTTTGTTCTTTTTTATAACTACATACAAAAAGTCTATTGTTGTTCTATTAATATTGCAATTCATTCTTCAAATATTCCTTCAAGTCTCTCATGTTTTAATGATGTAATAATATTGAAAGTAGATTGCAGACAACATGGTGTTCTTGATACGTGCAGAATGTGACTTTAGTTCTATCCAATTGTCATGATATCAGTTAAAAGATATTTTCAACCTGTATGTAGAGTGTTATTTGCACCATGCTTGATTCTTATTTATTTTAGCAATTTCATGTCACTATTGTATTCAACTTTATTTTAAAAAATAAAAAATAAATAATTTATCAGTGGAATTTAGTCCCTACACTTCACCAAAGACACCTTGAGAAAAGTAACTGTAGTCATAGGAGGGTTTGGAAAACAACTCTTTCTCTTTTTCTGTTTTTATTGATATGGGTTTTTTAGTAGTTTTGAACTGCCCAGGTTTGGTAGTTCTTTTACCCGATAGCATTTCGCATATAATAATAACTTGTAGATGAGCTTAGAAAGGATTTGAAAAGGTCACAGAAATCTGTTTTACTTAAACATAATGTGCATTAAGGTTATGAGGAAAGATGGCTCCAAATGAGAGTTATAAGATGTTTGATCCTTCTGGACAGTTATACTATGAAAGATCCTTAGTGATCCTGAAAAAGTCCAGCCTAACTGGAATCTTAAGAAAGGAGAGAATGTCCTCAAAATTATTGTAGAGTTTGTTTCTGTGTTTTAGTAATTGTAGAATTTAGAATTTCTTCCCGTGCTATTTAAATAGAACTTTATATTTTTAATTCTGTATTGTTACTAAGATGAGTATATGACTTTGGAGTTATCTTTCCCATAGCAGCCCTCATAGTGCTGTGCTGTGTATTAGTAGCTAGAAAGGTGTTGGTGAGACACATTATGGTTTCTGCTGAGCAGTGCTTGCACTGTGTCAGCATTGTCCCTCCACCAGCAGTCTGGGGTGGACAAGATCTTGGGTGGGGACATAAGCAGGCCAGCTGACCCAAACTGACCAGAGGGCCTAGACCATACCATATGACATCAGCTAAGACATAAAACTTAAGGAAAAGGAGGAGGAAGTTAGGGCATTCATTATTTACAATGTTTGCTTTCCAGACCAGCTGCTATGCATGCTGAAGCTGTGCTTCCTGGAAAGTGGCTGGACATTGAAATAGAATACTTCTGGGAAATAGAGAATAAAATCTTTTGGGTTTTGTCTTTGTTTTTCCTTGCATACATGTGACCATTGATTTTGTTTAGTAAACTGGCTTTATCTTGATCTACAAGGGTTTTGTTTTTTTCATCTTATTTTCTCCCATCCACCTCTCTGCATCCTGCTAAGGAGGTGAGTGATAGAGTGGCTTTGTGTGCACTTTGTGTTCAGCCAAGGTCAACCTATCTCTTTTGTTATTTCATTTACTTGTCCTCTTGAAAGGGGAAAATTTGCAGAATTCTTCTAAAATTTTCTGATTTTTCCCATTCAATATCTTTGGTGTTACTTGGATGAAGGCAAAAATTAAACTTGAAAGACTGAGTGCAGGAATCTTGCAGACAAATGAGGCTGCACCAGTAAGCACACACTAGTAACCATGCATAAAAATTTGAAAAGGTGAAGTGCTTTGGAGAAAAAGGGGGTTTGGGTTTGTTTCTCTTTGTGTGAAATATATGAATGTCATTAATAAAAAAGAAAAAAAAAATGTAGTTAAAACTCTTCTAAGAGAGATATGTGCATGGTTTTGGAAGTTCATGTGTGGTAGGAAGGAAACTCATCATTCTGCAGATGTAGAAACTTTTCCTCTGTATGAGATTTCTACATTTAAAAGAAAAGTTACAAAGTGACTGTGTACTGATGTGGGTTAATTTCGGGAATCTTCCTCCTTTAACAGTTCCCAGAGTAGACATTTAGGTATAGGGGTTTTTTTATTGCTGCAAAAACTCCATAAAACTGTCAGAAAACATAGCCCATTTTGAAACATATTTGTGGCAGTTGCTGGATCAAGGATATAGACTGGAGTCAAATATAGCTGATTCCAAAAACTGAATATCGAGGCCAAGTGGGTTTGTTGCCAAATCATTAAATAACAATTCTAAGCATATTGAGAGAGGGGATTAGTTGTGTGTCTGGGTCAATCCTGAAAGAGTAGGAGTACCTTTATGTTTAGAATTAACCACAGACTTGAAATTATTCACTGAACGTAGGATTCTCTGAGGCTTTTCACTAATAATTATTTCTAAAAAGCATAGGTACTTCAACTTTCTGAACCACCTGTCAGCTAGATTAATAGCATCTTGGCAGCTGATTACAATCACTGGTATGTAGTGGCTACCAGATGAGCATTAATTTAGTTTAATATTAAGCATGCAAAGCAAGTAGAGAAAATATAATCATTTATTATTATAATAGTTCTAAGTTATAACCAGCTGCATGATTTATGCTTCAATTAAACTATGCAGCTTGTACAAAGACTTCTTCCTGCATTAATCATGCAAACTGGCTCATTACTTATGACTAAAAAAAGCAGATGAGCCAGGGTTTTCAGTGATGATTGGGAAAGGTTTCATATTTGCAACACCCCACATATTAAGCATGGCAGAGAAGATGAAGCATTTAATATGAAGGAAAGATTTGATAGCATAGAATTTTCCAGGTTTGAATTGAAATACTATCAATTTGCTGTTACTCTGTAAAATTAAGTTAAATGATACAAAAATTTACACCATTCAAACCCTTACACTGCTGAAAGTCCACGGTTATCAGTGAAAGCAGTTTGATTTTCAGGGGTTTTTTTTGGTTTGTTTTTTTTTTTTTTTTTTTTTTTTTTTGGGGTTTTTTTTTTTTTTTTTCAGGGGTTTTTTTTTGTTTGTTTTTTTTTTTTTTTTTTTTTTTTTTGGTGTTTTTTTTTTTTTTTTTTCAAATTTGGTTGCGATTGGTAAATTACTCACTAGGAAAGACTAGTGGATATCAGTGGGCATGAGAGCAAATGGTGGCTACCTATGGCTTTACTTTCTATTTTGCATCTCTTAGGTGTACTTGATTGAGTGCTAGTCTTGAGGAACAGAAACATTTCAAGACGGAAAATATTTCTTCCATTTTAAATAAGTTTTGTGAATTTCCAGATATTTCGCAAACAGTTGAGATGATAAAACTATTCATGTTTTTCAGGGAGGAAAGGTAAAGTGTTGGATTACTGGGACTTTGAGAGCTCAAAATTATTAATTGGTACCAGAATCTGTCCTGTTCTAATTTTGACTTGAGACAACACCAGCTCTGTCAGGTGTGTGAATACCCAGCATACTTGGTGAGTGGCTGTTTGCTGAAGTACTTCTCCTGTTTTGTTCCTCTTGGATTTACATTAGCCATAGGGCAACTTTCACTAAAACCAGCACGTTGTGCCAAAAAAACTACCCACAAGGAAAAAAGAAACAAAAAAACCCCAACTGAACTTGAAGCTTGCAACAGATTACTTAATATGTAATAAATGAAGCAAATCCATCCAACCTACCTATTTTTATAAAATTAGATAATTAAAAGTTTACATAATAGTGATCTTCATTTAAGAATGAAGATCACTAATAAACATAGACTTATTTAACCTCCCCACCCTGTTTGGATTTTTTTTTTCCTTCCCCTTCCTGATCCTACTTTTTGCTTCTTTGCCAACTTCCAACTTTCATTTTCCTTACCTCACACTCTCTGTGTCTGGGGTGTCTTAAGCCCAATCCTGTGATTTCTATGATGGAGAGAACAAGTGATGAAACTGACTAAAAAGAATTAATTTTATATGTAATCCTTCTGTAGTAATATATTATTAAATAAATGTGACACTCAAAATTATGGTGCCACAAAATCCCTAATTTACTGGTCCAAGGCTTTGTTACAGTAATGCATCTGAGTACTGTAAAGCAAAATATACACAGGTGATCCCTCCCAAAATGCCAAAGCAGCAGAAAGGATTCAAAAAGTTTTATTTTGGAGGTGAGGATGTTGAAAACTTACAAATTAAAACCTATCAGTGCTGTGAGCAGCACTGGGCCTGAGAAAAGGCAAACCTGTTCATTCCCTGGCTTTATCATTGCTTCCTCCCCTTTGGCTCCCCCACTGGCTGCTAACATCCTGTGCGTGTCTGTGAGTGTTACGTCTCTTGTACCCAGGGAGGAAAATTCTGTGGAATGTATGCAGCAAAACATCTAAAACTGTGTCTGGGAAAGATGCCTTGTTCCAGGCAAGAAAGCTTCCTTCCTTAGCAAAAGTAACTGCCTCCTCAGTAGCAATATCTTCCAGAAGAGTTATTTACCCCTACAGTGCACAAACTCTACAGCGGAAAGTTCTGAAGCTTTTTTTATTAGTTAAATGAGAATTGATTTTTTTCCCCTATTACAACTAATTGAATAAATGTAATTAGGAAGAAAAAAGCCTTCAGTAAAAGACAATCATCTTTTCTTTGTTTTTTTTTCCAAAAGCTAAATATCAATAAGTACTAAATTTGGTGGCAAATGTTATAGGAGCTGATATTAAAACTAAATTGAAGTTTAACTTGATAGTATTACAAGAGATCTTTCTGAGGGAGTTAAGAAAAAGAGTAATGTGGAAACACTAGATTACTTCTACAGAATATTAGGCAATTCAACGTTTACACTGTAAAATTTCATCATATGAGTCTGGGAACATTTCTGTTTTACCCCACACCAAATTTATTTAGATAAATACCAAAACTTATAGGTCATCTACACTCATGACATAAGGCAATAGACATTCATCACAGCAGGTTTTCCTCTTGCTGAGAAGACAAAACACTGAACCCAGGAATGCCAGCTGACACCTTATAGAGGTGTATAGAAAGCAAATAAGGAGTCAAAGGAAATGGTATTTTGTAACCAAACATGCAGTTTGGAAACACAATACCCTGTAGTCAGAAGAAAATTTGACGCCACCTAAGGTTATATGTATATGCTTGTTTCAGTGATTTCTCAAGCCTGTTGTGAGATGCAAGTGTGAACAGTATAAGAAATTATATATATTAGTGTTGGTGAAAATCAATTGCCTTAACCAATGTGAGTAGAACTGTGAACTTACACTAAGCAGGGTTTTATGACATATTCACTTAGGTAGATTTCTGATGTAAGAAGTTATTCTTAACTCATGTACAAATTAGGATTTTTCATGTTGCAAGTCAGTGAAATGGAACGTGTAGTGTTTCAATAGACAGGCTCCACTGAACCTCAAATAAATGGTTTAAACTCTGGAATATGGGAAATATTAGAACAGTTATTTTCTTCAGTTGCAGCTGAAATACAGCTTCTGTAGCTGCTATATATTATCTTCCATAAACAAATAGAATCCCCTCAGAAAACAGGAAAAAAATACCATGGAAAAGCAAATACTAGTTTCACAAGATTGTGTGCATTTTGTAAACATTTCAACCATATTTAGACCATATTTAAACCAAGAATTAAAATCTGTTTCTTTGAGCTAATCCATAATTGAGAAACTGAGAAAGAAAAAACTCAGAAGTCACTCAGGCATGTAGAGGCAACAGGAAACCAGTTTTAAATAAAATATTTTAGGGAATTGCATGAAGATAATGACTGTGAACATACGTAGAAATAAGTCACTGTTTTCAAAAATTGCAGCAATGCATACTTCTGCTTTTAAAGCATGTATATTCAGTGATACCTTTTTACTAATATATTGGCACCTGATGAGTTTAAGGATAGCATATGTGCAGGGTAGGATTCTTGCAACATCGGCTTTGAGGAAGGGAACATACCTGATCTTTGTTTCTTTTTGTTTGTCTTTCCATTTGAAGTAGATAGAAGAAAACTTGTAAAGAAAAACAATTCATTTATGAAAGAGAAATTCTTAAGAATGACTAATTATATGTAGTGTTAAATTTGTTTATTCCTGTCTAGAAATATATTTTATTCATTAAATAGAACCATGAGCAGAAATAAGTGAATAGCAATACTCTTAGATGATAAAGGTATGAAACCATACTCTAAATTAAAACCTACAATAAACAAGCAAAAAATCTGACCAAACAACAACAAAAAATGCTCACCTCAAAAAAGAAGCAAACATGAATTGCCTTTTGTTTTTCATAGTTTTTATAATTTTTTTTTTGTATAATTTTTCTTTCTTGCTTGCTGATGTTCATGTTTCTAATGCATTTCATTAAATAGTCATTATTTGACACCTTTTTATTTTTTTTAATCCTGAAATCTATCAAAATGATGAAAGAGCTAGAGGAAACAGCATGCTGTTTTTTTTCTGATGCATTTTCTAAGCACAGTATGTAGTTTCTGTTATCCTGTGATCAAAGACCACCCAGTGATTGCCATAGTTATATGGCTGCCCCATGAGGGGAGAAATAAAAAAAGAGTACTTATAAATTCTGATTTTCATGGCAGCTTTAGGTTACTGAAACTCATGATATTTGGACAGAGTAAAATTTGCCTAAGTACATCCTGAATTGTGAAGGAATCTGTTAGGGAAAGAAGGCTTGTAAAGGAAGAGTCTGTGACTTTTTTTTTTTTTTTTTAACAAAGCAACTGTGGGATCATAGTATCTACTAAGAACATGTCAAATAAATAATGTGAGTTGCATACCATGTTCAATTGTGTTTCCTGATTCAAATCATAAAGGAAAAGGATGAAATATGAAAAGAATAAATTTCAATGATTTTTTATGAAGCACTGGGAGAGTCTTTTGTCTACTGCAGGCATGGAAGCTCTTGGCTAATCATGGATTGCAAAATGACAGCACCTGCTCTCACGATAATAAGAATGTATCCTCAAAATGTATCAATTCAGTTTTTCTGCCTGCAGCTGGAATACCTGGCGTGTTTTTGGGCAAGACAAGCTATTTTGAGCAAAATAACAAGGCACTTGTACTTAGAAATAAGATCAGTAACATCAATAAGGGAGCTACCATTTTTAGGTAGCTCAAGCTACATTTAAAGATTACCTGATATTTAATACAAGTTTTGAGTGCATTATCTAGATCTAAATGTCTACATTTGCATGAATATCTGTTACATATTTTTATGATGTAGTTAATGTTTAATTCTAAATATTAACATATTTAGTATTATGATTCTCAGTAGTTTTAGGTCTTCAAAGTTAAACTGTTGGCCTGATCACTATGTGTTATTCAAATCCCCTTCCAAATTGTTGAAGAGGAGGCATGGGTGCTTGTAACTAATGAAGCAGCAAAAAGACACCTAACATTTCTATTGAGTGAGGAGGCTATCCTACAGAAACTGGGTAGAGGACTGCCTGGCCAGTGAAAGATAGGGTGGTTAAGAAAGATCTCTGGTGAGTGTTTGACAGTTTTGATGTCCCTGGACAATTTTAGGGTCATCTCAGGGTCATCTTGTCATCTCAGAGCAGAAGTCCTTTGCTTCTTCCATTACAGAGGTTCTAATATTTGAAAGTCCTGTAGAATATCTTCACTGCTTACTTTCAGCACTGGTTAACATTTGAAGTTAATACCTTGGCAAGTCCATTCAGCTCATCTTTGTGACTGGTAAGATGTTCCAGTCCCTTTGTCATCTTTGTGAACCTTCATTGACTTTTTCCAGCATGTCCATGTCCTTGTTGTACTAGACAGAACCTGGAGGTCCCTTCTAACACAAAGCATTCTATGTTTCTGTGAAGTGGACACAGTACTGCAGGTGCATCTTCACCAGTACTGAGTAGAGGTGAAGATCAACTTCCTCAGCTTAGGGACAATATTCTTCCTAATGCAGCCCAGGATACCACTGGACTTCTTTGCCAAAAGGACATATTCTTGGCTCCTGTTTAACTTCAATATCTAAAAGGACCCTCAGCTCCTTCTCTTTGCCAAGCTTTTTTTTCTAGTTGGATGTCCCCCAGCTTATGCTGGTGTATAGCGTTCCTCCCCAGATGCACATCTTGTTGAACTTCCCTTTGTTGGACTTCATTTGGTTCCTGTCAGCCCAGTTCTCTAGTCTGTCCATGTCCCTCTGGATGATAACGTGACCTCTGGCCTATCAGTTGCTGCTTTCAGTTTTGTGTCATCAACAAACTTGCTGAGGTTACAATGTCCTGTTACCTGTATCACTAATGTAGACGTTAAACAGGACTGGACCCAATATTGACACCTGTTTGTAGATTGGTAGTTACTGGCATACTATTAGTGGGACAAGGTAGATTGTGCCATTGATGACTGCCCTCTGGGACCAGCTTTTCAGACAGTTTTCAACCTACCTCACTCACTGTCTGCTCACCCAACGGGTATTTCATCATACTTCCTTATGAGGATCCTACAGGAGGTAGTGTCCAAAGCCTTAGCGAAGTTCAGGTGGACAATATACTTTCTCTTCACCTACGAGACCAGTAGTTTCATCATAGATGTCTCTCAAGGTGGTCAAGTATGACTTCCTTTTGGGGAAGCCATGCTGACTTCTCCTGGTGACTTTCCTGTTGTTTGTGTGTCTGGAAATTGTTTAGGAATTTTGTTGCTCCATCACCTTTCCAGGCAGTGAGGTGATGCTAGCTGGCCCATAGTTCTCTGGGTCTTCCTCTCTGCTTTGGGTGATCTTTTCTTTCCTCCAGTCTCTAGGCACTCCTCCTAATCACCTTAATAGAACAAACCCAGTTCCTTCAGGACTCATGGATGCATCCCATTAAGGTTCATGCACTTAGATAAGTCCAGTCTGCTTAAGTATTCTGTGACCTGATCCTAATCCACCAATGGTAAGTCTTCCTTACTCCAGTCTTCCTCATCTGCAGAGCCTGAGATTCCTGAGGGCTGATCTGGATTGTAAAGACTGATGAGAGGAAGGAATTCAGTATCTCACTGTGTTCCAGGTCACATGTCACCAAGTTCCCTGCTCCACTCAGCAATGGGCTCACATTTTCCCTAGACTTTTGCCCCCTGTTTAAAACAGGGATGTATGTAACATACCTGGACAAATTTAATTATATTTTAGCCTTATTTAGCCTTATGGCTTTGCTGCATCCTCAGGTAGCATCTCTATATCCTTCCCAAGTGACCTGTCCTTGCTTCCACTCTCTATATGGTTCTTTTTTTTGTGCTTGCGATTAGTAGGAACTCCTTGTTCACTCACTCAGGACTCCTGGCATTTTTACCTGAGTTATTTCTTGTTGGCATGGACCACTGTTTAGCTTGAATATTAACAATCTTTCTTGAGCAAGTCTTCCCTCCAGGGCTTTATCCCACAGGCTTCTGTCAAACAAATTTTGTTTTACAGTTATTTGTCTAGGTAGCCTATTGAGCTGAAATTTTACATACTATGAAATGAAGAAGTAACAGGTAAATGTTGCAGTACTTCATTGCATTTGCAGAAAATTCAGGCAATGGAAACACTGAAGATGGATTTTAACTTCTCTACCCAAAAGAACCTAAAATCCTAATACTCAGTCCTATTAAGAAAACATAACTAGTTTCTTCTCGTTGTTTTTCTCTGTGTTTCAGGATGGCATGTTTTTGTTTAGTTCCACTGCGCCTTTATTTGATCATGAAACGCAGCATCCAGGAGATTTCTTGTCTCAGAATGAACCATCAGCTATTACGTTTAAATTTGCTAAGGTTGTGAAACTTCTTAATAATCCTTTAAATATACTGGCAGCTCTTTGATCAGAGGAGGAACATGCTATTTTTATCATGCGAGTGCCTTAGTTGACAGCAATCTCCTGGCCTCTGTTTTGTGGAAGTATTACCTAGTTATGTGAAACACCTGGTGGAATTAATTAGTGGGTACAGCTTTTATAGTCTTCTGTTCAAGGCGTAAAAGATGTAATTTTAACATCTACCATAGTCATTAGAATATTAATCCACTATATCTGACTGATGAAAAAAAAAAAAAAAAAGGGCAATACATGTTGTAAGCAACCTGACTGGAAGAAATTGAGCAAATGTGAGTGTAAGAGAGTATTTTATTAGATTCTGCAAAATGATTATGTGTGAAGGAGGTGGGAAGCAACTTAATCACTGAGATTAAATTGTTCATTTAATCTTCTTCAATTCTGTTATTAAAATCAACAAGAGCTCCTAGCTAAACCACTGGAAAAGCAAATAAGGCCAAAGTAACCATTACATCTTTTAGAATACATAAATAGTAACAGGGGATAAACATTTGAGAGAGAAATTTCTGGAAGTATTTGCTGCCAAAATATTGCATTCAAGAATTGAGATTAGTATTCTTCAATTTAGAGTCTTGAAAACAACAACAACAACAACAACAACAACAACAAATCAAACAAGCAAACATCTCACATAACTAACCATTTGGAAACTGGTGTGATTGTAAGTCTTTATTTGTTTGTTGGAAATGCTATTAAGAAAATGATAGACATTATTGTGTATAGACATTATTTAAGGTTGCTTAAATAAAAAGCCTGATTGCAGTTGAATTGACAGAATAGTTGTAATATGTAGCTTTCAGATTCAGGTCTCAAAATTTGTAATGTTTAGCTTTCTAATCTAATACTCATTAAACTATTATAGTAGACGATGCCATCAGAGGTGTCAGCTGTGTCTGTGCCTCCTTTGTGCCAATATTTTCTGTCTAAAATCCGTGATACCATCCATCAGAGATGCCACCGTGAGCAACCTGATCTAGTAGGTTGCATCCTTGTCCATGGAGGTGGGATTGGAACGAGATGATTTTTAAGGTCCCTTCCAACTCAAGTCTTTCTATGATTCTGCGATTCTATGATTCTGTGAAATCTGCAAATATATTCAGTATAGCTTAGTTCCTTTTACTTTTTATCTAGACAGGCTTTGAATTTGTGTTGTAACACTGCAACATGTTGCTCACAATTTATGTTCTAATAAGGATTGATTTTTTTTAAAATGATATAACAGATTGATGTGCTAATATTCATCAGTAACTTCTAGTTACCCTCCTTTTCCAAGGTGAAACCAGCAGCAAAAAAGATGCTTCTACCATTTGGATTTCAATATTTTTTAAATGGTGAAAATCGACTTAGGAAGGGAGAGTGTTTGCCCCTCCAGAACTACATGTGATCAATTGTTCCTCATTATATTGTGTATTATCACCTTGCTCAAAACCACCAGAGAGGATGTCTTTTCATAGGAAATTGCAGATTAAGTTTGCCAGCTTAGTGTAACAATTCTGTGAACTACTAAATAATGATTATTAAATGAAGTTTCTTTTCCTTTTGTTTCCAATTATGAATCATTCAGGCAGAGAAAATATTATCCTTATGCTACTCTTTCATGTATTTGTATTGTTAGAGGGCATGCTGTTTAATCATTAGCTTTCTTATGTTTGCATGATATGATAGGCTTCTGTGTGGTGGTGTTTCCTTGGACTTGATGCACTCAGAGATGCATGCTTCAGGGGAAAATCACGTGTGAGGGCATAAGGAAAGTTATAACTTCACTCTTTGTAGGAATGGCTGCAACTGGTTGATTCAGTGAAGAACTCTTTTTGGGAAATATTTGGCAAAAAAAAACCCAAAAAACCCCAAACAAACAAACAAAAACCAACTTGTGTCCATGTGGTTTAACATCAACACTTTGTCATGATGTTTACGATTAATATAATTACTACCTCTGGTATTTTCAAGGTTAAATTCTGTTTCACTCTGAATCAGTTCTTCAATCTCAGGTATGCACAGGGTTACAAAAACAGTGAAAGGCAAGTCACTCCAAATGATAGCTTCCTGAAAGATTCTTCTTTCTTTTGGGGTCCACTTGATGTCAGTTTTCAAAAGAGTCTGATTTTTACTAAGCCATGCTGTGTATTCTCTGGATATTCTGAAATAATTTACTGGGGAGCTGAGTAATAATTTATGTTCCACTGGTCCAGTTGCCAAGGATTTTCATACCCTGGTGAGAGAAAAAAAATTGAATCAGGAATCATTTGGAGATAACATCCTCATCCATTTGTATTAAAGATAAAATTAATACATTTGTTTAAAAGCAGCTATGGACGAGCTATATAAATATAAAACATTTCAGTATTACTGTTGTGCTTAACTATTAATATAGCTCTTGGTTACATGAGCACCATTTTTTCCTTTCTTTTGTTTAGATGGAGCATCTTTGTTCAATATGTAGGATGAAATGGTAAAATTAAACTATTCTGTACTGCCATAAAATAAAATTCAATAATCTGGCTTACGTTTAATTTCTATGTTTGGGCACCATGTAACAGCATGTGGGAAGGGCAATGAATTTCCTTTGCTTGTTTCCATCTACCCAATGAATATTATTCAACTAAGTTTTTAACTAAATGCCTTAATAAACATATCCCTGGCCTCAGGCATCTTTTATGTTACAACCTTTAGAAGCTGCATTGCTCATGATTCAGTGTGTAGTTTTGCATTTGTCATGTGTTGTTTTAACCATATTCTTCCACATCCTATCATCCCCATTTTTGTTAGCATATAGATGCTTTCTGGAAAAATCTCAGAAAAATGACCAGTGTATATCCACACTGACGTCGTTCTGCAAGAATTTTGTGTGCTCAGCCTCTTGAGATCAAACAAGCTTGCATAGACAGTAGATGTATCATCACAGATACATCCTCTATATTTTTTGACTTTTGACAAAATCAAACAAAATCAATAGGATGGATGAAGCACACGAAGATCCTATTCTGGGTTTGCTATAATTTGAGTCCTTCTGTTCCTTGGATATGGGGAATTGTATCAGCTGATGATTGCATTACCATTTCCTTATCCATGGCAAGAATTAAGAGAAAGTGCTACATCAGTAGATTAATTTAGAATCACAAAACAATAGAATTGTTGAGATTTGAAAAGACCTCTAAGATTATCAAGTTCAACTATTAACCAGCACCTTGTTTGCCACTAAAATATATCCCCAAGTGCCACATACCCACAGTGTTTGAACAGTTCCTGGGATGGCATTTTCTGAACAGAGGATGTTTTCTACAATTTTGTCTGTTTCTCAAATATAAAGTTCATGGCACCGTGACTATATATGCCAACACTCATATTTCGCCCATGCTCCCAAGGATATTTTTGTATTCTGCTGCTTCTGATGCATATAATCTTGTGATGAACTGAGTTACAAGTAATCCATAAGAAATTTTTTTTCCTGAACTAAGGTAAATTATAGTTTTTGTCTTCATGCATGGAGCAAAGTAAAGAGCAATTCTGAAAAAGAAACATCAGTGGTAACAACGGAGGGATGTGAATAGTGGGGAGTAGGAAAAACAGTTTCATAAAGAAAACATGGATAGTGCATTATATATTTGTTGTGTAAGCAGATATTGTTTTACAGGCAGTAGCCCCTTATTCATTGAGAAGAGCATTCTCCTGGAGTAATTACTGTTCTAAGAAGCAGGTTTGATTAAAATATTAATTCTGTAAATAAGGTGAAACTGCAGCACATGGGAGCGAATGTTCTCATTTAGTATTCCTTTAAAGAATAGCATTCTTTCATCAATGATTCAGTTTTACAAATCATTATTATGTTGTAAATTATTAAATTGCATAAATTATTCTTTGTACATAGTGTGTAAGTTTGAAGGCAAATAGAATTTTATACTTCCCATCAGATGACAGAAGCCATTCTTCTCTTGTTATTCACTCATTTGGAAATACTGCAGTTGTTGTTTTATTAATTTGTTTTGTACAATTGAATTAAGCTTTGACCTAAGAGTTATTTTGTCATGTGAAACTTATATCAGTGAATAGCAGAACTTATAGAAGAAGCAATTTTCTGCATATTGGAGAGGAAAAATTATGCATCATTAAATATTAATATGTCTTTAAATATACTTGCAAATAGTAAAAATCTGTTATTCTGTTAATGGTGTTTGATCGCCACTCCTTCCAACACCCTCTTCCCTCCACAACTGAAAACACTTTTCCCCCCAACTGAAAACACTTTAAAAACAAAACATAATCCCACAACAAACCAAACCAAACCAAACCAAACCAAACCAAACCAAACCAAACCAAACAACCCCAACCCTTCACTTGAGTTTACTCCTATACAGTTAAATCACAGGTGGTACTGTTAGTCAGGCTGGAGACAAGTAGTATACAAATACAGT
>JAWWTY010000077.1:73960103-73980333 GCA_035222235.1 Margarornis squamiger
TTGAGTTTACTCCTATACAGTTAAATCACAGGTGGTACTGTTAGTCAGGCTGGAGACAAGTAGTATACAAATACAGTTAGCATTTTTAGAAGAAACAAGGAGACTTTTTTCTGTTGAATCTTGTCAGCTAATATAATTTGTCAATGCTAGAGTCTTTCTCAGTGTTATCTTCACTTTCATATGATGCCAGCTAATTTAATGCCTAATTGTAAGACTGTCTTTGATTTATAATGGATCTGTGAGGTGTTTGCTGTAACCTAGCTGGCCAATTCCATCTTGGAGAATGTAATTTTGTATTAATTAAATCAATTTATATATTTAATTGCTATATTTTAAGAGCTGTATTACTGCCAAAATGGAAAAATAATGTCCTGCCCAATTATTCTGCTCACAGACACTGTTTCTGTCTTTACTGCTAGTAGTCATAGTGCTGTCTGACGGAATAACTTTTTCTCCTTGTTAGGTAGCAGCAGGCATAACATTTTGCACATAGATAGTTGTCTATTTTCAAAATGGTTGTGAAATATTTCTAAATTATATGAAAGTAATACTGATGGCAAACTAGCACTCTTCTAATGTAAAGTATGTCAATCATCTTTGTGAGTTATGAATAAATAATTTCTCCTATTAACTCATCATATCCATTTTATTTTTCTGCATGGCTCAGTCTTCTGTATCCCCTTTTCTGTAGTAAGTGCAGTGACAATATTAATTTGAACACAGGAAAGTTGTAAAAAAACTTATCTTGTAAAATCCAATTGCAATTGTCCATGTATCATTCAGTTTCCAAGCAGTATCTCATTATAGTTATTTTCATTGTAGGCAACAAGACTGCAATGAAAGAAGTGATTAGAGATATAGAGTCTATAGACTGGAAGAGTCCACTATTCTTTTGTTCTTATACATAGGAATAAAAGCAACAAAATTATAATCTCTGTGTCAATTTTTGATAGCTTGATTTCCTCAAATTATTTTCCAGGAGTGTGAATCCCTTGAAATCCAATTCCTTGAATATTTACAAACTAAGCAATTATGTGCCCCCATATGAGCTGGGGCACAGCTCCAAAACTGAGATGCCATTATTGAAATTCAGATCTTGGTTTTATTTTTGCCGGCAATGAGAACACAAGTTTTTAGCAATAGTCTAGCACAAAATTGATGTCCCTTTTCAAAGGCGGAGTTTTAGTTAGAAAGAAAAGTCTTTAAAGAAATGTTGCTCTAATTAGATGTAGGTAGCAAACTTGAACTTCATCCTTGGTTTGTACCTGTTTGTCTCTGAGTGATTTGCCTTTTCCCAGTCCTTTTTCCCCATTGGCCATCTTCCTTTTTCTTTTTGCCTATTAAGGATCAAATACTACTCATGTATATAATTGTTTTGAAAGCTCTAGCAATCCCCTGCTAGTGAAAAAAGAACATTTTTTTTTAATGTGTTGTTTGTTGTCTTTCGGTACTCCCTAGCAAACAGTTTGTTTATATCCTGTTAACATTTCTTACCAAATTAAAGAAATGTTGAGGTATTTGGTATTCATTCTGGTCTCTAGGTGTGTAACATTTCCTTTATTTATTCTCTAAATTCTCAGAGGTATTCTGAGTTGTTTTCATATGTTGTCTCATTACAGCACATAAAACTGTAGGAAATTAATGAATACAAATTCATATTTACTTCAAGATAATGGTGTTCCACATAGAGAATACTGGAAATATAATGCAGTATGCTGTTTTTGAAGCTCACTGAATATCCAGGAAAGATCAGGAGATGCGTTTTTGTTTGTTTGGTTGGTTTGGGTTGGGTTTTGTTTTGTTTTTGTTTGTTGTTTGTTTGTTTGTTTGGTATTCTTTATGGATTTAGTTTTCTTTTACTGATATGAAAATTTTTGCAAGGTGCCTCAAATGGAACTATGCTCCATCCCTTTCTGCAGTCAGATGAGGACACTACTTTCTTATCAGCAGCTCAAACCCCACACTCTCAGCTATCCATCTAAATCCATTGGTTTGTCAAAGCTGCAAAGTGAATTTAGATGAGTTTATAATACAATAACCCATGGGGAAGGCCTTTCATGAACCCTGTAGGTTTCCCATTGGTCTGATGCTTAGTTACTAAGGATAGTTTTATCAATTTTTTCATGAACTGAGGTAACCAGAGAAGGAAGTTTGGCTTGCAAAATGACTGGGCATATGTTAAATTCTGATCCAACACTACTTAATTTTTGACACTTGGAGTCCTTCGAATGTAAAAAATGTTTTGGTATATTTTGAGTTTCAAGGCACTTCTTGTCTTTATGTAATTGAATAAATGCATAAATAAATCATACGTAAATCATGCTACACTTAGTTATGAGAACAAAAAGCAACAGAGAGCAGATAAAATAAGTATTTTGATAAAGTTGGTCCTGCACATTACAAAAAATTGTTAGCAATGTCACCTGTCATCTGTTATGATGATAAAATAGGCTAAGTATTAGGTCAAAGAATGATGTGCTTTAAGATTCTTCTATTCTATATAATTTTAGAATGCTAGGCCACATTCTGTTTTGGTCCCAAATGTGTTATTTGTAGAGTGCAGCATCGGAAGCAAGCAGCTAATATCAAACTCATAATGACAGTTTGACACAAATCCATCTAATCCAACTGTAGCAGAGACCTTAGGCCAATGTGTATAACCTGTCTTAATTGGCTCAATGAACCAGGTGTTACAGCTCACTGTACCCAGGTATTTACTTGGAGAAACAGAAGTCTATCTGATTGTGTAGCCTAAGAGTGTAGTGTGAGAGTGGGAAATGGTGCAGTAATTGGAATCTAGTAAACCTGATATTGGGAAAGAAAAGAATTCTTGTGTGGTTTCAAGAAAAGGTGTATAATCTCTCTGTAAGATGGTGAACAATCTGTTAGAGACATTGGTCAGCCTGCAGCATAATGCCTAAAATTATATTAGTCTTTAAGAGTCTTGGAAGGTGTTCTTTAATTAAAACTGTTTAAAATAAACAGAAATATTGTTCCCATGCCTTTCCCTGTCACTCAAGGCACAAATATATATGTAAGGATATATAGAAAAAGAGTGAAGAACAGATATAGAGATACATGAAGAAGTATGTGTCTTGGAAATCTACTGCTTTTAAATATGACTCACTACCTTTTGTTCTTGTCATACTCAAATATTCTCTGTATTGAAATAATGCTCAGAAGTATTTGACACACATGTAAGCTCAGTCATGTAAGCTTTATAATTCAGTAGGTGCTCTTTTACATCTTAAACCCTTGTTTCAGAAAAATCTCACATTTTCATAGCATAATATATATATGTTAGTTGTTTGATACTGGATATATATTGGCATTATCTGAAGTCCAGAGTTATGGTGGTTTGGATTTAGAAACAAATCATAATAAGTATCTCCTGCACAAATCCAACTACTACATAATCTGTTACCAGTTAGTGATATTGTATATGACAGTAACCCATATGTCATGATCTTTCAGAACTGTGAGCGTATTGTACAAAAACCTGTTTCTTCCAGTTCACAGAGAACTTGAACCTGTTTTTTCTGATCTTTCCTGATTTATATAGATGGAGTCCTCCAACACTGATAACTTCACATGTTTTTGGAACTCTTGAAAAACTAAGACATAATAGTGAAATTTCAGTTGAAAAAAATTACTTCTACAATTTGATGTGCATTGTAAATTTTAATTAAAAAAACCCTCTACTTCTTGGGGGTGTTTCCTAAGTCACTATAATAGAAGGGAGTAGTATGAGTCCTTGCATGTGTATATGTGTGCATTAAGAATGTCTGTATTTTTAATGACCATAAAGAATAAAATATTGAGTTATAAAGGGATTTTAATAGTATGCAATACTAATAATACAAACAAGAAAACTAATTTTCTGTAAAATGTGATAGAATAAAAATTTTTATATGGTAGGACGCAAAAGGTCAAGTGCAACATTATACAGTGAAATCAATTCAGGGAAGACTTACTTCAGGCTCTGCAGCATTAAAATATCATAATGTCTTCTAATAGGTTTGGAAGCCATTAACAGCCACTGATTCAGCACAGGGATGAGGGTTTGCTTGTTTGTGTTGAAAGGTTTCACTAATGCTGTCAAGTATGCATTCTCTGAATAGAGAAAAAAAGATTTGAACATATCAAGTTTTCATTGTGTGACTTTTCTTTCCCTGATTGTTTTCAAGTGAAGACTAGGAACAGATGGAGTAAATAAATCTATTCTAAAGCTGGAAGATTTAGCTGAAGAGCAAAAGGTCTATAAAGGATTTACTTTTACTTGTATCCACTCTAGAGGCATAATTGAATATTTATGTGTATAGCTATGTGGTAAGCACTGTGATTGTTTTTAAAAGTGAAGTTTTAACAGCAAATAATATAGTCCAGAATCCAAGGGAAGAATCTTTTCCTTAGTATAGATCATAAAAAGCTGGTAGTATTTTAGACAGAAGGGACAATTACTAAACCATATTTATTTAATAATGACATATAACTGGGAAACTTGTGCATGAAATCACTTTTGTTGTCATAAATCTATTATCGCTAAAGTACACAAAGTTAATTTTTCCAACTACAAATGGGCATTGGGAAGTTGTAACAATAAGGCACCTTTTTAAGATGTTTTGCAGCTAGAGGCAACGCCAAAAAAAATTTCAGATTTCTAAAAGGCCTTTTCAACCAGTTGAAAACCTGAAATTAAGGAGAAACATGAGATACCTTAAAATTCAATAGCTTATGTTTATGAAACCTCCTCTCCAGCTGAAAACAGAAGTGATTGTATCTAACTTGCTTAAGAAATACCATAGTGTGGAAATTGTCTATAGTTGTAGAGTATATATATCTTACTTGGGTGAGTGTGAATGTGCTGGACTGTGTCAACAGTCCACAAGGACACACATACCTTCTTTTTGTGAAGTTGCACATTTTCACATGTTAAGGCTCTCAGTAGTGATTTGAGGATGACTGCAGTGGCTTTTATGAATGACATTTTGGAAGATGGTTATTAAAAGCTATTTTGTTCTTCAGTTATTCTTTACATTATTGTAATTACTATGAAAAGAAAATGTTTTCACTTTTTCTATAAATAAGGTTTTGTGTTCCCTTTTTTTTTCCTTTAAAAAAAAGGGCCCTTGAAACATCAGAAAATAGAAATCCATTTTCTAATTAATAACGTGTTATGCTTGGTAGTTTAAATGTAGGAGCAGCCTTTTCTCCTTCCTATTCCTTATATTGTCTCTGAATAGCAATTTACAAATAAGATTAAGTATTTCAAGAGAATGATAAGAAATCAGCTTAGATATATTAGACTTCTGGTCTTCACTCACTGCAGTGTGACTTCAGACTTGTCAGCATAACGCTAAAGCTCTGGGTAATTTAAACTAACAAGTTTTGGCGTGTGGTTGAGTTTTTTTGTTTGCTTTTTGTTGGATTGTTTGGTTCTTTTAATTCAACAATAAAAAATGTTATGCTTGTGGAGGGCTTGTTCTTTTGAATAGCTGCAGTGTTATGAGCTAAAAATTAGTTTTGCTTTAGTTCAAGAAAAAAAATTGGAAAGAAACTTGAAAATTAAATTTATGTGTTAAAACACAGAAATGTAAAAAAGTTCTTTTCCACTTACTTTTCCTATTTTTTTCTCTAATTACTTATTTTTTAAATGAAAAAAAAAAAAAATGTTAATTGATGTATTCAGAATGTGAGAAACTACCTTAATACTATACCTGAAGTTTAACTGCTTTGAGGGAAGAATGTTTTTTGACTAGGTTTCATAACTGATGGTGAGGGCTTCTTGATTCTCCCCCATTACTCAGCTATTGTGTGATGATGTGTATATACTAAGTGATGGAATGAGAATAACAGAATTGTCTGTTTCACATGGGCATCAGTAATGAGGGCCTCAGATGGAAGACACTGTATGGCTGTTAGGTATTAACGTGTTTGATGTATGTCCAGAGGTACTTGTTTTTGAACACATGAGTATTTTTGTAGCCCAAAAGAATTCAGAAGGATCTTTATTAGGATAAAGGATGAACCACATTATTCCATTGTTTTACTGCAATAAGCCTGTCCTTTTTTGTGCTGTAAGATTGTGAATAGTTCCCAAAAGGATATGATAGTTTTCCCCAAGTTATGATAAAGAATGATGCAGTTTGTTATTATGTTGGTTTCTGTTACAAGTGGCTGATCCAGCAAACTCGTATCTTTTGTTTAAAAAAAAAGTGTTAGTTGAGGATTCACAGGGCTAGTGAAAAGGGGAAACAAAAGGTTTATTCTTGTGCAGGGCTACAAATATATCAAAATTTAGGGTCATAGCTTATTAGGTTAAAATATAAATTGGGTTTACATTTCCTATTCTCACATCTTGTGTGTGTAACTTTTGTGCGTGACTTTCAGGAGAAAACAGCCTTATCAAACTCAGGCTAAATACTACACTGGGATCATCTGGGAGCTTTAAGAGATAATGAGGCACTTGATCAGTGTTATGGTTTAACCCCAGATGGCAAACAGGTGCCGTGCAGCCCCTTACTCACTACCTGAGGAGCAGGATCAGGGAGAGAACTGGAAGGTATCTCAACCCACAAGTTTTTTGACTTCTAAAGACAGTTTAATAGGTAAAGTGAAAACCTCACACACAAGCAAAACAAGGAATTCATTCACTGTTTCCCATGGTCAGGCAGGTGTCCAGCCATCTCCAGGAAAGCAGGGCACCATCACAGTTAATGGTTTCTTAGCAAGACAAACACCATCACTCTAAAGGTACCCCCCCTTCCTTTTCCTCCTGCTTTATCTACTGAGCATGATGCCATGTAGTATAGGTCAGTTAGCATCAGCTATCCAGGCTGTATTCCCTCCTAACTTCTTGTGCTCCTCCAGCACACTTGGTGGGGTGGTGTGAGAGGCAGAAAAGGCCTTTACTCTATGCAAGCTACAATACTTCCATCTGTGCAGGATATGTTTGTCAGTAGTTCATTCATTGCTGATTTTGGAAGTCATATCTCTTTTAAGTCACCATAACTAGAAGCAAAAAGAGCTCCTTGAGGACAGTTTTACTTTAAGATAAACTCCAAGTAAGGAACGTAGTGCAGAATTGCAAATCAAATATTCTCTCTCTTTTTACTGAGATAGAGGGAAAATGATGTGACTGAAACAATAATTATTTTTTTATAAATTATTAAATATTCAAATTTTCGCTTTGCATATGTAGTTTAAAATATTCTGAACAGTAGCTATATACTGTGCAACACACCTCTTAATGGTGGGAAATAGTGAATTCTGCCACACTATTGTTTGCTTCCTTAGTAATAGTAATCACAGTTTCTGTGGTTAGAAGAAGAACTTCAAGCTGTTTCTATATCTCTGCATTCTCACCTGCAACTCAGCCCATTACTGTGCAGCATATCATGCAGCATGGAAGCAATTTTCAAAGAGAAATGTAGTTTCTTGTTGACAGCATCCAAAACCAGTCTCATCAGCAGTCTGGTATTTGAAATTACAGAGCCTGCTTTTTTATAATTTGTTGTTGTTGATGATTTGATTTGTTTAGTTGGGAGTTTTTTTGTCTGTAGCTTGTTGTATTCATGTCTTACAAATCTTAATTCTGAAAAAATTCATGCTGTTATAATTTCAAGGCACAGATCTCAATATTGGTATCTTGGTATCTGTTAATAACTACCATTTCCTATGACATTTAAACTCTATGACATTAATTTTCTTATGACTTAATTAAAAAATATTGCATTGTTTCTTATTTACTTGAAAGTCATTGGGAATGCCTCAAATATTTATGACTCTAGGGATTATTTTTCCTATAAATATTACAACTTTTGTTGTGATGCGATCCAAAGTGACCTATCTGATTACTTTGTGGGATTATTCAGTCATTGTACATATGTAATAAAAAAAAAAAAAAAAAATCAGCTGTTATTTAATAATTATATTTGTCTACATGCTGATCTGTCAAAGTATAAGATGTTTAGGGTTTTTATAGCAGCTAAATCATTAAAATCTTTTAAATAGTTTTGTTTTTTTTTTTTTTACTTCACAGTGATTTTTTAGAAAAGAATGGAGAGTTAAATATGTAGTTGGCAATTTTTATTTTTTTTACATTGTATAATCATGTTATAGTTAAATATTGTTTTAAAAGGAGTAAGAAGAATAAAGCAATGGAGGTTTTTGTCTAACTTTAGCTTGAGTGGCATACAGATTCACACTAGCTACAATCTGAAAAAAAGATTTTTGATTTATGAGGGGACAATATTTAAGTCACATAGGGAAATGAATTAGTACTAGTTCCTTTTATAGGATATAATATACCCTTGATTCCATGTAGTAATTTTCACTATATTTAGGTATTTATTTTGGGCACATTAATGCTCATTAATGTACAATATATGTGCCTAATCCTTAAGTCTCATTTGAAAATTGATTACTTAATTTATTTCTGTTGGATAAATTAAGCTAGTTCTTCTCACCTGAAGTGACTTTATATGGTTGAGACCTTGTAGTATTATTTGGCATGTGTTGTTGATTTTGAGAAGGTATACACAGTTGAGGGAAGAAATCTTTCATCTGGGAAAAAGGAGGTACTGAATGATTACTTCTTTCTTTGTGAGAGGAGATTCGTGTACAGCTCCTATGAAGCAGTAGTAGTTTTTACAAACAGAGGCTTGTAAATTCTGTGCAAGACTCTGCCTAATGAAACTTAGCTCTTTGCTATGATTATCGTCACAGCTCACATATAGATTTCCAGCTTCAATATCTTCTGGGAAGGGCTTTGGATACATTTTTAGATTTCCTCTCTTTTTCTGGACAGTAGAGGCAGCACAGGTGAGGAAGGCAGAACTAGTATTAAGGAGGTATAGCTAGCCAATGGAGATGGAGAGTGCGCACAGGTTCCAAAGGCAGAAGGGATATGTGAGACTGACCAGCCACAGGCTAACTTTATGACCTAGATAGCGTTTTGGTGGCTCATGCAAGGTTTTGCTGAACGGCCAGGTGAATTTAAATTGAGAAATTGAGATATGGTAAGGTCTTAAGCTTACTTCAGATTAGCTCTCTGTCTGTGAACATGCCTGTCAAGTTTTGATGTAGCTCTGAGGGCAAATAGTCAGTGTAATTAAAAGCAGTTTTACTCTGTTCCTCTTGACATCTCCCACAGTGACTCATGTTTGTATCAGGATTGTTGATGTGCAACACTTCTACTGTGTAACTAGCACACTTAAAGAAACACTTTTTCCTTTGAAAAGGAAACTGAGGGTAAACTGAACAGCTACAGTTTACCTGCTTCTTTCACACTGTCTTACAGAAGAATGTATGGAGGAATGATTGAAGGAACAGAGTATACTTTCTCTCTATTATCTGATAATAATGGTGCTATAGAAACCCTAGTGTGATGATGAGGCTTTTGGAAAGAAAGGAATAAAACCTACAAATTCCTGACAATACCTATTGTCTCAGGAACAAATACTGTATATATATTCTGACATTCAACTCTTGAAATCCTTGTGCTGTTTCTCAAGTAGTCTGAAATACATGCAAAATGTTGTTTCTTGATATCTTACTAGCAGGCCGCTACTTGCAGAGCCTCAGCAAGTATTATGAGCTTTACCTGTGGAAGTTCTTGAAGGTATGTAAATTTAAGAGGCTGACAAAGAACATCCCTAAATTAAGGTATCTTAAACTAAACTGCAGCACTGGTGATTACCTTAGATAACTGGTTTGTAACTCTTGGAACCATATATACATTGAAAGAGAAGTTCAGTGGGACATTTTCATTTCCATATATATGTCCATTTTTGGTCCTTTGAATTACTATGGGATCATTGAAAATAAAGGCCTTCAGAAGGCACCCTGAAATGGACTCTCTTCAACTTGTTTGTATTTTATTCTTACAGACAAAAACGTGTAGAAAAAGGCAACCTCTATTTAGCCTTCAACTGAGTTATTTACACTTGAAATCTCTCAACAAAGTCAGTGATCAGTTGGGGCATAACTTGATAAGTTAGTTTTGTACTAGTGAATGTTTTTCTAAACATATCAAAAGGCATTCAAGAAGTTTTGACTTGAAGTTTGAGATTAGTAGGGACACTATCTTGTTTAGTGAACAGCCAACATTGAATGCATGTGTACCAGAGTAAGTTTTGGAGGTTTTTTCCCTGTTAAAAACTGTGACCACCATATGTCTATGCAGCATTTTTTAAATAATTAGAGCATACTTAACCAAATGCATTTACAGTCATAGAAGAAAATAACCTTTTAGTATTTCTTTTATAGAAATTATCCCATGAGCAGCGGCAATTGAATGACTGTTATGGGTTTTGCTCTAGAATGTGACAGGGAAAATACTTCTTTCGTGTCAGAATACAATTATTACTGGGACACATTTTTCAGGTTCTGGCTTGTTTGTTAATAATAAACGGTGACATAATAGACTAAGGATATAATAATTCATCAAAAATCAATGCTGGACAGCATTAGAAGGCTCCATTTTTATTTAAGCTATTGTTTACTAGAAATTCTTCTTATTTCTTATATATTCACTATTCAGTCTCACAGTGATAAACATGGAAAATTTTTCAACACAACTTTCAGTCTTCTACATTGAAAAAATAAGTAAGATTTTTCTACTCAGAAAACCAGGGTTTTCTTAAAACGTGCCTGAAAAATGGCCAGAATGATTTGGTGTGGGTGATTGTACTGGGAAGAAGATAGAAAGGAAGAATGGAGTTGTTATCCTTGGGATCCCTTCCACCCCCCTTGTATATGTAACAGGTGAATCTTTGTACTTAATCTTTTGCTGATTACTGATGGTTTTCAGAGCCTTGGCATCTGGCCACTCTCTGAGGGGAAAGTGGTCTCAATGACATTTCAAATTGCATTTGATTGAGCTGGAGAAATCCTTGTATGTTGCAGGGATTAACAACAAATCCAATATTTGAACTTGTAATAGAGTGTTGTGTCCTATCGGCCACCTCCACAGGAGATTTTTTCCTTTGCTTGTGCATTTATGACTATTTAGAAGTGGGATAGGTAAGACTGAACATTTTAAAAAACTTGCTTGGAATTATTGAGTCTGTAAAGATGGTTGTCTTTGGATTATGTCATAATTTTCAGCTATTGTTGTGCAAATGAAGAGTAACAGTACCAGGAATGAGAAGGCCTCTGTTTAGTGAGTACTGTTCAAAAATTCTGTCACATTAAAACGAATCTCAGAGTAAAAGAAATTCTCACCATAACTAATGTCACGCAAGTTAAAACTCTTCCCATAGAATACATCCTCAGTTAAAATCTGTTTGAGGAATGGATTTGAATCCAGAATTTTTGACATTTGAGTATGAGTATAAACCTCTGCATAACCACTTCTGAATGAATTTTAAAACAGCCTTTAAGAAAGGGGGATTTAAGTCTGTTTGGAGGCAACAAGCTTCTGAAAATTAGACTGTTTTAGGACTTCCATCCATTTGCTATATTCTATTAGCAATGTGAAGGCAACATACCCATTTATTTATTTTTAATTTTTTTGTTGTTGGGCTGGTGTTCTGAGTGAGAAATTTAACTCTTTTTATGTGCCAAGAAAGTAATTAAAATTAGACAATTTATTTCTTGATTTTTTTTTTTTTTACTTGTACTCTATTTTTGGTATAAAAGATCGATGTTGGATTTTTTTCAGTGAGGTGGTTTAAGAAGATTTTGTCCTCTGAGGTATATCATCAAAGAGTTAGAACATAAAGTGGCTTCTAACATGGCACATCACAGGAACTCAAGAGAAGCAGCAAACACATGAGGTATTCTGAAAGTTACAGAGGAGATAAAACACATCAAATCAGTAAAAATTAGTAATGTTTGCAGTTCTGAGATAAATTATCTTGTTTTGGGGGATTAAAAACTGACTAGAGTGGAGAACAGTTAGTAAATAAATATTATATGCATTTAGTACATATGCTGAAATGCTAAATATGTTCATGTTGGGGGAAAAAAAGTGTTGAGGAGGACTTAGAATAGTTGCAGTGCTTTTGTTTCCAAGGTTGTATTCAAGTTACTTCTTGCAGTCTATTCACTGGAGTAACTAAAGCCCTGATACAGCTATAGTCATGTCCTCACATATATTTATATTTCAGTCTGAAAGATCAAGGGAGGTTTTAATCCTCAGTAGCAGAAGTGGTTTTTTTATATTTATGTAAGCCTAGAAATAAACATGGATGACACTTTAGCAGTACTTCTAGAGATGAGCATTTTTTTCATTGCATCTAATTGCATTACTGCAATTAGGTGTGACCTGAACTTGCTATAGGTAACCATTTAAATTCTGAGATGGCTGACAAATGAATAGCAAGAAGGTGTACCCTGATCGCAGTTCTCTCTTTTTGCCAGGTTAAGATTATATTACGCTTGCTGCTCAACCTTTACATCAGACCACTCACAGACACAGCAGTTCAGGACCATAGAATATGTGAGAACCTGGCTATAGCAGATCTAGGCTTCATGGGTCTTAGAGAGTAAACATATGGGGGCTTTGTGTAATACCTGTTTTAATAACTCTGTAATGTATTTCGTAAATTAGCTTGGAGGGTTTTTTTTCTAAGAGTGCAAGAATGGCAGTCTAGAACGCTGAAGTTCATAAAATCTTATGTATTAACTGAAAATTCTTTTCCTCACAGAAAAGGAGTAGTATGTGTAGCTTTTCCACCTAGACTGTTGGTGGAACTTTTTATAGTCATAGGACTTTGTGTCTATGCTAGTGTCTGTAAAGCAGACACTTGAAATTTGAACAGAATTTTTGTGTGTTGTAAATTTCTTTATTTTTGTGACCTTGCAATGTGATGATGTAGTAGCAGAATTCTCCGATAATAAACATGTGCATTTGTGCAGTGGAAATGATGCCTCAGCACTGCAGCAGAATTTAAAATGGGAGCATCCTGTGATTGCCATGGCAACCAGGGAGTGCCAGGCTTGTTTGCGTTGTGTAAGGCAGTGAGTAGCATGCACTTCAATACATGCCAGTATTTATTAAGACTGTTAGGACTGCAATTTCTGTCTACGGCATCGCAATTTATGCCTAATTTAAAGTTTCAGTCTTTTGCACTGTCAGCTGCTTTCAACTCCCATTCCTTCTAGTGGAAATGAAGATAATTGGCAATAGTTAACAACATGCCCTCGCACCAGCAGCTCTGAGTGCATCCATTATTGTGTGAGGATGCATGATTCATACAGGGAAGACAAAGGAAACTAGCTGATCTGCTGAGGCTACAGTGGCTTTGTTTTGTTTGTATTTCAGCTTTTGTGTTTTGTTTGCTTATTTGTGATTGTGATTTTTGTTGGTTTGCTTTGTGTGCTTTTTTTGGACAGTAAGAGTGTTTAATGATTAATTTTGGACACTTCAGGAAGAACTACAGTTAAAATCTGTACAGTTTAGCCAACATACCCATAGGTTGTTCTCTGTAGGAGTTTCAATTTAATAAGCTTCAGAAATGTTGTCAGACTTCCTTACATGAAGAAAAGTTCAGCAGATTTGTGTTTAGTTATTAGCAGACCATGGAGTCTCCTTTTGTATAGAACATGCTTGACTTCTGTGATGTGCAATTTTGACTTTATAATCAACTGAATTTTCAAATCCCAGTCTGTCCTACTTAAGAATAAAGAATTCATACTGGCTTAGGAAAGGGATACATAATGACATATCAGTTGCATCACAGTCTCTGTTTATATATAGTTGGAATCTGTGCCCATTGGCTTAATGGAAGGAGCTATCATGTTTGCTTAGAGGTATCTGATGTGAAGGATTACTGGAGCTATGCCACAACATTTGAAAGGAAAACCTTTGCTGTGCCATGATGTCTCAGTAGTTTTGCATATATGATTTTAGAGGAGGGTTTGCTGGTGTCCTTCCTGCTAGGTTGGAATGAGAGCAGAGGACAACAAACAAATCTTCCCGAGTCTGAGAAGACAGCTCTGTAGCCCTCCCTGAAGTGTCTGCAAGAGATAATGGACTCTTTTTTCTTGGTTGTTGTCTTACTCAGATGTCACTCAGACTTTCACTTTCAATGGGACAAGTCTAGAGGCTCTTTGGTTCTTTGAACAACTCTTCTATCTCTAAAAGTCCAGTCTTCAGCTGTTTCTATAAATATTTTTTTCAAACTTATATATATATAGACTCTTAACAAGGTGATTTTTTTTGTGTGTTGTTATTTATTAAAATATATCTCTTGAAATTTGCTAAGTGGATTGAAATCTTATGTATCCAGTCTGATATTATGAGACATCTATACTTCGAGGTTTAAAGAGATAAAAGCAAGGCTTAAAAAGAGTGACCTTTGCTTTGGTATCAGTGGGATTTGAATCTGGCTGCTAATGTTAGTCATTTTACATTGACTCTCAAGCACACCTGCTTTTCATTAGACTATGATTTTGAGTGACTTTGTTAATATCTGTTCAGCTTTTAAAATTCCTGTAATGTAAGCAGGCATTATGTTGTGGTAAAGTGCTGGTATGAAAAGTCAGTAAATGAAGTGAGAGGGTGGTAGTAATTCAATGCTGATTTTCAGAAGTTTGTTTCATTCAGGAAATGTACTAGAAAAAAAAAAAAAATCACACTTGGAGTGGATTTCTTACGAGACAAAAAAGAATTCCCATAATAGTAGTTTCTCTGTTTCCATGTGGTGTAAACGAGTCCCACTACCCATAACTGCTCTATGTACGTAATACCTTTTCCCCATCTCTCTTTCATTTTATTTCACTGCATTTCAGTGCATAGTAACCCATTAGAATTAATCACTTGGTTACATATTTTTGTCGTTGTTTTTCTGACAAGAGCAGCCTTTATTTTTAGTGATCTTCTAATATCATGTGTTAATTTAATTGCATTTGTTTGAATTATTCTAGAGTAGGATGAATAGCTCCATAGGTTTGTCATATCTCTTTACTCTAAAGATCTTGGTTTTGCATATACACAGTCATTTGAAAACTTTCTACTTCACTTGGGTTTCCAAATTCCTGGAAACTGAATGTGCAGATTTTAAATATAGGTCAAGATTCTCTGCTAGTACATTATGTACATATCACTATATCCTCCTTTTCAGTAAGGTACTGTCAGTTCTGGTGCTGAATTGTACAAAGTATTGAAATTTTGTAATCCATTATAATAGTTTTACCTATTATAATATTGTTTTAATCTAATCTCTTTCTCTATGAAAAAAAAAAAAAAAAAAAAAAAAAAAAAACCACAACAACTTTCCATGTATCTCCATCAAGTAAAAAATAGCCTTTCTATTATCTTAAAACATTCTCTAGAAAAAAAACATCTTTATGGTAAAATTCAGTATGAGATACTTAATAGCTGGTATCTTAGCAGACATTTTCAGCAAGAAAACAAGTACAAAATGGATATGGGGATTTATATGGGGGTATATTGGTTGCCTTAATTTTGTCAACAGTGATGTTGTCAACATCAGAGTAGGAGAACTTTGGTCATATGGGGTTGATAGGCTTATTTAATTTTGCTGCCATTCTTGTGCCATTGTCAGCTATTTTGAAAGTAATTTGTCAGTAAACCTGTCTCAAAGAAGAAGCAGAAATGATTTGATGGTGTCGAAATGTAAACGAATCATTCTGGCTTGTTCCTAGTAACAGAATAGTAACGTGATATCACAGAATCAACTAGGTTGTAGAAGACCTCTGAGATCATAGAGTTCACCCTATGACCTAACACCACCTTGTCAACTAGACCATGGAACTAATTGCTACACCCAGTCTTTTCTTAAGAACAGGGACTTCACCACCTCCCTGGGCAACCCATTCCAATGCTCGATCACTTTTTTAGTGAAGAACTTCTTTCTAATGTCTAACCTAAACCTCTCCTGGCACAGCTTAAGACTATGTCCTCTTGTCCTATCACTTGTTTCTTGGGAGAAGAGATCCATACTTATCTGGTTACAGTCTTCTTTCAGGTAGTTGTAGAGAGGTCTCCCCTGAGCCTCCTTTTCTCCCGTCTAAACAACTACAGCCATTCCTCATAGGATTTGTTCTCCATTCCCTTCACCGACCTTGTTGCTCTTCTTTAGACCTGCACCAGCACCTCAATATCCTTCCTAAACTGCGGGGCCCAGAACTAGACACAGTACTCCACATGTGGCTTAACCAGTGCCAAGTACAGGGAAAGAAACACCTCCCCTGCTGGCCACACTATTGCTGATAGAGGCCAGGATGCTTTTTGCCTTCTTGGCCACCTGGTTCATGTTCAGCCTCCTGTCAATCAGCACCTCCTGATCTCCTTCTGCCTGGCTAATGTCCAGCCACTCTGTCCCCAACCTGTGGGGGACTGTTGTGGCGAAAGTGCAGGACCTGGCACTTAGCCTTGTTGAACCTCATGCTCTTGGATTTAGCCCATCTATTCAGCCTGTCCAGGTACCTCTACAAGGATGGTCCTACCTCCAGCAGATCAACACTCCACCCCTTCAACCTTGGTGTTATCTGCAAATTTGCTAATGGTGGACTCAATCCCCTCATCCAGATCATCGATAAAGATATTAACCAGGACTGGGACCAACACTGAACCTTGAGGGATGCCACTATCAACTGGCTTCTAGCTGTATGCAGCCCTGTCCACCAGCACTCTGGGCCCCACCATCCAACCAGTTCCTAACCCAGCAGAGAGTGCCCCTGTCCAAGCCATGGGCTGCCAGCTTTTTCAGGAGTATGTTATGGGAGACAGTGTCAAAGGCTTTGCTGAAGTCCAGATAGACCATATTCACAGCCTTCCCCTCATCCACCAGGTGGGTCACTCACTCATAATAGGAAATCAGGTTGGTCAGACAGGACCTGCCCCTCCTAAATCCTGTAGGTGATCTCACTCAGCATGATCTGCTCCATAACCTTGCCAGGCACCAAGGTCAGGCTGACAAGCTTGTAGTTTCTGGGATACTCCTTCCAGCCCTTCTTATGGATGGGCATTGGCCAACTTCCAGTCATCTGGAACCTCCCCAGTGAGCCAGCACTGGTGATAAATGACAGAAACCATCTTGGCAAGCTCTTCCGCCAGCTCCCTCATCACCATAGGGATGCCTAAAGGTTTGGTGTGTATTTTTGGTGTGTATTTTGTGGATTTTTAGAGTTTTAGGAGTATAGGTTTTCTTGCTCACATATTAAGTGGTGTTAGAAGTTACTAAAGTGATTTTCTCACATATTCTCAGGCTTTCTGAAGGTCATGATGTTTTCCAGAGACATCTGCAAGATAACTTGAAGTCAAAACAACAGAAGAGCCCAGAAACTGTTGGAGGTGGTCCAGGGGGCATAGCCTAGGACCGTGATGGGTGGACCACCAAGGGAATTAGAAATGATGATTGGTTATAGATATTTAATATGTTAATTGTTTGGAAGGGTATAAAAACTGTAACTGTACTGAGGGCGGGGTTCTTTGGGGATTTTTGGACGTAGAGATCCTTGTTGAAACAACGCGCATTTTGCAGGCCCAGGGGAGGCCCAAAGCCTCCGAACTCCCAATAAAGGTATTGTCTATCTTTCTCCATTAGCATTTCTCTGAGTGCCTATTTTCCAGGATTTTAGGCATCAATAGGATGGATCCCGTCCAGTTCCATAGACTTGTGAGCATCTCAGCATTAAACAGGTTACTAACTGATTCCTCCTAGATTGCCAGTGGATTCAAGGTGATTTTTTGTTGTTGTTGTTGTTGTTGTTGTTGGTTTTTTGTTTGTTTGTTTGTTTTTGTTTTTTGGTTTTGTTTTTTTGTTTTTTTTGTGGATTTGTTTTAGCTTCTTTGTTTACTTGGTTTTTGTTGGTATTGGGGGGTTTGTTTTCTTGGGTTTTATGTTGTTGATGCCTATGAGTGGGAAAGAAAGAAAGAAGCTATTGGTTGTGAGGAGCCATACCTGCACTCTCTTAGGATTGCATGTCCTGCAAAGCCGACAGTGAACCCAAACCCTTTAGCTGTCAGAAGGGTGCCTACCATGGGTTATTTGTTACTTTCATTGAAGGACTTGCTATATTTTATACTAGCAGTCCTCTTGGAAATAGCTGCTTCTGCTGCTTTTAATTTGGACAAACCAGAAGACTTTTCTGCCTACTTTTTTTTTTTTTTTTTTTTTTACTCCATGCAATTTCATTTATACATGTCTAATGTTTGTATAAAGCACAGCAATCAGAATTGGAAGCTTTCCTTGCTAGTTTTTGAATGACAGGTCTAGTGGTTTACACAGCTGTCAAAGGAAAGTACGTGAGAATCAAAGCTTGTGATTTCATTCTAACTTTTTTGTAAATTAAACATGTTGTCTTTGTTTCTTGTAAGAAATAATGAGAATTGAATAGAATTTTGTATTAAGTGTTTTTTAATTAGATTTTTTTTTCCATTGGAATGTGCAGAATCCCTAACTCTGGGTTTTATACTACAGAGCAAGGTAGGTCATTGTGAACTACAGCTGGTTACTGATTCATCATGTCTCCTCTTATCTTCTTACCTATTTTGCATTTAAGTGCTTCCATTGTACCTAAGATGTTACTGATTATGCATTTAGAATAAGCATTAGGAAAAATTAATATTTTTGAAACTGTTTAAAGAGAGAGAGAGCTAGTCTTTCTGCATTTTATCATCATTTGCATCATTTGCAGCTTCTATTATCCTGAAAATTCTGGCTTTATCCATACATATATTTAGTGAATGACCCATTCACATGGTGAGAATGTGAAACTTATCTCTCTTTCTCCCCACTTTATTAAAGTGTATCATATTTTTGGAGCTTCTTTATGGTATTAAATTAGCTCTATTGACTATATGATCTTTTAGTTACCCAGCTGGCATTTGATGAATAAGTAAATATTTTGATAGGAAGTAACTTAGTATGAATCCTGACAGTGGATGTGGAGAGCTGAGAGACCTATTAGCATTTTCCAGAGGCAATATTGTGACTAGTAGCATGGATAGTGATTTAGGGGAGCTTGTTTTCTTATCAGATTCTTCAGTTAGAAATACTTCCGTTTACCTTCCCTTTTCTAAATAAATCAAAAAGGAATTCAGAAACTCAAACAGGCTGTGAATCTGTGTGTGTCTCTGATGTGTGCATTGTTCTGAGGAAGATTACTAGCTTGTAGTAATCTCTCTAAGATAGTATTTATTATGGCATCTGGTTACAGAGATGCTGTAATTGAAAAACTAGCAGCTATAGAAGTTTAGAAATTATTGCGTTACAGTCAAGTATATCTTTTGGAAAGGGTAATGGGAAAATAAATAAATTACAATTTATTTTACTATGATGATCATAAGATATGGAATAATAACAGAGTTTTCTTTGTGTTAAAGCTAACTGAAATTTTCTCAGACTCTGGATTTGGTAAATTTATTTTACCAAACTTCTGCTTTTCAACGGAAACACATTTTCAAATGGAATTTTGTCCTGAGTATCCAGTCTGTCAGTTGATTTGCAGTTTTTCATGAATTAATATTGGCACCATTAACATCTGAAAGAAAAAATATTCTAGCAAATCTGTCTTTTATTTGGGAAGAGGTAAGCAGGAGCCCTGCTTGGTCTGTGAGGAGGTTCTTCCATTGTGAGTGCTGTTGGTCCAAGACAGCTGGCCAACTGATCCTTCTCTGACAGCCCTGAAGGAGCCCAGTAAGGGGCAACTTGTTGCTGTGACTGGGTTACTGAAGTTCCTCAGTCTGTTGCTGTTCCTTTGTGTTTTGTTAGTGCTTATGGAGATCAATTGTCCTCAAGAGTTTGGCAAAACCTTCTACAATTAGTGCAATAACCATGCTGAATATGAAAACTTTTAACAGCTTATGATGTTGATCTGGAGAGTTTGGTACACACTATAAGGCTAGTACTTATTTCTGACACTTACTCCTTATAATGTACACGAGCCTAAACCAGTGGGGTTTTGATGTGGAAAGTGTACACCTGTGCTTGAAACAGAGATATTTCAGGCTTTTGTATGTTTGAGGATTGCTTTGTGAAGCAGCACCAGCGTAAAGGCAAATATAAGCAAAGGCTGAACAGAGCTTTATTGTTTGTTTTTTTTCCTAAAAAGCACCACAGTTGTTCATTTGTAGTAAACTTTGCTATAAAGTCTGCTAACGTGAAGCTCACTTCAGGTGTATTTGCATCACTAGATTTGAGATGTTTCCTAAAAGTGTTTGAGGTTAGGGAGTAGCATGCCACGGTCCGCCGAGGGAAGAAAGGAAACGGTCCGCACTTGAAGAAGGGTGAGAACAGAGTGGAACGTTTATTGG
>JAWWTY010000077.1:73980433-74049772 GCA_035222235.1 Margarornis squamiger
TCAAAGCGTGTGGCACTGTATCCATTCATGGAAGCCCTCTTCTTTTACTCCTTCGTCGGTTGGGCCTCCTCCCACAGTAGCAAGTACTTAAAAAAAAAACCCAACAACAACAAAAGGTATTCAAAGATCTAGAAGCATTAACATTTCATTCTTAACATAAATTTTAAGAACAAAGTGCAAACGCATCTGTTAACAATAGACACCAAAATTAAGCACTACAATCCAGCATACTAGTTTCACTAACCTGAAGATATTGTGCTATTGTGATACTAAACAGCATGTAAAAGTGTTATTTCACTAACGACACAATTATGTGTAGTTGCTAGATTACTGATATGCATTTTATATGGTATCACAGTACTGAAATTTGCCTGTTTTGATAGACTGCATATTCTTATTGATTCTGTGATAAAGCAAATACAAGTGTTGAATAACAATGACAATCATATACTGAATGGTGTAAAAGTGTAAAAGTCATAGACTTATAATTCAGTTTACTTTCCAGTAATTACCTATAGATTTTCAAATTATTGCTTAGCTTTCGATGTTCATTAGTCAGTGGAAATGAAAATGGCAAGGAAACCAACAGTGCATAATCTGGAACATTTTAAATGTTTATGGATTTCTTAGCATGATTAGAAAATATAAATGGTACTGCTCTTTCGGATCAGTAGAGGCACATATTAAGTACTACAATAATTGCCTTCTCAAGGACAATGATTTGACACTGTTGGAGGTGATGTTGAGACTACAGATTTCTTACACCTTCATTAGTGTGCAATGAAAACTGCAGGTTAGAAAGAAAAAAAAAATACTAGTTAATTAGTTGTTTTGTTGCTTTTTTGTTTGGTTGTTTTTTATTAAGGTCCTCATGACACAGTTAATTGTCAATTTAATAGTTGTCTAATGATATTTTATAATGTTGCTTTAAGGTTTCAACTGTCTCTGATCTTCAGTTATTGTCATATCACTGGTAGTGAAAAATGTCAAATAAGAGCAGTATATAAAACAGCTTTGATACAAGTTCTTTTCCTCTGAAATTGAAATTTCATGAAGAAATGTTGGCTCACTCTGCCTGAGTAAACTTACCATGTCCTTGACTTGACATATCAATCTGCAGAAATGCATTAGAATGCAAATTCATGTATTTCAGCCCTTGAGCTGTTTCATTCCACCCCTAAAATCAAAAATGAAAGTAAAACTTAATAGTCTACCAGGTATGAAAACCAATACTGTCATTTAAGAATAATCAGATGGAGCTTGTTTGATTTTCACATTTGGCAGTATTTAAAATATAGTTTATTTGACGTATATTTTAAAGCTTAGAACATAGTTTTATTTAAGTAACATTAATGGGAAAAATAATTTAATTGTCGGTCGAAACTGACTTAATTTTTAATAGGACAGGTCTCCTCTTTTTTTTTTTTTTTTTTTTTTTTGTATGGACACTGTTGCAATATATGTATGTTACTGCAAATGAACTGACATAAAAATACATGTAGCAAGAGATGTAAAGCTACAAGACTATAGATAATGTAGGTTCTAGAGCTGTCCCTCAGAATAAAATACATGATATTTGAGTTCTCACAAGCTTAATATTACATATCCTTTCATGAGATAGCAAAAAAAAAAAAAAAAAAAAAAAACAAAACAAAACAAAAAAAAAACCAAAAAGAGAATATCCTAAGAGGGAAGAAGTCATAGCTCTCAAAAGAAACATTATTTTGTTAAGTCCGGAAAAGATTAGGGAGAAGGATGATCCAGGAATGAGAACAGGTTGGTGGTTGTCTGTAGGGTTGACAGGTAGAGTACAGTTTGATTCAGAAAAAAAAAAAATAAAAAAATTTGTTAATTATATTTATATTCAAATAATTTCTTAAATTTAATTGTAATAATTATGCAAAAGAGCTGTGTGTCAAAGTAGACACTTTAGTGAAGGAGCAGACAGGAAATATTAGGGTGGACACATTTTGGAAAGCAGCTGTGAAAGTAAATGTCATGGAGCTGATGACAGAAATTCACCTTGAGTAACATGTTTATGTCAAAACCCATTTTAAGATATGAGTGCACTATGTAACAGAGATAAATTATAAGACATGGAAAAGATAATCCTGTGAAAGAATACCATGCATGCAGTCACTTGCTCTGTTTAGCTTGAAAAAGAAAGCAATAGACCAAAGTGTATTTCCAGCTTGGCACAATTCCTCATTGTGGTGTTGACATTGTTGAACCAAAACTTAAGGAAATGAATAAGATATTTAACTTTTGCATGTGTACTATCCATGTTGACCACATGGGTTTGATTTCAATTGATATTAGAAATTAAAGAGTTTGGGATCTGTCTAGCAGAATCTGGGGAGACCATCTGGAAATCCCAGGAAACTGACAAGTGAGCCAAGATAAAATAACATGGAAGAGAATATGGAAAGCAAAGGGGATAAAAGGCTCAATCTAGTTTTGTTGTCACTCCTGAGCTGACAGAAAGGTAGGGTGGAGTATGTTGCTTAATATAGATAGAGGGTGTTACCTGTGGAGGTACCCAGTAAAGAAAAACCTGAAATGGCTAATAAGGGTGGGGATTTCCCAAGGGGTTGCTGTCATGTGCAGTGGTGCTTCTATGCCATTGTCCACCTTTTCCATGGGAGGATAAAAATGGGTAAAAAATAAGTTCTTTGTTGGTATTCAGTGCATGTATGATTAATGATAAAGTTTACTTGAACTTAGTTTCTGGAGCTGTAATCTGCAAGAAAAAGCATATAATACTGTGGATTACAACCTTAGATGCTGTGTCGTACACCTTTCAGATACAAACCCCAGAAGAACCTGTGATTTGCAGTTACGTGGTAGAAAACTGAATCCAAAATAACATCTGAATCTCGGTAATGCATCAGAAGAAAACAATTACATTTAATAATCAATGAACATTTATATATGATTCAATCAGGAGGAAAACAACAGTCTCTTTTTAACTTGATCTGTTTATGCATTTCAAATATAAAACAATATGAGTAAAAGACCTGCAGTACTGCTAAAATTAGAGATCTGATGTCTGAGCTAGTCTCTCCTATGCTCTCTTAGATTATTCCTATTTCTTTGTAAAATACAAACATTTTTTTTCTCTTAAGGTAAAAATGCAGATAAGGTTCCTGATGCATTACTTCAAACTTTTAATTGCATTCCAAGTTTTGTGACTAAGCCTATGAGTTGTGTGAGCATTTATTTCTTTTTCATGGCCAACATTTAATGCTTTAGATATTCTTCATTTAAGGATTTTGTTTCCACATAAGTCAGTATGCCTCCTATGGTTTTTTTTAAACATGACTGCTTCTGCTAGAACAGATGTCATATGAATTGTAAAATAACAATGTTTTATGGGAAGCTTTTAAGCAAAAGCTGTTGTAATTTAGTTTGCTTAATGTCAGACATGAGCCCACACTACAACAGAAGTGCTCTAAATGTCAAAACAAATCAATTTTGCAAATGTCAGACCAACATTAATGAAAGCTCAGCTCTTTCACTAAGGATGCTCTCCTAATTCATAATACTACAACACTTTATACCATGGTCATTTATAATAGAAGATGTTATAACTGTTGTTATGGATTTTGTTTAACAGTTCAGGTATATACTTTAGAACCCTCTGTATCACAGTGACAGAAGTTTCCAATAACAAAATAATCTAAGTGAGAAGGGACCTCAAAAAGTTAGCTAGTCTATTCACAGCAGGGCTCACTTCAAAATTTTGGTCAGGTTTCTCAGGATATGTTCAATCAAACTTTCGCTGTCAATTATGAAGATTCCACAGTCTTTCTGGGCGCACTGAGCAACATGTGTGTTCCTCAACAAGAAGTCATGAGTGCTCCACACAGAATTTTGTTCCTGTATAAAACATACAGAGTTCTTTTGGTTGACTAATTTCTTGTTCATTTGATAGCTGTATAGTTAGGCAAATTTCTTGGGTTCTGCCAGCTTACTGCAATGTTTTCATATTTTTATGAGTGACAAAATCCTTTTCACTTTTATTACAATATTTATTTAAATGCAGTTTAAATATCTGTACTTTTAGATATATAATGCATTTGCTATACATTGACAAGTATAAATTTTTAAATGTACACTTGTGTTTGAATTAATAAATGATAAATAACTTTTTTAGCTTTTGTTTAGTTGCTGGTACAAAGAGGAAACAAGAGCGGAAACATTTTGTAAATATTTAGAATTTATTCCAAACCAGCTCAGATCCCCAAATACAATTCTTACTGCTCAGTTTCATCAGCTGGGACATTTCTATCTCCATATTTGTTTAATCTCATTAATTTTAATTGATAAAATATGAAATAATTAAACAGAAGAAGGTAACTTTCTTAGTTGTGATAGGTGCCTGCAGAAAAGAGAGAAGATTAGAAAAATTTCTCCCTCTCTTCTTCCCAGATTTGTCCTGTGTAAGATATGCCATTTATATGCATTTCATCAAAGTGTGTGAAACAGTAAGGTGTGTTCTCTCTGGAAATTAAGCAAGGTTTTCTTACAGGCACAACAGAACTGAGTCTTCTTTACAGAGCATGATCTGCTGTTACTGTACTCATTTAAACATAACATGCCACCACTTGACAGGGCGCCTTGCTTGTGCTCCTCCATGTGCCACATATTTTTTCCTCTTTGCTGAGCCAAATCATGTGCTGCCTTGCTGAAACTTCACCTTGACATCTGCCAAAATGCTCTGTTGCCGGTCACTGTGCTGCTATTCTCTTCTTCCTCATGTACAGATTTCCTCCCTTGCTGCCTGCAGCACCTACATGCTGCTGGGCCTGAACTGCAAATCTGCTGTTGCTGCTACAGTATCTGATTTCCAGTATGTCCCTGCAAAGATGCTGTGTTTTTAAGAAGGCCCTCTCAGTCTGCTCTGGGAGCGGTATGCCCAGCACATGGTGTTCAGGTGCTCAGTTACTTTACAATTTTAATTTCAGTTATGTTGCTTCTGTCCCTGCCCATGAACTGTATCACTTGGATTTCTTTGGTACTCCCTTGTAATTGTTTTGTTGTCTTTCTGTGCTACAAGACCCATCAGAAAAAAATACAGCACAACAGGCAGTCCTAAGCCTACATAGAGGTAACTGGCAAGATCAATCCAACCTCATTTAAGTCCGTTTCACTTAAGAAATATATAGGAAATGACAGGTGAGAAAGCAGAATTCTTTTGTGGGTGGCAGCAGAGTGGGCCTCTATGTTTTCTTGGTGCTGTCAACCTCCTTATATATATATAAAATTGCAGATGCATTCCTTTTTTGTTGTTGGTTTTTGTTTTGTTTTGTTTTAATACTGGGAGAGTCCCCCACATGAATTATTATGGTGTCAACAGGCTCCACTATTGTTGAGTGTTCATGAAACAGTTTTGAATTACAAAGAGACTCCAAGGGACTGAGATCAGACCAAAAAGCAACATACAAATGGAACTCCTATAAAATTGACAATAAGAATGTTTACTTCCAAGATCTGGTCTGATTTCCTCTGACTCATCAATGTAGCAGTTTTAGGACACATTTTACCATTTCTATTATTCTGTACTTCACTGGTTATATATTAATATTTTCAGAAGCTGATCATTGGATATGATCAAAGGTGTAAATTACAAATTTATGGATGTATGAGGACAATTTGTTCCTTCTATTCTGAGCTTTACTGTAACTTGTGGCTTTGACTGAATTTTTTCTATACTGCCTGGTTAAATTTTCTCTTTAATGCTACAAACTACTAAGTAATGTTATTTTTCTTCTATTGTGCACTTTCATTTCAGCTTTCTACTCAAACAGCATCTCTGATTAATTACAGAAGAGCATAATGTGGTTAAATTTGTGTCAATAAATAGGACAGATACCACTGGCTTCTTATATGTCCTGATGAGACTGCTCTTTAAGATGGGCAGACACTGTTAGTATGAAAGGCTTATCTAGAAAAGGCTAGCTAGAGAAATGGAGCATGTAGGATGTAGTGTGGATCATGTCTCAGTTCTCTTGAGAGAGGGATAAGCATAGAGAGAGAACTGTCTACAACTTGCATTCCTAGAATTGTATTCTAGAACTCTACTGAGCAAAATAACTCCTGAGGTGATTTGGAGTTCATGTAGGTCGGTTCAGCTCTTTGCCACAACAGTTGCAATCACTTAATAACAATTGCCTAATAAATGTCTGCTGAAAAACTAACAATTTATTTCTATTTCTATACTGAATTATATTTTAGTATGTATATACTTGAGAAAACACAACAAAATGTTTCAAAGTATGTGAGCATTACCAAAAATTTCTCATTAGCTAGAAGAACATTTCTTTTTAGGTATCTCAAGATCTTGCAAAATATGATTTTATTGGCATGTCCTCAAATGCTGCTTAAGCAAGCACTTTTTTAAAACACAACTTGGTCTCATACAGCTTCAAGACATGTGACTGCAGAAATGTAATAAATTGTATTTCAAATGTCTTTGTTTTACTGAAAAATTCAGTGGGGTCATGTCACTTGGAATACTTAGAGAAATTACAGATTTGTTCTTTACAACAAACTTCCTTTCTTCTCAAGTCTCCTACATTTCATTATAGATCAGCAGTTTAAATAGGAAAAGGAAATTTGCTGAAGAGATCTAGATCTCATTTCATCATTGTAAGCAGAAAAGACAGGGCATGTACTTAAACAAATATTACATATTCTAATCCTCATTTTCCTGAATAAACCAAGACCTGTAGCTGTGAAATGTGTTGTTTGGATTTTAAAAACCTAGATCATATCAGACAATGAATTTTATTCTTCATGACAGCAGGCCCTTTTTTTCTTTTTCCAGGTGATAAACAGAAAATTAAAGTTTGAGTCCTTTAGTGCTTAGAGATTCTAGACAATGCATTTTTATTGTGACAGCTACCTAAGTAAATTTTTGTGTCACCTGTTCCATATCTCAGTACAAACACAGGGAAGAAACAACTGTAATTGTAATGGTGAGAAGTCATGGTTACTTTATTATCCTCTACCTCTTCTGTAGTTGAAGGTAAAGAGGCAGTAATGCTGCAACAGAAAAAATGCCTTTGTAGATGTACACAGATGGGTTATGTGGTTGGATTTGCGTATCAGAATGCAGGAGGCTGAGTGATAGTGAAATGGATGAAAATGGAGCTTATATTGTCTTTTATTATTTTGTTGTTGATAAGCAGTGATTTAACCATTTACAAACAAACCCCCTCCCACCTCCCAAGCTAAAGCAAACAAACACTCCACATAAATGTGCAAAGGACAAGAAGTACTTTTGTAGGAGGGGGAAATTGATTTTTTTTGTTTTGGTTTGGGGTTTTTTGCTGTTGTTGTTTGGTTGAGTTTTTTTTTTTTTTTTTTTTTTTTTCTTAGTAGTAGGTTTGGTTTTTATTTGTTTGTTTTCTTTTTTTTTTTTTTTTTTTCTTCCCTTAACGTGACCATTAACTGAAGAATAACTCTGCAATTTGTAAAACTAATGGAACTTCTTTTGGTACAGGTGTAGTAAGGTAATGCACAGATACCCCCTAAAGGCCAGGCAGAGGAAGGATTGCAGGAAAACTTATTTCCAAAATTGAGAACACTAGACTTAAAGAACATTAACCTTAATGACAATGCAAACACCAGGCCTAGGGAAAGACATGCCCCCCTGCTCTTCTCAGGGCTTTTATCATCCCTGTCCTGCCCCTGCCTCTGTGGGGGCCTTCAAACCTGTCTGCAAGGACTTATCTTTTTCTCATACCAGGAAGAGTTTCTCTGGAATGCAGGAGGAGAAAACACATCTCTGGGAAAGATGCCTCTTTCAGGCAGAAAAGTCTCCCCCAAGGGAAATAAGCTCTGGTCTCCTTGCAATAAATCTTCTGGAAGGGTCTTCTACCCATACAGTACAGATTGGCTTCATTTCACCCTAATCCTGTGATGCATCGACTCCATAATCACCCATGTGTCTTGTGATGTTCTCACTGGGGAAAAGATACAATACTGAGACTTTTGGGAAGATAAGCATGTACTTTATGACAGGCTAACTGTTATTCAGAGCCTAGCTCATTAGCCAGATACTAAGAGCATAAAACAGTAGTTTTTTTCCTAACTTTCCTCAGTAGAGACAGTAGTTTGTATCTCTTTTCAATATGTAACTACTAAGTGTTTTTTGAAACAAATTGCAGAATTTGAATGATCTACCCACCCTTAAAGTTGACTAATAATAGCCTGAAGGATCAAAAACTATTGAGTAACTGAACAATCTTGCATATTTCATTTACTAGAGAATCTAGACTAAGAGCAAGATAAAACTCTGCCTTTTGCACTGTTGAGCATTAGAAATAATAATCTTATCTGATTTTTTTCATCTTTAATTACACCTGTCCTGGCACTGAAAATAATGTTTCATGCAAGTAAAAGAAGGTTTGGTAAAGTCGTAGACTTCAGCTTTCATTTGCTGTTCAGTGTGCAGCAGAAGTATTATATTATATTCACATAAGTGAAACTTAATTGATTCTTACAGATTTTCGCTTTACTGATGTATATATGATTGCTTTTTCTCTTGTCAGAAAATCTTTGTAACGCACTTTAATCTTATATTTATAGTGCAAGTCTGACTCCATGAAGCTGACTAACAGTCTGTTAAAAATTACATAAGGATATGGGGTTTGAATAGTACATAGTTGATAGCTCTTATTGTGTAAGAGGCAGAGACAAGAGACAGGATAAGTAATAAATTACATACCTAGATAGGTAAACCATAAGGGAGAGGAGATAACAGAGAAAGTAACAAAGATCATATCTCTCTGGTCACTGATCAATGGACAGGTGAAATAACCATTTGGAGCTTTGAAAAAGTTCAACAGGAACTTCTTCAAAGTTGAGAAGAAACTAGGGAAAGAAGCCTATTATTTTGACTCCTGGGAAAGAATTTTTATTGGAATTTTGATGGGGTTTGTGAGATTTCATAAAACCTCTAGGGATATTCTGAGGGTATTGTGTGCATGTGTAGAACTATTTTTGGATCTTTAGGACAAGAGCCAAAGGTGGTGGAAGGAGAAGATTGAGTTGGATAGGGAGGAGATGAGATAAAAAGTGCCAGCAGCATGTAAGCAATTGATCAGTATACTTGTGGGGCCAAGTTCTGTGCCTGATTACTGTAGTCGTCCTCTCTTCTTACTGTTTTCTTCCTAATTTCTGTGTGACCTTCTTCTTCATTCTGTATCTAGCAGACAGGACTCACTAACAAATTGCAAGGCAGGCTAGTTAGAGAGGAGGAGGGCAGTGGGGAATCTTCAAAGACCCAAGATCTGAACTGGTGACTGGATAAGGCATGTTGGATCCACACAGGGATATTTGACGAAGTTGGCCCATGTTAATATTCAACGCATCTATGAATATAAGTGTGCTTATGAGGTGAAAGTGTGTGTCCTGCTAAATAGGCTTTGGTACAAGTATTTACATTTGTCTTGACTTTAACCATATTTGGAACAATTAATTTTTATTCAGGTATTTATATTCTTGAATAAAAAAAAAAAATAATTGAAAGTTTTGTACTTGCCAATACTTATTTGCAAATGTTTGCTGAGTTTTGTAAAAGAGAAAAGATATGTATGTAGTTTTACAAAACTGATGATAAAATGTTGTCAGCATTACCAAATGCCAGAAAAAAAAGACATTTATAATTTATAATATTTTATGGCAATATAATAGTTAGTAAATCCCTGGGAAAACTAATGTTGAAAATGCATGTTGAAGGCTTGTATATAACACTTGCTTAAGAGATGTCCACACTGAGTTTTGGGGTTTATTTTGCATTTTAATCCGAACTTGTCATTCAGTATATGAACTGTAGTATTTGAGACTTATGAATAACACTGTGTCAGAGGTCATTGGTGTTAGTCACTAAAAATCAATTTTGAGCAGTTAGGTTACATGGTGAACGCCTGGGGGCAATGAGGTCTGCTCTCAGGGGCTGCCTGCAACAGCCTGATGTCACACTACATTGCAGAGAAAGGAGCAGCTCTCATTCTAACCCCTGGGAAAGGCTTAGATTAAGCTTTCTGCCTGAGAAGTGGCAATGAGAAATCGAATACTGTATTCCCAGCGGGGAAAAGGGAGTTTTTGTGAGATAAACAGTAATGGGAATTTTGCTGACAAGATCAATCTTTTATTCCAAAGTTCAGGGTATTGTTTCTGTGGGGTTTGTTTGTTTTTTTTTGGTATTTTTGGGGGTGGGATTTTTCTTAGGTTTTGGGGTTTGGTTTTTTTTGTTTGCTTGTTTTGCTATTTGGTCTTTTGAGGGTGGCTTTTTTGTTTTGTTTTCTGAATTTTTTTGTTGTCCTTGGGGTTTGTTTGTTTGTTTTCCTGTTATTATCATATTTGGCTTCACTGTCCCATCAATTAATAGTTTGATGGCACCATGTGACCTCTTTGTTTTTTTTTTTTTAAAGCCACATTATATTGTTAGTATGAGGACATCTTTTATGGTTCAGACTCGAATATTACTACTTTCCTTATGTGCTAGGTTTTTTTTTTCCAGATGCCTCCAAAAATAGAAAGGAAATGGTCCATATTTGAAACTGTTATGCTTAGGGTTTTCTAGCATGAAATGAAGGGTAGAAATAAAAAAAGACTGATAGCCCTTCTTTTTCCCCCTTCATATCACTGTCTGACATCATTAGCACACAACTAAAACCCACTTATATGCTTTTTTGTGTAACCCACTCCTAGTGACCCTGCCTTGGCAGGGGGAGTTGGACTAGTTGATCTTGAAAGGTCCCTTCCAACCCTAACTATTCTGAGACAATTAAATAGAACTGCTGTTTGTGTATATTCCTCTGTATCCTGCTGGTACTGCCTGTGTACTACAGTTGTTACAGCCTTTGTGAATAAATACATTACCCGGTTGTTTTGCATCTGGAGGGGCTGGTTCAGTATCATCCAAATGAAAATGGCATTCTCTGTAGAGTATTGCTTAAAATGCCTTTTTATTAGAGACAAAATTATAATGGCAGGATAGCGTCAGTAACCTTACATCCCTGCAGATGCTGGTAACTCTAGCTGGTGCCATCTGGAATGGGCTTTCCATTAGGAAACAGAATTACTGATACTGCCAGGGAGCTGCCAACAGGCTCTTCTGTTATCATCAAACATGAAGTTTATACTGCGATCATGGAATATGTGCAGCACTGGTCTCAATGCCAGGCTGTGCATGTAGCACAGTATGAGCCAGGGCAGACTAAAATGTTATGTTGATCACCAACTTCTTGGTCTGCAATGGTCTTCCAGCCAGGGTCACTATGTTGGTCAAAAAGAAAGACACTCAGGGAGACCATAGCTTTCCCACTTGCCTAGAAGCCATTGTTTCAGGAAAGCATGAAGGCACAATTAATGTAATAAGAAAATGAGATTTCTTCTCAACCACCTTGTCTAAATAAAGATAATTAAAACAGATTAATTATTACGTACTCTAGCTATAAGAAGAGCAAGTGATGGTGGTGTCTTGAATGCTATGCCAAATTATCTATTATAGGTACTTTTTAAAAGTTGGGAGGAGAATCTAAATTAATAATGAAGTAGACTTGATAAGGTGAATGCTGATTTCTTATCAAAACTTCAAAGGATACTTATGCTTATTGAGTTAAAAGTATTCATTCTTACAAGTCCCTGTTGCCATACAGTTGGCGCTTCAGCAAAAAGCGATAGTTTCTGAACAAGCACAGTTCTCCGTAATGTAAGGTCAGAGTGATAGTCATCTACTTTTTTTTCTCCTCATTCCTTGCCTTCTCTGGAGATCCAGCTAGAGTCTATGCTGTGAACTGAAGGGTCACAGCTTATTAATTATTACAATTAACAGGCTTCTGCTGACTCAGTTCAAGAAGTCTCTTATAAAGAGATGAATTCAGCAGGATTCCAAAGTTATACTTCCATTGTATTAATATTATACTGATAATGTCCAACTATCTTATGTGATACTAACTTAAAAGCCATGTAAGCAGGAATTCTCAAAGTTACAAGTCTTTTTGGATGAAAGGGAAAAGTCAAATTATTGAATATACTTATGCAAAGCTTTATGGTCACTCTGAATAAATGAATGAAAAAAACCCCAACATTCAGGCTGAGATACAACTGTAAGTAAAATATCAAACATAAAATTAAACAGTTATCTATAAGAGAAGGAACTTTTATTTTGTTGGGGTTTTTTGTTGTTGTTGTTTTTTTTTAGTTTTTTATTTGTTGGAAGAGGAAAAAATCAGAATAGCGGGGTTTGAGGTTTTTTTAGTTGGTTTTCTTTTTTTTTCCCCCAAAATCAAATTTTTAAATCACTAACAAACCACTGTTTAGGATAAAGCCTGATTATTACAGCTAAAAAACAGGTCTTCAAAATATAAGGTAGAAATAATGAAGCTTCAATTTCCAGAACTGTCTGGACTTTTCATGTGAGCATTTAGGAAGAACAGAAAGGATGTTAAGATGTTATGCAAAGTGTTGCAATGTAGTCCATTTTTAATCTGTTCTCATTTAAGCATCAATATTCAAGCTTAGGACATACTTCTTAAAAATATTTTGGTAGTTACAAGGGTGAAAATTACAAAAAAGCAACACATCTCTCCATAGTGAATTCAGCATCATAAGACAAAACAATGTACAATATTCCTGATATTGAACCTAGGTGAAATGTTTGGCTTGAACATGGTAAATGTATAAAAATTTTCATGAGAATAAAAAAGAATCTTTAAGAAAGATGCATTAAGATCCAGTGTTGGGAAAGACTTCCGCCACAGCACATGCGAAACAACGACAGAGGATCATCCAGACTACACATTGTGGAAAGGGAAACCCCTGGAAAAGACCATCACTGTGACAGCTTCCAAAAGACCAGAGACTTCAACATTAGCTGTGTCTTTTATGTATGGGATTTCCCTGTTTAGACTGTATCCCTAGCACCCCCTGCACACATGTGAAAAGAATGTTCCTTTCTTCCTGGGTATCCAGCCCCGTCCCCCTCGCGACCTTATTGGATGTATCAACAGTCACTCCCCATTCCTGGGCTTCCACTGGGTTTGGGTCCTCCTGTTCCCTTATTGGTCCCTGTGCCCCCAAACCACACCACTCCCCCTGAACCCTCACCCAATCACACCCTACCTCCCAAACCCCGCCCAAAGGGCTTAAATACCCTTGAGTCAAGTAATTAAAGGCTTTTTCTAGGACCTCCCTACGTCGGGGTGCTGCATCTCTTTACTTCTGACCACGTGGGGATTTGGCAATCCCCTCCAGACCCTGGGAGGCCTGGGAAAGTAGAGGAGCCGGCTCCCCCTCACAGCTGTTAATCCAGTACTGGTGGACCATAGTAAATGCATCATCATGTCTAGGCTTTGCAAATGAAGATTTGGGAAGGGCTTTACCCTTTGCTACAAGCACACTTATGGCTAGAAAGGCCAGTGTGAGATAGGCAAGTCCGATTGCAAGTAAATACAAGCATATCAGTACTAGGCAGTGGAGGAGAATGCAAGGGATAGGCATTCATCCAACCTTCAGTCTGATAGCACATTTAAAACCTAAGTCTAAGAACACTTGAGATTTTGAGCAGAAATAAAGATTTCCACTGGCAATTTGTCTTAGTGTATTCTGCCTCAGTAATGCCACAAAACCGGTCCAATTTTATGGACAGGAGGATAAACAAAATTTAAAAACCAAAGACAAAACAAAGGCACTTTTTGCCTTTTATTCAAGTGTATATCAAGTGTGAATTTTGTACTTGACATAAAATGTAAGCAGAGCCTGAAAAGTGAATTGTATTTCTCCTGTCACAGTAACAGACTGGTAGATGGTTATACTCTGAACTGCCTGCAGGGAGAATTCTCTTCTTTTTTTCTGATTTAGTAAGAAAATGTTGACATTTGTTTTCTTGTTGAAGATAAATTGTGGCCATTCCCATCAACTCCAAAGTAAATATCATAGTGTTTTGCCAGCTTTTATGCCCAGTGTTAAAACTGAGCTGGGCAAAAAAAATTACAGATTTCAAAAAAAAATCTGGAAGCTGTAATAATGTTTTTAGGGTTTTATTTGTTTGGGTTTTTTTAGGGAGAAAATGAGCAAATTTGTCTGTTGTGGGCTGACTTAGTTTAGTTTTGATTTTTGTATTTTATAAATGAAAAATCAGAATGTACAGCTAGATGTGGAATGGCAAAGAAGTACTTATCCTGTATACGCAAAAATTACTTCTGGAAGAAATTGCTGATGAGAATGAGTAATGTTGGAAGGGACCACAGGGACGAGCCTCCCTGGTCCAACTTCCCTGCTCGAGCAGGACCATCCTAGAGCACATTGCACAGAATTGCACCCAGATGGTTCTTGAATATCTCCAATGAAGGAGACTCCATAACTTCTCTGGGCAACCTGTTTCAGCACTCGGTCACCTGCACAGTAAAGAAGTTCTTCCTCTTTTTCCTATGAAACTTTCTGTGCATTGGTTTCTGTCCGTTACCTCTTGTCCTATTGCTTGACACCACTGAGAAGAGCCTGGTTCCATCCTCTTGACACCCACCCTTCAGATACTTATAGACATTGATGAGGTCTCCTCTCAATTGTCCCTTCTTGAGACTGAACAGGCCCAACTCCCTCAGCCTGTCCTCATAAGAGAGAGGCTCCAGCCACTTAATCACCTTCGTAGCCCTCTGCTGGACGCATTACAGGAGCTCTTGCACTGAGGAGCCCAGAACTGAACACAGCATTCCAGATGTGGCCTCACATGGGCTGAGCATCACCTCCCTTGACTTGCAGGCAATGCTCTTCCTAATGCACCCATTGCACACCATTGGTCTTTTTGGCCACAAGGATACACTGCTGGCTCATGGAGAGCTTTTTGTCCACCAGGACCCCCAGGTCCCTCTCTGCAGCACTGCTTTCCATCAGGTCAGCTCCCAGCCTATCCTGGTGCATTGAGTTTTCTTCACCTGGAATTTTTCTTCCCCTGTGTTTGCCTTTGTTGAATTTCAGACAGTCTTTCTCTACCCATCTCTCCAGCCTGTCAAGGTCCTTCTAAAGGGCTGCACAACCCTCTGGGGTATTGGATGCTTCTCTCAGCTTTGTGAACTTGCTCTGTCCCTTCATTCAAGTTAAATGTAAATGAATAAGTTAAATAATACTGGGCCCAGTATTGAACCTTGGGGCACACCACTAGTGATAGGCCAACAGCTAGACCCTGTGCCACTGAGCCCTCTGGGATCTGCTGTTGAGCCAGTTCTCAGTCCACCTCACTGTCCTCTTATCCAGTCCACACTTCCTGAGTTTACCTATGAGGATGTTGTGAGAGACAACATCAAAAGCCTTGCTGAAGTCAAGGTAGACGATATCCACTGCTCTCCCCTCATCCATTCAGGTAGTCGTTCCATTGTAGAAGGCAATCTGGTTAGTCAAGCATGATTTACTTTTAGTCAATCTAAACTGACTACTCCTGATCACCTTCTTGTCATTCATGTGATTAGAGATGGCCTCTCGAATGAGTTGTTCATCACCTTCCCAGGAACTGAGGTGAGGTTTACTGACTGGTAGTTCCCTGGGTCCTCCTTCTTGCCCTTTTTGAAGAGTGAGGTGACATTTGCTTTCTTCTGCTCCTCAGGCGCCTCTCCTGATCACCTCAGCTTTCCAAAAATGGTCACGAACAGACTCATAGTGCCCTCTGTCTCTCTCAGCAGTCATGGATCCATCCTGTCAGGGCCCCATGGGCTCGTGGATTCAAGTTTGCCTTGTTGTTCTCTAACCCAATCCTCCTTGAACAAGGGAATGTCTTCCAGCATTTCTTTACCCTGAACTCCTGGGTCAGAGATTCCTGAGGACTGATCTTGTCAGTAAAGACTAAGGCAAAGAAGGTGTAACTTTGTCTTCTCTGCCTCTCTGTTACCAGGGCCTGCCCTCCATTTAGTTACAGGTCCTCATTATCTTTTGTTTTCCTTTTGTTATTGACATATTTGAAGAGGCCCTTCTTGTTGTCCTTGACATCCTTGGCCAGAGTTGCCTTGGGCTTCCTTGTCTTATTTCTAATTATTTCTGCTTTGACAACCTCTGTTCATTCCAAGTGGCCTGACTTTGTTTCCATCTCCTATGTATTTTCCACTTATTCTTGAATAATGACAGGAGTTTCTTCTTCATCCACGCGGGTCTCTTGCCCATTTTGCCTGATTTCTTGCTCACTGGGATGCATCATTCTTAAGTCTGGAAGAAATAACCCTTGAATATCAACCAACTTTCTAGGACCACTCTTCCCTGCATGGCTTGTTCCTATGGGATTCTTCCGAAAATATCCCTGAAGAGGTAAAAGCTAGCTCTCCTGAAATGCAGATTCATTATGGATGTATAAGATACACATATGGCTGTTCCTAAGAACCTCATAGATTTTTTTCTCTAGGGCAATGTTTGCTTCATAAAATTAAGTAGTACTAGTAGTTGTTGTTAAATGAATCTAGTATTTCTTCTAATAAGACAGCAATATGCCTACTGAGAAATTGCAGTGCAATATAAAATGAAGAAACATTGAAATGAGCTTAATTTCTTCTTGTAGTTTTTGTTATCTTTATTGCTTTGCCCTGAAAGATATCAGATACTTTAAGGAGAGATAAACTGCAACAAAAAAATATTGATTACAGAGTAAATAAAGAGGAAGATACATGCAACAAGAATGAAAGGTCAAATTTATGTACAATATTTCCTAAATGCTTAGGTAAGTTTCAGCTTCTGTCGTCTTGTCCTATTTGCAGGAAAATGCAAACAGGATATTGCCTCTTTTCAGTCTCTTAAATTACAGGAGCAACTAAAAATAGGCTTACATTTTAGAAACACGTAGGAAAATGATTTAAAAAAAATATGATTTTTGCACTATTTTAAGAACTGCAAAGTTGTAGTTGCCTTGCCACAGATTAGGCTCAACAAAGCATTGCAGACAAACCAACCAACCAACAAAAAAAATCCCTAGAATCTATCTAGTCTGACCAGAGTGGAAAAAGCCATGTGTGATAAGAAAACTAAGTAGCTGAGTTCATGGGATTCAAAAAGTAGAAAAATCTGTTTTGAAGTTTACATGTATAAAGTCCGTGTTAGAGTTGAATTAAGTGGAACAGAACTCTATAAGTCTGTTGAGGGAGCAGTTGAGAAGAGTGAAACAGAATCACTGTTTCTTTCTTTTAGTGAGATGGTTGGTCATAAACAATGTTGAAGCATCTTGATTTAAATTCTCTGAGGGAGTCTCCAGGTGAAACAGGAAAACTGTTTTAAAGGTATTCTGCTGACTTGAAAAACTATTTTCTCAGTATACTACTATATTTTGCTTCACCATTTAATTTGCTCTACAGTGTATCCTTGCATGAATTGTTAGTCTGCAATCACGCAATTACATGGTAAGTAGTTGTGCTTTCAGGCTTCTTCTAAGCTGTCAATAAGAATATTGATTGTTTTTATATTAATCAGGCTTTATATATGTTAACAGTGAAACTGAAAGTGAAAAAAAAAAACTTCTCATAAAAAGAGAGAAATATGCCATTTTGCACTAAGAGATATTTATTTATTTATTTATTTTAACCAAGAAATGGTATGTGGTTCACAAAGTAGAAAACTGCCATGGACCTGAGCTTAGAGGCCACTGGAATCAGTAAGAGTATTTCTATTGACCTCAGCTGGCTTTCACTGTAATTTAATTGGGCTATTAGATATTTTTAAATTTAGTTTTCTTGCAAGGGTAATCTTAACCTAACAGTTTATTAACTAAAGTACAGCTTTTATTAGAAGTTTTTTTTTCAAAAATCTGCACTGGAGCTGTTATTAAAGAATACAGAATGCTAGCCAGTTCTGTCTCTCCCACTTCATGTGAACCTTTTTTCCCTTTCCACTATGTGAGGCAGCTCCTTCTCAGGAGTACCAGAAAAAATGCGTCATTGTCATGCTCTTGTAGGAAGTCAAGAGTGAGGATTATAAAACTGAGAAGCTGAAGTAGGGAAATGGGCCAAAAAGCCCTTGAGAATGTGGGTTAATAAACTGAGAATCTGTAGTAGCAAGATAGGAGCAAAAAAACCAGAATAGGTCTGTGAAAGTTATCTTCCCAGCTTTTTTGCTCTTTCCCAGTACCTGGAGAGAATTTCAAACTAGATATAGCTTCACTGACCTTCAAAACTACAGGATGAATTTGTTAAATGTCTTTGGCCAATGTTGAAATTTATTGATATGCGGTTATCATATTATCTACCTTCCAAAAAATAAAGGCAAGAGTGAATTTTCATCACTGATTCTCAAGTAATCTCTTGTGTCCCAGTGTCCTACTGCAAATACCCTCAGTTAGGGTGAGTTGATGTATCAGAATCCATTTACTCCATTGGTTCATGACCAGAATACTGTATCATCTCTTTCTTGACAGTGAGATGTTGCTTTCTTTTTGATTCTGTATCGGCCTCTGATTCTGTGGGACTGCTTTTTGCACAATACGGATAAATTGCCCCTGAAGACTCTGGTTTCGGTCTCACTTTTCTTTCATTGAAGTTTATATGAAATTGTCACTAGCTTTAAGCAGTAAATGTATATCTGTTTCATACTAAGCTTTCCTGAGCATATGCTTCATAGTTGAACGTTCGGTTGCTTCAAACTAGATATTTCTAACTGCCTTTCTACAAGTGACTCTGGTTTATTTTAAATTTGCTTTCTCAAAGTGATGTTGAATTCCTGTCAAACATAATTTGTCAGTATGACACCCTTGTCATAATCGGTAGTTCTAGTGAAAATACTTTTATATTAGTTGAAGAGAGTGCAATTACCTGCAAGTCATTTTGCATAAAAGAAAAATGGAAAGTATCTCTGACATGCTTGATGGAGGTTAGCAACCCTTTCAGATCTAATGAAATGTTGTGGATATTTTAATTCTTGATGCAATTTCCTTTACTTCTAATTAGAAGGAAACAGATGTTTAAATGCAGGTAATACAATTAAATTGGCTGTGGATGAAATACACATTCCATTGTTTCATGCTTGAAGACACACACTGTGTATGCTTGGTATATATATCTCTAACCTCTCTGCCAGATGGAGTGAAGGAATTCAAGATACGGGATTTTTTCAAGGGGCTGTGACTGTGTTAAGGCCTTTTCAAGTTGGTGAGAAGCATGAGATCAGATTGATAATGACTAAAGTTCATTGACACTTTAGGCTAGCTTTTGAACATTTATTCATTTAGTGATGTGTCTAAATCTGATGCTGATTAGCCTGTTATCTGGCATTTGAAAGTCAGTTCTCTGTTCTGCTTGTGTTCTCTTTAAAAAAATTGTATAAAATATATTTTCAAATTGTAAAATACGGTCATTAGTACTTCCACATTTTAGATCACTTATTTAGAGACTTATTTATTGCTGTGAGGTGCTCAAGTCCCATAGAAGGGCTCATGTAAAAGGCTAAAATACATAAAACCAGATAATCCTGATTAAAGGACAGAAATAAACGAGACAACAAACAGCTTTGATCCCATTTGGTCTCTAGTTTATCCCTTAAAACAGGGAATGAGTACATTATGCTTGCTTATTTTGTGGAATATACTGCTACTACACATTTTATTTCGCCTGTGGCTATAACTGGAAAATTTAGAAAAGCTACTTTGTCTTATCCCTACTCCCCTTTCATCCTGTCTTCCACCACTCACTTCTTCCCATTAGTGTAATGGCTGCCTTCCCCTTTTTTAAACTGGTCTGACAGGGATTAATTTACTCTTTACACAGTTACATGACAAAAAAAAGTGTCTGAAACAGTCCAGTTGTAGTTTGTATGTGGAACTCAGCATGGTAGGTTATTATTAAATAAAAAGACAATTAAAACATATTAGAAATTTAAACAAAAGGATATCACCTGAAGCCATGAGTAAAAATAATGAGATTATCAACTCTGTATTCCTGAGATTAGTCTAGACTTTATTCCCCAACCCACAGTCAATGAATAATTCCTTCTCAAACAGGTATGTGTTGTTAATTATTGTGGCAGATAGTTAAGTCCCAGGATGGAGTTAAAAACCACATCTCCTAGTCTGTAAAACTACTTAACTATTCTAATAGCAGCCAGTGGGAGCAGCACTGTTCCACGTTTGAGCAGTGATAACAAGACTGGATGTGCCCTCTGAACATTCCATGTGTGGGTTAGGACACTCATAGTTCTTTACAGAACTCATGTCAAAGTATAAAAATACATATGTATTTTTATCTATTTATGTATTTATGTGTTTATGTATATATGTATGTATATATATATATATATAATATTTTTCCTTTTTTCTACATTTCTTTAATGAGGTAGGGAGTGGGATCTGGGAGAGGTCAGATTACAACTGATAATTCTGTGAATGTTTTTTATTTGCAAAGCTGCTTCTAGCAGTGGAGTCAAGCTGTCATAAACATTATAACTAGTCACACCACAGTCACTTAAAATGTGTGCTCACACAGTCACTGATGGAAGACGAACCGCAGCTGCTTACTCTGAAGAAAACTGTTGGACTGAAGTAGACTAGCTTGGACCTAGAAGCCACCAGTGGCTTCTGAGGTAGATATTCATGAAGGTCCTAACTCAGTCCTTTATGTCATCATAATCCAATACTCTTTATATGCAAATAGAGGCTACCACCCTTCTGAATGTGATCTGAGCTACTCAGTCTGTTTTTGGTACACTGGGTGTGTAGTGTTGCTCTAGGGATTTAGCAGGTTCTCAGTGCCAGATTATTCGTACATGCAGAATCAACAGTTCTGTTACACTGGAGAGTTTATCAGTCCTTGGTCAACTAATTCTTCAGAATGCATTTTTCCTAGGAAGACTTTTCCATTCAAATATATAGGAACCCACTCATAAGATATTCACATGAATATCACCTTTTGGCACCACTACTATTCCCATCTTTATCAAAGTTCATTTTACAGTATTTTCCATTTACATGATCACTGGTATTTCATTAGATCTCTAATCATTACATTTATTTGCAAGCATAATCTTTTTATGCTACACTGTGACTGTGATTACCATGATTAATAAAGCAATACATACAAATGTAATTAAGCACAGTGAAAGGTGCAGTAAGAGGGGTAAAATAAAATTCCCCTTTGAGTTCCATTCCTTAAAAGTAGAGCTCTGATATCTCCTCATGAAACACCATTAATGGTAAGATATTTTCAAGTCTTCATGCTATTTGCTGTTACCCAGTATGTTCTCTTTTCTCTACTAATGTACAAAAGATTAGTTTGTGTACAATAGATGTCCAGTTCTTTTATACAAGTAGATCTTACCCTGATGTTAAATATCATGGTATCGTTGTCCTCTAACTTAGCACTGGGAAATTACTGGTCATTACTGGCAATGATAATATATGATAATGATTATCAAAGCATTCTCATGCCACTCTCATTTTTCAATATTGATGACTTGATCTGACTGAAAAGTCTCAGCTAAACAAACCTGCTTTCCAAGTGATATCTGCTTTAAATGTTTCAAACAAACAATACCAGGTAATTTTTGTCCCAAAATACAAGAATCAACATATTTGCAAACAAACAAACAAACAAAAAAAACAAAAACAAACAAACAAACAAACCCCACACAACCCGAAAACAAACATTTTTTTTTTTTTTTCCCCAAAAAGGCAACACATTTTCAAATTAAACTCTGTTTTACAAGAATTGCATTACTAGATTCAATGACTGTAGCTGTTTTGTATGTTACATAGTGACCTGGAAAGTGTTTGGTCACTGGTGCCAAAATTACTTAAGGAACATTGTAGTTTACTGCTTTTTGTGCCAATCTAAATTTATGTTGCTGCCAAGGCTGGTGCTACTATGAAGGGATCACCATCACTGCTGCAGTCATTTATGAGGTCCTTAACTCAGAAATTAAACTCTCCTATATTCATTACAGTAACATATCCCTTCTTGTATTAATTGTTTTCAGGAGATGCCTCTACCTTACCTTTGACTATATAAAGAACTCACTGTATATAGGAAGCAAACAAATTAAAAAAAAAAAAAAAAAATCATATGGAAACACGTCCAATTTGTTTACACATGTTCTCTTACAAATTAAGATGTCTTTTTTCCATTGTGAGTGCCTGATCAATTAATGTTTTAGTAAAAATGTTCTACTGTAGTACTTTACACAGCATAAGCCAACTCTAATTATGAAGTTTAGCTGGTATTACCTCAGGCCAATACTTTTAATTTTTCAGGAGTAATGCTCTGAGGTAGAATACCCATTTCATATGAGTTTGGTTCATACTTTATGAAGCTAAAAAGTAATGTGTAGGTAGTACTATTATGTGAACACCTGACAAGTAGAACAATGCAGAGAAAGTTCAGCAGTACAGGAACAATCAAAAAGAGTGTACCTGATTTTTCTTTTTCCTGGGAAAGGAGAAGAGAAGGGAATCAATAATTCATCTTATTTTATACTAAGTCATTCAGAAAACTTTGTGAGCATTTTGGAGAAGTGAGACTCAGTGATTTAAGAGGAACGGTAGACATATCTGAGCAATGTAGTCTAGTGAAAGGTGTCCCTATCCTTGATGGCAGGCTTCAAAAGAAACACTCTTTAAGATCCCTTCAACCCCAAGCATTCTATTGTTCTATGATTCATACAGTACAAATCCATTGTGATCCCATCCTCTGTCTTGTTGTAAAAGAAAGGCTCACTTATGTAGCACTGTGGTCATTTGCCCCTGGCTGGATACCAGGTGCTCACCAAAGCTGCTCTATCACTCCCCTCCTCATCTGATCAGGGAAGAGAAAATATATCAAAAGGCTCCTGGGTTGAGATAAGGGGAGGAAGAGATCACTCACCCATTACCACCATGGGCAAAACAGACCCAACTTGGTGAAAATAGCTGACTTTAGTACTAATCAAATTAGAGTAGAATAATGAGAAGTAAAACCCAATCTTGAAAACACGTGACACCTATGCCTCTCTTCTTCACAGGCTTTTCTTGGTACATGGTTCTTTATGTCCCTCAGTGTCTCAAGGAGGATGGGGAATAGCAGTTGTGGTCAGTGCATTGCATGTTGTTTCTGCCACTCCTTCCTTCTCAGAAGGAGAACTTCTCACACTGTTCCCCTTTTCCAGCATGGGTTCCCTCCCATGTGAGACAACTCAGTGAAATTCTTCAGTGTGTGTCCTTCCCATGGGAGGCAATTCCTCCTTAACTGCTCCAGCACAGGTCCCTTCCACAAGGTACAGTCCTTCAGGAACACACTGCTCCACCGTGGATCCCTCATAGAGTTGAAAGTTGTGCCACAAAACCTGCATGGGGTCCTCTTTCCTTTGGTCCACAGGTCTTGCCAGGAGCCTGCTCTAGTGTAGGTTTCCCACAGAGTCACAGCCTCCTTCAGGCATCCACCTTTTCCAGTGTGGGGTTCCTCCAGGGTCTGCATGTGGAACTCTGCTCCACTGTGGACCTCTACGGATTGCAAGAGGACAGCCTGCCTTACCACAGTCTTCCCCACAAGTAGCGGAGGAATCTGCTCCAGTGCCTGGAGCACCTCCTTCCCCTCCTTCCTCACTGATCTTCGTGTCTGCAGAGTTGCTTCTCTCCTATGTTCTCACTCTTCTCTGGCTGCAATTGCTTCTGTCCTGTAACTTCTTTCCCTTTCCTAAACATATTATCCCGTAAGTGCTACCACTGTTGCTAATGGGCTCAGCTTGAGCATCTCTGTCCTGGAGCCAGTTAGCATTGTGTCTACCAAACATGAGAGAAGCTCCTAGACAGCTCTGTAGCCTGACCCATCCTGCTACCAAAACCTTGTCAGGCAAAATTGATATAAGCACCTAGAAGAACTCTAATTTATTGAATAGTTTTCTTTCATTGTGTTTTGAATAAGGAATTGCTTAGAAATGGACCAATTGCAATGATGATAAGCAGCATAGTTGTGCAGTATCCCCCACCTATAACTAAGAAATATGTAAGAAAATCTGTGCAATCTGTCAATTCAACTAAGAACTAAAGGTCAAAGTAATATACCTGATATAAGCTTTATAGCTGATCTATATACATAATATGAAGACTATTTATGAACTCATTAGTCTTTGAAAATTAATTTAAATTTGCCATGGAGGTACACAAAAACAACTGCAAGCAGTTTACTAACTCAGAATAGCTCAGAATGCAACCAATGGCCAAAACTAAAAAACAGTGGAGTAACCACAATGACACTGTAAAGACATTTAACAGATTGTAGGTTCAATGTTACCAGTTGGGAATATTGTTAATACATGGACAAGAATGATGACCAAAAGTGTGCATGCCCTCTCTCTACCTCTCTATCCCTTTCTCTCTGTCTCTGTCTCTCTCTCTGTCTCTGTCTCTGTCTGTTTCTCTCTCCCTCTCTCCCTGTCTCTCTCTCCCTGTCTCTCTCTCTCTCTCTCTCTCTCTCACACACACACACACACACACACACACACAGTGGAGGCTTCTCACTTGGGTACCCAGTGGTAGCTTTGCTTCACCCAAAGGGTCAAAGGGTCACTCATGGATATCCAGTAGAAAAACAGTCACTTCCCAATGGAAGGGTGAGAACACTCAGTTCCAGGAAGTCTTCTTGAGTACCTTCTCAGACCCAAGTTTAGGCTTCCCATCACAGACCTGCTGCTCTGAGGAACATTGCACACAGGGGTTTCCTGTGGGGGCCATATATTTAATGTGGTTGAGACAGAGCTTGTGGTCATACACAGTCATGGTCAAGAAACTTCTCTGGGTTAAGACCTCTAATTGGCTGTGGACCCTGTCTGTTGGCCAAGGTATCCTGCCCACCACTCCAGTCTACACATATTCACCTGCTTTTGCCTTATGAGATTGTTTTAGCTCAATGTGTTAAGTGATTGTTAGCAATGAATGTTTTGTAGCATCAATTCCACTGTAGTTTTAATGGGGTATACAATTGTGGGTGATCACAAAGTTCAACATCAACTTTAACTGTATTTTGAGAGCAACATGCAGTCCAGGGATGAACAATATATCTTAGAAAACTACAGTTTTTCTGCAGACAGTGGATGGATATAAAAATTGTAATTTTTCCAAAAGGTTGTTTTGGGTTTGTTTGGTTTTTTGTTTGTTGGTTTGGTTTTTGGTTTTTGGTTTTTGTTTGTTTTTTTCGTTGTTTGGGTTTGTTTTTTTGTTTTTTTTTTTACACTGCTTTGGATTTGAAGCATTTACGATGTACTGCTGAGGTACCTTAATAAATTATTGACTGTTTGTATCCAAGTGAACTTTTTCCCAAGATATTCTGTAGCTGTAGACAACAGGAAAAAATAAAGAAACAGAATAAGAAACACTGTATGTTCCAGGTACATGTTTTAAATTTAGAATGTGCCATGCACATTAATTTATTTTGGATGTGCTCATTTGTTTGGTTGGAGTTTTTTCTCTGGTTTGTTTTGTTTTTAAACACAGTGAGTATAGAAAAAAAATATTCAGCCTTTTCCTATAAATGAATTTCTCATTTTTAAATTGGAGTAATCACACTGGGATTGAAATTCTCAGAGTTAACTATCATTCATTCAGAGAACAGACTTCCCATGTGGACTTCTATCCAGGCAAAACCTCCTTGGATTAGAAAGTCAGTGTTCAAAATGAGTTTTAGTCAAGGAATTATTGCAGAGAGAAGACACTAATAAAAATTATGGCTGTAACTAATTTGCTAGCAGATAAAAAGAAAGATTTATTCCATAATATATATATAATTAATCTTTAGCCTCTTGTATTAACATGAGTTTAATTATATTTCTTTACTCAATACAAGTAATAACTAAGCCTGTTTTAAGAATTTAGCTTTCAACTCAATGCAAGCCAGTTACTCTTCTTGTTTGTCATGTTCACTGAATTGAAACAAAAGCAAGCTGAATTAAATTTTTTCCATTTCCAATTCAGACATTTTATTGAAAGAAAAAGAGTGAAGAGTTGTGTTTGTATACTACCCAAGAGACTGGGAATGAAGGTTTTTGTGAGATTTTTTGGTCACTTTTTATTTAATTTTAGGATTTAAAATCTCAGCAAACTATGAAACCAGTTTATTTTTCCTCCTTGATGGACTTTAAACACACACTCAACCCTCATCCCCAATTTAGATGCTCTGAGTGGACCTTAGGACCAAGACAAGGAGTTAGATTCTGATCTGCACCTCACTGCCACTGGTCTAACATTTAGTCCTCTCTCTCTCTCTCTCTCTCTGTGGCATTGTGCATAATCTGAACTGCAAAATAATACATTATTTCTTGTTGCATGTAATTATGGTTTCTTTGTATTTACAGGCATAGAAATACCTCTATATTCTTCCCTTATAGTATATAAAGATATAAAGCAAAGCAAGAAGAGTTTCCATATGGAATCTTTTAATCTGATGACCCTAAAATTACTCATAATAAATTGGTTAGAGCATATTAAACTGAGATGTAAATTTGGTTCCCTTTAAGGAAATGAAAAGGCCTATGTGATTTATTAGTAATTCTCATGACTCACTGATAGGGGGTGAGATGTACATTTTTATCAGGCCGAGCAAAGATTGGACACATCAGGGAACACTTATGCTTTTGTTGTACAGTTGCTTTAACTCTGGCAACCAGCCCACTGCTTTAGACTTGCTAGGTGTTGGCTAACAAACCCTTACATTTATACAATACACTACAATAAGTTCTTGTCTCCCACAGCACACAACCAAAGGTGCTGGCTCACAAGCCATGACACCACTACATAAAGGTGCTGATTAACAAGCCACAAACACCTCCACAAACTCCCTCCTCCCACAATAAACTGCAAAACAGTATAGGGGGTGGAATACGATAGCTGAGCTTTGCTCAGGCAAAGCAAGGGAAGGAAACAGAGAATATCACCAGTCCTTAGATCCTGCATTGGTGCTGCCATGTGAATGATCCGGAGCTGAGGTTGCAAAACAAAGAAAATGAAAGAGAAAGAGAGGAGAAAAAGAGCCAAAGAGGCAGAGAAAAAAAAAAAGACTATAAGGGCCTTATCCACTCCTCTTTATAGTTAACCTGGTGCACACCCTTAGGTAAAGAGGCCGTGCACTGTTTTGCTCACACATGCACAGCCAGCCCTTCTCCAGGAAGTGAGGTGCATCAGGACTAAGCACAAGTCTTGAAGTGGAGCAGTAAGATGGCTCAGCACAATGCTGTCCTACCTCTGGGGAACCCTCTCCTCCTCACATCAGACCTTTCCTGTAGCAATACTCAGCAGACTGGAGACAACACATGCTTAGGTCTGGTCCTCTACAGTAACAAAGTGTAACTTGTTAATAGTGAATCACTGTTTGGCAAGTGGACTGCTACCAATATATCTGCCACCTTTTCCTTTCCCCCCCGACCCTTTTCTTTTTTAAACCTGCTTGCGTCATACACACACACACACACACATATCCCCACACACCAAAAAGCAAACAAAAAACCCCCACAACCCCCAAAACATTAAGGTCTTCTGGAAAAGGCTTTGGGGTTAGAAAGTTGACTTGCTGCATGTTCATCAAACTGCGCAGAATGACCTTAAAATGGACTGTATTTAATATAATCACACTAAAATTAGTAATTGAACCTGAATTCTTTCTACATTAATAACATGAATCTTTTCAGTTCTGGAAACATGTATGTACTAGGAATACACAATTGCTTGGTTTGGTTAGAAAAATATGAAAATGAACAGTCTTGTAACTGTTACAGAGGTTAAATTCATGCCAAGTCCATGAAGACCTGAGAGACTAGTGATTTGGAAATTGGAAAAGCACGCTAAGTGTGCTAGCCAATTTTTTTTCTAGAATGCCTGTGAGGCTGCCTGACATGATCCCCCTCTTTGTGTGCTGCAATAATATTGTGTTCTGAGAGATGTAAAAAGAGCTGTGTGTCATGATCTCCTTGAATACAGAGAGCAGTGTCGTTCTTTAAATGGTATCCAGAAGTGAGATTAAGGTACACAATACCAAAGTTTGGGGTCCAAATCGATAATTAACTTTTATTCTAATAACAAACAAAAGCAAAGGAAAAAGCAGGGAGAGAAGAAAGTAGGAAAAGGCAAAAGGCTATGGTCAGAAGCACAGGAAAGATCTCCCCCACCATGGGAAGCTGCTTGCAGGCTGAAGAAGCAGGGCAGGTGGGCAGGATGTCTCCTCACTGGCAGCAGTCGAAGGGGCCACAGAAGAGGCAGGGCAGGAGTCCAGGGAGCAGCAGCAACTGCAGGAACAGCAGAAGCAGTACCACTAACAGGAGTCAGCACTGGACATCTGGCAACCCTGGGCACTGCCTTAAATACCCTAGCCCTGGGTGCTCAGTGACTAGTTCTCTGGTATCCAGGCAAAGTTTTTCCTGGCACCCGATGGCTGGCCCTTCAGTATCCAGGTAGGTTTTGTTCAGCGTTCCTTATATGGTGAGCTGAGTTTCCCACCACATCTTGGATGGTAACAATCCTGGCTTTTTTGCCTGCCTTTGGTGGTGTGCAGGAGGTCTTCTGGAGCTCCTGCAAGCAGCTGAGCTTTGCAACAGTTTTGCAAATTCTTACCCGAGGCAATGGAGAAACAAAATTCTCTATTATCAGTTCATTACATTACAATCAGTCTATGTGAATAAATGTTTGAGTGGACCAGACCACTAATTTTGCAAAGTCTCTAGGTGAATGCTCAAGGCATCTTTTTGGCCCAACATCATCTTCAGTGTCAAAAGAAAAGTAGGAATTGCTGATAGCTGATACAAGGACAGAACTACTGCCTGGCTGCATTCACACTTCTCTGCTATCGTTTGTGATTTAGTGAGACAATGACTAGTACAATTACAGCACACCTCCTGCATTTAGTGCACCCATAGGCTGAGTCTGAATATATTGCAATCCATATGAGACAGTTCGCTAGACGTTAGAAAGTATGACTGCTAAAAAGGCCACGGGCAATATTTATGTAAATGTATTGTCAGAATTTACTGTGACCTGTTTAAGCTGAAATAGGTGAGTAATCATTGTCTTGAAGTTATGTATGTTTAACAATAAGGTTTTATGCTGTCTTGTAAGAATTACAGTGCAACTCTCTCTCTTTCACTCCTGTCTGAAGAGACACTGTGTGTCAGTTCTACAGGATCTGAAGAATAAAAGGGAAAACAAGATAACTGGGAAAATGGACAACATTTTTTCTCATATATAAATTTGTTGTGATTTATTTATTTTTTTTTGTGCATAACAAGCAAGTGTTGTCTGTGCCTTTTCAATAAAGGCTTTTGTTTTCCTCAGCCTATCAACATTGCTTTCTCCTTCTTATCCTCACTTAGTGGTGTGGGTATATAGTATGTACATACTTGAAGGTGTTTTTAAAAACCAGACTGATGTTTGTTTCTTGTAAGTTGATATAACGGGGCATAGCAGGACTTCAGAACATTTAAGGTCAACCTGATTGAAAGAAGTACACATAAATTACATCAGTTCTGTCTCTAGACAGGAAACAGATGCATGCATACATTATTCTTCCACTTCATTGCCATCTTTAGCTCTTAAATTCAGTGTGAACAATGCATCATACAGGTCACATAATTTAAGCAGTCTAGAACCCACAGAGAAAAGGGCAGCTTAAATAAGGATGTATATGAAGAGTGGCTTTATACTGTGTTGTGCAGCTAAAGCTGAGTAAACAGGTATAGACTGAAATAAGAACTTAAAATTGTAGTATATCTGTTATTTCTGGCGTGATAGTTCTGTCTCTTAATTTGAAAATAAAAATTAGTGTCTTTTGTATGTGACTAATACAACATTTTAGGAAAAAGTGATACAGTATCTGCAAAGTTAGTAACTACTATGACAATCTATCCCTATATTCATTCAATCATAAACATTTTTATATTTGCATATATGGTGCACATCTATTTTACACTTCCTGTTTAAATCACCAAAGACTTGCATTTGCCTCAGAGAGAGCTGTTTCAGGACCACAGTTAATTACTAACAGCACTTGAAATGCTGTAATTTGACCTTAATGTATTAATATAGATATGCAGATATGCACATAAAGCTATTAGTGCTAGTTTCAGTTTAAAGGGGCTGTGGTACCTCAGGGGCACTGTACAAATTTGCTAAAGAATCAAGAATTATTTTATTCAGGAGCTAAATCTTGAATTAATGTTTAATGAGAAATTTAACCTTTTTCTTCCTTGTTATGGAACAGTTCTTAAGAGAACTTGCAATACAGCAGGAAACTAGGGAAAATTTATATTTCTCATTCCTTTGAAAAGCTAGAGAACAGTTCAGTACATGGATTGCAGCTTTATGTCTGGTAATTGATATGTCCCCATTAAAAATAATTTTAAAAAAATAAATTCTTACCCATGAAGCATGAATGAAAATTTATTTTTCTCTTAAAATGGGACACATGGTTATTTTTATTTATATAAAAAAACCCAGACTTTGCAAAGCAAGCTTTGAAATTCAGTGCTGCCAGTAAAAGATAGATTTCCTACATACCCACACACTAAAGGAACATTGGATTTAGATGACTAAATTTAAAAGCCAGTTTGACACTGACTAGCTTGAAAACTGCTTTTTCCCTTGCATGCAAATTTTGTTCTCATAGTGGTGTCACAATGACTTCTCTTATCTCTGCAGCTGTTTGGAAGTCCTGAACATATATACTCAGTTATACTGGTAGTATGGCAACATTTCCCTTTACTCTGGAAAAGCAAGTGCAGCAATGACATTTTGTTCTTGTTACAATTAAATTAAGCATTTTTTTGCATTAGACATCAACAAAAAGTGAAAGCATTGAGAGGACACCTGCAGTCAATCAGTCTATGGAATATGTTTCTGAATGAAAATACTGTTCTGGTTTAAAGATGCTGGATTTGCTGTGTGCCTGTGCACTGCATACATTGTTTTCTATGTGACACAGTGAAAGCAGAAGAGGAAATGCTAGTCTGAGGTCAAGTTATTAATTAGCAAAGACTGTGGTTAAGAAGGCACATCTGCATATTCTAATTCCTGATGAAGACAACCTGAACACATACTCACACTATCTTTGATGTTAAAGGGATAAAATAGACAAAGAAATGCTTCACTGTATTACTTGAGTAGAATTGTTTGAATTGGGACTCACATCTTTATTAGCCCATACTTGATTTTTAGGAGTATTTTTTTGATGCTGAGGTAAAATTGATGAAGACTAGTAAACTTTATGGAATGGTATTCTTTCCATACATGACAGTAAGATAATTTAACAAAGATCAGGTAGGTTAATCTAGTCCTGGTAAATCCTTTGAATGAAATCCTAACTTTACTGAAGAGGTGGCATTCCAGTGTGTCAGGTTTCATGCTTCACAGAGCCTTGCATTTCTTGTTATTTCTGGGACCATAAACTGAAATTCTGTAGTTCTGATCTGTTACAGATTAGGCTGGAGATGAGACATTGGGCTCTCAGGTATGTACAGGTACCTGTGGCAAAAGCAACTTTGGTGATTTTAACATCAAATATCCAATTTAAACTTATCTCTACCTCATCTTGATGAGCCTTTTGCCATTGAGTAGAGCCACAAAGTGGAGTTTTTCTTCACCTGTTAGCGGAAGTAGACTTCAGAGAGCCGTGTGACTCAGTGAGAAATTTTACAAGAGAAGATGTTTAGGGTTAATAATGCTTTTAATTATTCTGGAAAGTTATACCAAAACTTACCTAACTTTGGCCTGAACCCAACCCATCCCAAACTAAAGACCATTAGTGTCTTATATGCTTAGATTTATGTAACAGGTACATGTTTTCATGTACTTTTGAGAAATACTAAACAATTTTTACACAAATATTCAAAGAACAAATACTTTTTTCACTGTCAAAAATGATTATAACTTTCCAAACCAATATTTGGATCCGTATTTATAATTTACTTTTCAGATACTCTGGAATACTAGAATTGGAGAGCAACTGAATTCTCAGTATTTTTAATAAGATATATTAAATATATATTTACTGTTTTCTTTGTACTTTCAGTATTATCACTGAAAATTATCCTTATTTTTGACTTTTGTGTAGTTAAAAAAAATATTCAGTGTTTGCAGTCGGGTGTTAACTGAAGCAACATTTTCTTGTTTTGTAGGATCAGATCTAAATGTAATGGATTTTCTCTGTAACTACTGTAGGCTTTTAGATGTGCACCTCACCTAGGCACTGCTCCTTTACTCATGTGTCAGTGCCTCTTTTTATAGGTTTTGCTCTGCTTTTTGTCTGCAATCCAAGACAGGATTTCTGTCCAAGTAGCTCAGCATGTATTTAAATGGCTTCATAACTGGCACTGCATTGTGCTCTGTTTGCACAAACATGTTCTGTATAATGATAACATACTTGCTGTGAATTTTACTTCAATTATAAGAACACTGTAAGTTATGTTTGCTTTACCAGCTATACGTTGGAGGTTTTGGCTTTGAATACATATCAAAATTTCAACTAAGTCAGTTCTTGTTTGTCTCTTAAAGATCTTGAAACTCAAGCTTTGCCTCAGTTTTGTGTTAATGTATTCAGAAAGACCCTGAGTATGCAGCACTTCTAGCATCTGAGTCTATTTTGTTTCTAGAAATCAAGTAGAAAAAATTGTATTACAGTCTTCCAGTTCAGTCACTGTTTATTAATAAGTGAAATCATTCAAAACATTCAAAGCAATTTTCCATGAAGAAAACACATTCTTAAATGAATGCCATTACTGACTTGTCAGCTTGTTTTGCTGTAGGCATCAATCTTCAGGATGTTTCAGAATGTCCTGGAGAAAAGGAGAACCAAATGCATTTCTTTGTTTTCACTGGTGAGTTATTCTAAATGCAGATGGCAATGTTTGTTCAGGATGGGTGAAGAGAAGCTAAGTAGCTAAACTAAGAAGACCTTAACTGTGGGGTAGACACAGTACATAGACATTGAAAATTTGGGGTTCAGTTTCAATTTAAGAATGCATGAATCAAAACGTCTCATTTTGCAGCACAGCTGAGTAACAGAGGCTATCTGGAACACAGTCACACAACTGAAGTGATCAATAATGGCAATTAACAAGTGGTTTATGACAATTTGAAATGTTGGTTCAGTTTGTGGAAGTGAAGTGAAATTGATCTTCCTCTGTCTTTGACTTCACCTTGCGTAGTTTTAACTTTCTTGTAAATGTTTCACAGCAAGAGATAATTATGTGTAAGCTAACTTGTCCTCCCAATAATTTTATTGCCTTATTTATTTTAGTGCTCCAACTGCTTTCATAAACTGTCTATTATTTTCTACCTGTTTGGTCCTCCTTATTCATCCAGAGATTTACATGATGCTTCCTTTTGGTCCCCATTCAAATTTTTCACTACAGCTGCAATTAAGTGTGGCTTTCTTGTACCTTATGTCTTATTTCAAATCTCTGCAAGAATTATTATGTCAGGATTATCTACATGCTGCAGAATAAAAGGAAAGAAATGGAAAAAAAGATAGTGATTTGGATTAATCCATGCCTCCAAGAAGAAACACAGTTAAGATCTTTACAGTGAAAAAGCCCTGTAATATTTCAAACTTGACACTCCAGATTATGAACTGTTTAGCTGGTCTCAATGCCAAGAATAGCTGAGGAAAGAGAGTTTCAGACAGGCACAAGGCATTCCCAGAAGGTCTTCTTGGCTCAAACAATGACCAAGAAAGGAGGCTACAGGGAAAGAAAAGGACACTGTTCACATGGTTGATCAGTGTCACAGTTTTTATTGTTTGTTGTGTTGTAAATCCAGGTGCTTTGGGGTTTTTGAAGAAGAACATCATTGCATGCTTCTGGTAGTAGGTCTGTTGGGGAGGCTGAATACAGGAGAGATGCTGGTTTTCACTGCAGCCATTAATAAATGTAACTTATAGAATTACCTTTTGGTTTTGCAAGCTCAGTGAATGGAATTGTGGGTACATCTTTGTTTTATTTGGTGTGTTTATAATAGAATAGCTGTCCACTGGATATACCTGCAGTTTGTTCCCAAAATAGTTTCTCATTATCTTTGTTATGGATTTCATGCCAAGTCAGTTGTAGATGACAAAGTCACAGATTACCAAGATGAACTGCTGATATCCTGTGGGCTCAGGTTTGGTTGATGGGGAAGATATTCAGATTTGGGAGCACTAGGGATCACAGTGAAATGTAATCTCTTTTCAGAGACTTGCACACCTCATAATCTGTAATTGCAGGAGTATTTCCAGTTCTCTTTGCTTCTGCTTACTGAAGGCATCTCCTCATTTGTAAGACAAGCCAAAATTAGCTGGGCATGAAAGAATAAGCTTTGCATTTTTTCTAATGTAACTAGAATCAGTCTCATGTAAGTAGTAAGCTTAAGAGAAAAGTAGGTTTATTTGATTTTAGTGACTTGTGCTGTGTTCCTTCCTGACATTTTTGTTTTTGTGTAGGTGTTTTGATTTAGTTTGGGTTGGGTTTTTTGGTTTGGTTTAGTTTTCTACTAATAAGTCATCAACAGTCTGTCAGGTCCAGAAGATTGCACAGATTTATTATGTTGGCAAAATTGGAAAGGTCTCCAGTAAGTGCTTGACACGTTTTAGTTGGTGTTGTTGGCTGATGTTGCTCAAAACTCTGTGACTATTAGTATATTACCAAACTTAAGTGTTACACAAGAAGCTTTTATAACAATTAGTACTTCAGTGCTCAAGTTTTGAGTTTTGAAACTTTTTTTGTGATGATTTAATATCAATATAACGGAGTCTCTGATATGCTTATCTTCAAATTATGTTATTGACAGACTTCTATAGTTACTCTTACTGTAGATTTTTGGGTTTTATTTCACAAACTAATTGCAGGGTTTTTTATTTTTTTTTCTATGCATGTTCAAATTAAAATTAGTTTTTATGATCACTAACTATCTCTTTTTATCTGTGAGCAGGGCTTAGTATTTTCCCTTCTGTACTAAGATTTTACCTAAGCTTTAAAAGTTTTAAAGATTTAGTACTTTTTTTTTTTTTTTCAGTCAAGTAATGTTTTATGGTATTAAACCAAGAAATTGACCTGACTATTCAATTAATTTTTCATTCTTGCATTTTCAAGGGGAAATTGGGATAAATTTGCTCATTATGAATCTTTGCATTTTTCATTTTATTTTCAACTGTCAACTGTTGTTTGTGATGCCACTATTTAACTCTACATTTAATCCAGTAGTGATACCATGAGACACTTCTATTCTCTAACCTCTCCTGATGGTTTGTGCCTTTATCTCTATGTTTTGTGAGCCAATATATTCATTCACATTACCACTCAGTGAAATAAATTGGGATTAACTGATGACATTTAGGATGAACTGGTTTTCCCCTTCACTTGATAGAGAAATTAAAGAAAAGGTTGCCATATTAATTTTACAGTGAGTTTTGCCTAAAACCTGCCCAGTCTGGTTTGTCATGTGTATCACACATGCTTACATCAGCTTAGATGGGAGAGCACTATAGGCAGCACCATAAAGTTCAAATTGAGACAGAGAGAGGAAAGGCAGTTATGCTGGTTAACATCAGTTTAAAATGATCAGATAATTGTGATAAAATGCATCACAATAAATGAATTTCAGGATATTTCAGGTCTTTATGTAGTACCTTAGTACCTTTCATACCAAAGGATCCCAAAAATCTCACATAAAGGTGTTACTTTATGTGCTCCCTGTAATAAAATGCAGAGGGAAAATATAATGATGTAATTTGTTAAATTAGTAAGTAATGTACAGTAATAGATAATACTTCAGGAGCTGATTATGATTTTCATGTCTAATTAAAAGTTTAATTATTTTATTCCAAAGAGATTTTTAATCCAAACATTAATATTGGTGTTTGGTAGCTTACTGTAAGGTGACTTCATGCCTACTTGAAAGAGAAGTGTAGAATTGGCAATTTCACAACCCCTACATAATAAGAAATTGCACATTCAGGACATAGACCTTTTAGTATGCAGTTTAGAAACAGGCATTTTATTGAAACTTAGACTTTGATGTCACATCAGTACAACATCTGAAGAGACCGCAGATACATAGGTTCTTCTCAGCAAAGTTTTACAAAACCTCAGTATGGACTGTCACCTAAGCTGTATGAAGGATCCCAGGCAAGAATGACAAAGGTATTTTTGAGGAGGAAGAGAAATCCAAAGGGTGCTGAATGGTGGATGAGAGTTTCACATGTTGGAAAGAAATCACTCATAAAAATAAAGACTTTAGCTGCTGCAGTATTTCCTTTGTTAAAGAGTGAGAACTATTTCTCAAATGGCTTCTTTGTATTCATTTATTGAAAATAAAATTAATTAATTCAGTATAGGTGCCCACTTTGTTTGTTTAACTCAATGAAAATGAAATTGTTAACAATAAGAAGTGATGGCTTACTTATGCGCATGCTGGCATTTGGGAAGGTCTCCAATGTAGTTTCAATTCTCTTGACCTCCTCTCTCAGACCTGAACCTCCCACTAGCACAGGTTGTTGGGAGTGCAACATATGAAAGATGGTCTCCTTGCACAAATGAAAACTGTGCAGGGGATAAACTGAAGACATAGAAGTGTTTCCTGTATTGACATAATATGTAGGAAATGCAGTAAGCATGTACATTAAAACATATCCCCTATATGTATGCAGGTCAATAAATTTCTTTTGCTTTCTTTTTCCTTTTTTTCATTTTGGTAAACATACTTAATATGTTTTATAATTTTTTTTCTGAAGCGTAGACATTCAAGATAGCCCATATTTTAAAGTTCATATTGATGCAGAGAGGAGAATAAACTGCAATTTCAGGAGGACTGCTCGCAGATTTCAGGCCTAGCTGATCAGCAGCTTATGGCACCCACAATCAATAGGCTTCTGTACGGCTTTGTGCCAGTAAGGCCCAGGAGGTTGTCCATCCTGATGGTCATAACAAATTAAAACCCAAGACACTCTGAAAGGAATGGGTGTCATAGAGTTTGGTGCCAACCAGCACTCTCCCTATGCTCTAAAGTAAAACCTGCCACAGGGATCAGACCAGGTGAAGACCTCTGGGGACCTTGTGTGTGCTGATGAAGCTGCTGCCTCAGCAGCTGTGAACCAGCTGCAGCTCTATATAAGGAAAGATCAGCTGGTAGATGTGCATATGCTTGCAGTGTGAATATGATCTTCCAGATGGTTGTTCAGTTGTTATAGAGATGCCTTAGCATTTTAATCTGTGAAAAAGGTATAACATATGTTTTCTGTTGTATTTTAAAATAAATAGTATTAAAACTGATGCCATATTAAAATTTAATTTGTTTAACAGTAGGTGGGACTGAATGATCATAGTTCCCACCAAAGTCAGCTCGGGTTTCTAAACATGAGGACAGTATCGGTACTGTGGGACAACCTTCTTGTCTCATTTTCTAATAATTTTCATAGCTACATTTTAGTTTTTAAATTCTCTTGCATGTAATACTCTCTATACTCTCTATGCTCAAAGACTTGTCTGCTTGTTTCATAAAGGGGCTGTTCCATGTGTGTAGCAGTGAACTGATCATTTGCAAAGACAATGAATGGTCATTGAAATCTTACGAATTAGAGAGAGAAATACCTAAATTATAAGGGAAGTTGCAGGTTAACATAAAGCTTTAAAAAGTTCAGTTAGAAATATAACTGACCTGAAACTCCTTAAGCTGGTTGCCATAGCCAGCATGGTAATGGATGAGGAAAAACAAATCTAACATTATTCTAGGTGCAGTTCAAATTAAATCTCATGTTATTAAGTTATAATTTGTTAAAATCTACCAAACTGTACAGTTGTGATTTTGCATTAAGAGTTTCTCTTTTATGACAATACACTGTTTTATCATACATTCTTATGAAGATAGCATTAGCTAACAAAGAAAAGTAGTTGCTTTTGTTTCCTTATAAACCTGAGTCTTCAAAGGCAGAGAAGGGACTCTGGGCATGACCGGTGATGCGGTCCACCCGGGATGAAAGGAAAAGGTCCACACTCGAGGGATGGTGAATAAGGTGGAACCGTTTATTAAGGGAGCATGGGACATTTATAGGGTCGCGTAGGGAAGCTTCGGGAAAAAAGGCGGAACCGGGTGAAATAAGGATGGATAGGGGTGGAACCGAGCTTTATAGGGAGTTAAGGGGTATGGCCAGCCTCATGATAGTGCCACTATGCACCACCAGCCAGCCAATGAAAAAATCAGGTGGGAAGCTACCTATGGGCGAGGGGTAACTAGGGAGAGGTAGGGGCAACAACCAATAGGAACAATTGTACAAACGAATAGAACATATAACTAACTAATACAACCATAAACTATCTAATTAAAGTAGAACTACATGGGAGCCGTAACTTCTTTCTCTTCGGATGCTTGCCAGTCTATCCATTCATAAAAGCTGTCTTCCCTCTCTTCTTCTCCGGGATGGCCTCCTCCTACAGACCAGCTTTCCTTTCTCCTTATCAATACTTTTATTTTGTGTAAAACAAGACCCTTCTTCAGGATATCAGGGAGAAGGTATGTTGGAAAATAATAGTGGGGTTTCTTCCCTTTACCTTTTATGTAACAGCATAGAATTACTCAGGTTGTTCTCTGCTCTTTGAGTTGCTAAACAATAATATTTAAAGTGTCATTTCAGTTTGCTGAGTCTTGACATCTAATTATTACTAGTTTTGATTTTACCTAATCAGGTTTGCATAATGTATCTTGAACAATATATGGATTTGTATTTAAAAAGTGAACACTTCTCCATTTTGTTCTTCAAGAATTACACATGCATGTGTATGTATGGCATAGATAATAGGACTCTAGTTTTTCAGTTTCAGTCACTAACTGAAATAGTATTTCAAATACTCTTTTGTCTGAAGAAGATTAGGTTACCTAAGGTTACACGGTTTTTTTTCTGATTATTTATATTTTATGAAAGCTTAACGAAAGATAATAAACTTTCTCATTATAAGTATTTGATAGTGTAATAATAACAGTGTGGAAAAGAAATCGTTTTGTTTCTCTACAGAAAAACATAGTGCAAACCAAATATTGTGATCCCTGAAGGTACAGTGTTCTGTTTTGACATGACTGTAGCACTGAAATCCATGGTAATAGTCTCATTGAACTGAAAGAAAACAGACATTACTGAAGAACTCCATTTTCAACCCACACTGCCAATGTGAAGCTTTTGCTTTTTTTCATCTGAGTCATTATACATTATACTATATTAGCACTTCTTCATGGCTTTGGTTTTTTTGGGTTTTTTTTTTTTTTTTTTTTCCATATGCCATTACAATGACTTGGTTTATCTAATGTTTTAATGAGTTAATAACAATTCTTTTTGGTGATACAAAGAACTTGTAAACAACTATAAATTTTAAAGTAAATGGTTGCATGTAAGGAACTGAAAATGAAGCTTCATTTTTATGACACAGAGCAAACTTGAAATTTTCTTGACATTGAGCAAGGATATATGTGGGTAATTTTATTTTGAATGTCTTTTTTTTTTTTTTTTTTTAACCATTGATAATTGCTCAGTCAGCAAGTGCCATATTATATATTAAAATATAGAGGGTAACCAGTTGCTGTTCATTCGACTCACAGGCACAAAACTGTTTTCCTTGCATGGTAACCCAAAGAAAAGGTCACACTTTTTTCCAATTGGAAGAACTCTGTAAGCTTTAAGAGTTTTTTAGCAATCTAGGGTACTTTAGCTTGTAAATTATTTGGTTGAATTACTTCAGTAATTTAATTATGAGGGGCTCAAACCCTTTGCCTGCTGATATTACTCACCTAATTTCTTGGCATTAACACGAACATCATGTGAGCAAATAGTGTTCATTCAGACTGTCATTACTACAATTTTCTCCTTGCACAAACAGGACTGTAGTTTATCCACCTGCCTATTGGAAACTGAGCACTTGAACAAACTGTGCACAGTCAGTGTTGAGGAGGGACCTGTTGGGTGTGAGTTAAAAACATTCTGAGAAGGATGCCTGTAATCAAACAATGTGGGTAGTTGCGTAGCATTTTCTGCCCCTATGCACTGGCCATTTATTTCACAGGTGCAGATGTAGCCACATGTAGACATAGCCACCAATACTGCATGTCAAAAGCAAAATTTTCTGGTAACTTGATCAACTCAATTTCCATTCTTTTTGCGTAGAAATAGAGAGTGATCATAACACCAAGAGAGAAAGAGAAACAGAGAGAGGGAGAAAGAGAAACCGATCCCCCAGCATTCTTCTGTAATAAACTGGTGTCATATATAGGAATCAATATTGAAGCTCTGTTTCTATAAACTAAGAGTTTGAAAAGCACTTATTCTTTCGTATGTTACCATTTAGTTAGTCTAGCAAATAATTTAGCTATACAATGAAAAAGATTCTTGGAAAACCATGATTTGTGTTTGAATAACACTAAGCCTTCATCACATTTTTATTTATTCCTTCTGTGTACTGTCCAAATCCTGAGATTTCTTTCATCTGCTATTAAGAGCTTTTCATAGGGAAAAGTTTTCTAAGTTTTATATTAAATGATAAAGGGAATAAAATTTTGAATTATTTTTCAGAAACTGTGGGGTAGATGTTTGTTTGTTGTGGTTTGGTTTATGTGGTTTGTTGGTTTTTTGATTTTTTTTTTAATAAGGAGGCTAGACCTGTGTTATTTTAGGATACAATTCTTCTTGGTAATTTTGAAAACCTGAATGTTTCCATGTACATGGAAATACATAGATCCAGGTGATGTAGAACATATGTAAAAATAATATGCTTTGTAATTTAGATCAGGAACATTTTTTGGCTACTGAAAGTCTTTGCATTACAGATTGACTATGACCAAGAACTATTAAAACACCAAATGGTCTTTGGTTTTTAGGAAGCTAATTCTGTACTTGTTTAGAGAATGTGCTTGCCAGTAAGATATGTTGATGCTGCTTTCTGATATAAATTTGAATCTGAAACAATTGAAAAGAAATGGATTTGATGCACAAATATTCACCGCATTCCACTTTTGCCTCATTTGTCTTTGAACAAATGCTGCAGGTGTTTATTCTTTTTCTTTTGTAGCTGAGATTAATATTGATTTTAGATACAAAATTAATTAAAATTCTTTGTAGCATATACCTAAATAATATGGTAATGAAAATTAATCATGAGCCAGCTTTGCTGTTATTCCTTACGAGAAATTTTAGCAGGAACACTTCATTGCCATATTGAAATAAAAGCATCATGATTGACCAAATGTTTGGTTGTCTCAAATAATTTAATCCTGCAATGGCAAAAGATATTCAATAAAACAGTGATGTCATGCTTGTATAGTATCCCTTTTGATTTTTTTGATTTTTTTTTCTCCCAGGTTTGATTTGTGTTACAAGAGCATATGAAGTGAACAGTGCTGTTGAAAAGTCTCCCCTGTCATGTTATCTATCTAGGTACCTGTGTAGTGTGCATAGTGGATAAAATGTCATAATTCTGGAGGCATTTCATTGCTGGACAAAGAACAGCATAATTCTGGTATATAGATGCTATGAGGTGCAAGTAACCTCTTGGAGATATATAGCAGAAATAGAGATAGGGTTTGTAGAGGGGTTGTAAGCCAGTTCTTTTTTGTTTGTTGGCTCTGATGCAAGAAAATCAAACTGAAAATAAAACAATGAAATATACTAATAAGTCTGTACTAGAAAACAGTATAATATCTTTTTCAAGGTTGTATAGTTCTCCAGGTATGACATTCCAGTCTTCTTACAGTAACTCCTAAATATCTCACTTGTACTTTTCATTTGATTAAAAAATCCTGATTTTTGAGGCAATGTTAATGAAAAATGCGAATCCCAATAGAAGTTCTTGAGGTACTCTAGTAGGAATTTTTCTCTTACCTTAATTTTCTCCACTTGCTCATTATTCTCTTTTTACCAATTTCTTACTAATTTGAAAATTCTTGCACTAATTCACATATATTCCCATTTAAGGAACAATTTCTAATGCCATGTGGTATCATGCTAATCACTGAAATCTAGATAGGTGAGACCAATTGTACTTTTTCCACTTAAAAAAATTGATTGTTTTATCAAAGAAAGCTCTCAGGAGAGAATAACCCAATCTGCTTTTGTTATATTATCATACTATTTCAGAAATCCGGAATGGAAAAAGGAGAGCTTTGACAATTTTAGTATTCTTTTCATCTTGCAAAGTTCCTGCTAGTTCCTATTACTTCTCTTGCCCTGTGGTCTGCTTCATTAATTGCATTCTAACATACAAGGTGCCATGTAGTTGTGGGAATACATAGAGGGCTTTACATTTGTACTCTTCTGTGACTATTGATAAGGCTCAAGTTTTTTCTCTGAATCTTTGTGTAGGAAGACCTTTTGCTTTGATTTCAGCTGCAAAATTTGCCTGTGTTTTTTTAAAAAAACCTCATCCCTGTGATTTCTGATGCCACAGACGCATTTTTTTTCAAATTTATATACAGTTATATACAGTATATACAGTTAAGTTTTAATTCATTTAGTGTCTTTCTCTACAAGTACATAGCTGTTTCTTGAGATCACTAAATCACAGGATCACAGAATCACAGTATAGCTAGGGTTGGAAGGAACCTCTGGAGAATATCTAGTCCAACCCCCTTGCCGAGACAGAGTCACCTAGAGCAGGTTTCACAGGAATGCATCCAGGTGGGTTTCAAACGTCTCCAGAGAGTGAGACTCCATGACCTTCCTGGGGAACCTGTTCCAGTGCTCTGCCACCTCAATGTAAAGAATTTATTTCTCATGTTGAGGCAAAGCTTCTTGTGTTCTAGTTTATGATCATTGCTCCTTGTTGTGTCACTGGGCACCACTGAAAACAGTCTTGGACCATCCTCTTGACACCCACTTTTGAGATATTTGCATGTATTGATGAGATGTAGGGATCTTTGACTTAGAGACTGAGACTATGTCCCTAACAATGTTAGTCCCTTCAAATTCTCCAGGCAGTTCTGAAATTATTTTCCGTAATCAGATCTTCTTTCATGTCATCATCATAGCCATTTAATTTCCTATTGATTCAGTGACTTCCAGGTAAATAAAATGTGTTTTCAGAGACAAAGGAGATTTGTGATGTATTTCAAGGAATGTTATTTCTTGGGGAAAGTTTCTACTCAGTGGAAAAATTTCAAATAAGTGTGGTGATTTTCAGTATAACTATTAAAGCTACATTCAAGTCTAAACTATCCCAGTGAGTGAACTAGTGCTTGGCCCAGTGCTTGGGCCCTCCTTGTTTTGGGAAGATGACTCTGTGCAGTAGTCCCAGCCTCCAGAGTGGGTGGCTGCCTCTCTGTGTGGGCTGTACTGCCTTCTGCAGAACACAGGAGGAGGGTATGCAATCATCCAATGCAGAAGTGTGCTGGGGAGGGTTTCAGCAATTCAGCTGCCAGTAAAATGTAATTGTTTTTTCTTCCCCCACCTTTTTTTTAAACTATGAATTTACTTTGATTCAGTTGACTCTTCTGTGCATATGAACTGTTCTCCTGTTTGCAATCTGTATATCCACATGATCTCTTCTTATTTTGTAATAATTATTTACAGTTTTTTCATCTTTTTCTTAAGGTATTTATTATTCAATAACTATGCTGTAGTAACATTACCATTGTACCATATTTTTGAATTGCTATTCTTTGGGGGTTTTTTCTTTCCTTTTTTTTTTTTTTTTTTTTCCCCCTCCATGTGTATTTTGCACTAATATTTAAAGCCTCTATATTATATTGCCTAAGCTGCTGGCATACACAACTCCTCAGTTATTTCTCTTGACAATATCTTTTTTCTTAGAGATTAGCTTCAATACCTTCTCTAACTGTACCAGTGACCTAAATCCTTCCTTCAGTACTAGTACTTTCTTCATCACTGCTGGCAATTAATTCAGATCTAGGTCGGCTATTTTTCCCATTAAGCCTGTTAAACTGCCCTTATTCTTCTGGTGATTAAAATTTGATATTCAGATAGTTTCAGATCCTGTGAAAATTTTTATATTTATTTTTTGAATTAATGTTCTTAATACTTATCTTACTACTGACTACATCAGTCTGGTGGAATCTGTGTCTGAAAAAGTCCTCTTTCGGTAATTGCTTTCTGTTGCTTGATGAATTTTAGATATTGTCCTATTGATGATATTTCACTTCTTTTTTTTTATTATATTGTGTGCCTCATTTTTATAAGTACTAGAATTCCACCAAAGTTCACTTTTATTTCTTTAGCTCCTTATTTAGGTAAGCATATTGATCTTAGGTTTCTGTGTTGTACAGAAACAGAGAATCGTTAAGGTTGGAAAACACTGCCAAGATCATTGAGTTCAACCTTTGATCACCACCTCGTCAATGAGATCATGGCACTAAGTGTCATATCCAGTCATTTCTTGAACAATGTCAGCGTGGTGACGCCACCACCCCTCTGAGAAATCCATTTCAATGCTTAACAACCCAAGAAATGTCTCCTGATGTCCAGGATGAACCTCCCCTCCTCCTGGCACAGTTGAGGCTATATGGCTATATCTTCTCATCCTGACACTGGTTGTCTGGGAGAAGTGGACAGCTCCCACCTTGTTACAGACTCCTTTCAAGTAGTTGAAGAGAGCAATAAGGTCACCCCATAGCCTTCTTTTCTCCAGGCTAAACAACCCCAGATGCTCCACACAGGAAGTCACTTAGGGAAAAATTTTTGCTCATTTTATGACTGTACTATCAGAGTCTTTCACAGTCTTACAGAACATTAGGATATAGTTGTTGATTTTACCATTTTATTATGTCTATATTCCAGCTTAAGGCACTCTTTTATTATTGTTTTTTTCTTGCTTAATACATTTACAATTTATAGAACAACTTAAAGGTCTGAGACCTTTTTTTCTTTTTTTTTTCTTTGTAAATTATTTTTACACATTGTTAGTACAGCACATGTCCCGTTCTCTTGTTTTACTGTGTAGTTTGTCCCATTGCTACCTTCTAAACATGATTTAGTTTTTTGAGAACTGCTGTGAATCTGTGGACATCTCTCCTCTGAGCTTGCATACATATCATATGGACTGTGCTTTTACAGGATTTTTGTCCTGTGTTGAAGTATTTTTTTCTGACCTTTTTGGGATAATTCTTTCCCCTCTTCTCCTCAGTTCTCAGATCCCTATCTGAAATAATGTTATGATAAGATTGTTGTAATCATATCTGGTATGTGGCCTCAGTTAGGTTCAATTCCATTCCTAAATAATTTCCATCAGGTATCCATTGAAGGAGAATCCATGTACTGTAGACATACAAAAAGTCTGCTTCAACTTTTGCTATTTTCTCCATTTTTAGGGCCACTTTTTATCACATTCAATATTCCTTCTCTTATAAGACTTTTAAAAACAACAATAAAAACAAACAAACAAAAATTCCAGGTATCCCAGCAAGCTTTCTGACCACTACTGCTTTCCCTATTGTGATTGTTATCAAATGCTATCACATAATTTCTTAACTATTTAAGATGTTAAACAGAGAGTATTGCCCACATAAAAGAATTATCTTGAAGAAGAGTTAAAAGTTAATGCATGTAGAAGTCCATTACAGAGTTTTTAGTGTTAATGCCAGAGAGGTACTGAGAATTCCTGCATATTCCCTGCAGATAGAGCAGCTTATTCTCGCTTGTTCAGATCTCAGCTCTGAAAGGAAGACCTACAAATGAGATCTAAGTTCTAATGTTGACTTAATACATGACTCACTTTTAAGACAGTAGAAACAAAAGCTCTAGCAAAGCATTAGTAGATGTAGCTGTCAATAAATTCTTTTATTTTTGTCTTTACTGACTTTTTCATAGTGATATGAAATATCACGTTATATAGAATTGAGACCAGAAGCTTTTGAAATGCTTCGTGATCTTTCTCAGGAGTTGACACCTCTGCTTTCTAATCAAATCCCCTAATATGAACTTATATTTAAACATCAAACTTCTGAATCATCTGTTATTGAAACAAAGTTCACCACATAGCTATTGTCAAGCATGCTAACGTTTTCTCTTAGGCACCCACACATCATCACAGAATCATTATGGCTGGAAAAGACCTCTGAGACTACTGAGTTGAATCATTAACCTAGCACCACCATGTTCACCATTAAACCATGTCCAGAAGTGCCACATCCACACATCTTTTGAACACTTACAGGGATGGTGATTCCACTCCTTTTCTGAGCAGCCTATTCCAATGCCTGACCAACCTTTCAGTGAATAAATTTTCCTTAATATCTAATCTAAACCTCCCCTGATTCAACTTGAGGCATTTCCTTTGGTCCTGTGCCTTGTTACCTGGGAGATGAAACTGACCTCCACCTCATGATACCCTCATTTCAGATGATTGTAGAGAGAAATAAGGTCTTCTCTCAGCCTCCTTTTCTCCAGGTTAAACAACTCCAGTTCCCTCAGCTACTCCTCATAAGACTTATGCTCCAGACCCTTCCCTAGCACTGTTGCCCTTTCCTGGACAAGTTCCAGCACCTCAATGTCATTCTTGCAGTGAGGGGCCCAAAACTGAACACAGGATTTGAGGTGTGACCTCATAAGAGAGGTATTCCAGTACCTTAATCATCTTTGTACCTGTCCACTAGACCTGCTTGAGGTCTAGCTTGTACTGAGGATCCCAGAACTGGACACAGCACTCCAGCTGTGGCCTCACCAGGGCTGTGTAGAAGGGCAGGACTACCTTCCTTGACCTGCTGGATATGCTTTTCCTGATACTATTTTCCAGGATACTATTGGCCTTCTTGGCCACAAGGGCATACTGCTTGCTCATGGACAGCTTATGGACCATCAGGATCCCCAGGTCCTTCTCAGAGCTGCTTTAGAACAGGTTGACCCCCAACCTGTCCTGGTGCAAGGGGTTATCCTTTCCCAGGTTTTTCCCCTGCATTTGCCTTTGTTGAATTTCAGACATTTCTTCTCTGCTCATCTCTCCAACCTGCTGAGGTCCTTCTGAAGGGCTGCAACATTCTGAGGTATAGGCCACTCCTCCCAGCTTTGTTTTGAAGGAAAATGCTGTGGGAGATAAAGTCAAAGACTTTACAAAAGTTCAGATAGACAGCATACATCAGTGCCTTTACACGCTTTAGTGCGTATGGAGGCATTTGCTTAAAATCACAACATTCACATGAACTTATGTGATCAAAACTCAAGAGTCCTGACTTCCACGTGTGCTTAGTGTCCACTAGACTTCACCTAATATGAGCAGGATAAAAACTCTCCATGTGAAAGTCACTGTCAGTTTTCCCATCCAGTTTCATGAAATCAAGAATTCAGCCATAATATTTCATAAAACAAGTAAAAAGAATATATTTACAGCTTTATCCCTAATGAGGAAATAAGAACAAAGAGTCTAAATGTGTTCTGGTATATATATGCATTTTATTTGTATTAATATAAATGAAGTTTGGAGGTCATGTAGTCCAACTTGTTTCTCAGATTGTTTGATTGAGAGGAGATGGCTGAGCACTTTGTCTTTCAAGACTTGGGTCTTGAAATATTTTAGGGGTGGAGACTGCACAGCCTCTGTAATGGCCTGTTATTTGCTTAATGGCAATGGCAGCACTGCATTACAGGGCCATGTGGTTAGAGGTGAAACTCACAGAGGGTAAATAAACTTTATGGACTGAAGTGTGTAATTAGAATTTGCTACAAGCAGTATAATTTTCTAATGACCTTGGCTTACTAGCCATTTTTTACTATATCATTTTGAATCCTGTAGTTTAGAGGAAACAAGCTCTGAAATGAATTAAAGACAACAGCAATTAAGGATTAGTATGGCAATAATAATAATAATAATTAAAAATGATAACAAGAACAACAACATATCTAACTATATAAACAGAACCTTAGTACTAGGAGGAAACACATCAGGATCATGTGTACAAAGAACAACACAGCTGTCATTCGTATGAAACCTGTAATTCATAAAGCTCTCAATAACAGTTTCGGTAAGACTAGCTAGAGACCAATCATCCCAGTGGGATATTAAAAGCAAATCTACCCTCTTGCTCTGCGACTTCAGGGGAGATCAGTGGAAGTGAACCAGAAAAAAGTTGACAAATATGAAATCCGACAATTTCACAATGAAGAAATTTCCTAATTCTGAAGAAGAGAGCATGGTAAAAGAACAGATAGGACTGTAAATCTTATAACAGGGTAAACTCAGCAAAACGGATACTTTTTCTGTTATGTGGAAGAGTTACAGGCCTGTGTGCAATAAGTCATGTCCCTGATGATATATCTCAGATGTAACCAAGAATAAACAGCCTAGTTCTTGGGCAGTTGGCACTTTGTGACTGGCTTAACGCTGTGCAACATGGGTACTGCTGGTTGTCTAGCTGTTACTATTTGTAGTTTCTCTGGGGTGACTCAAGATCTGTGATACTTAGCAGTTGTCGTACAAAGAGGCAAATGAATGGCATTAAAAATTATGTGATTGTGGAGCCATTTCTGCAATTTCTGTTGCTACCTTGACCCAAACACTTGTTGAAGGACTTTGAAGTATATTTGACGACTTGTTTTTCAATAATAAGGTTTCTTGACTTAAGAGATGACATATTGTTGTTGGGCAAAAAAACCTCGAAAAACCACCTGCATGTGGAACAGAGGTATAGGCTTGTCTGTGGTTACCCTATTTCTCATCATGAATGATTCATGAGTATTTTAAAGAAAGCAGTGTGTTTTAAGAAAGCTAACAAAGCTTCTATGTAAATGAAGTTCAGATATTTTACTGGTAGAATTGACAGTACACTGAGTAATGTTCTATCTCATATGCTTTTCTGAAACTAATTCATCTTCCATTTAAGGCATATTCTTTCATCGTCATAGATCTATAGACCTTAAAGCTGATCAAGTTAAAAAAAAAAAAATAAACTGATAAATTTATTTCAGTTTTTACATGGAATATCTAGATTCTGCTTATGCTTTCAAATTGATTAGGAATCTACAGACATGTCACTGTTTTTTCTGATAGGGTGCTTACAGGAATAATGGAAAAATAATATTTTGGTAATTTAATATATCTTTAATATTTTCTTCATTGGTTTATTCATTTTTATTACTATCATACACTGTGAGATCAGTTAGGTGATAACAGCAAAGAAAAGTCAAAGTTTTTAATGAGATTGTGTCATATAGTGCATATTTGAGAAGAGCTGGAAAGTAATGTATATAAATGAAGAGAAATAGTCTTTAAAACAGATTTAGTTCTAAATTTTTGCAAAATTGAGACTACATTATTTTTGTTGAGTATTTTTGTGGTTTCTGAACAGTTTCAGAATCATTACTTCCTTGTTTCTCTATGAAAGCAATTCATTCCATTTTAATCACAAGGTTTTCAAATTAGCTCCTTTTCCTAAATTTGATGAGATATGACTTCAAATATTACTCCCAAACTACTTACAAACCTTGAAAATACCATGCTGTGCATTTACTTATTTAAATTAGATTCCCAATTTTGAACAGCTGCTTAAAAATAAAAATCTGTACATTACTGTAATGCTGACACTATAGATTTACCAGGGTAAAAAACCATCTTAACATCTACATATCCTGGTGCAAGGGACAATCCAATGCCTATGCTGTTGTCTGCTTACATAAATATCATGCCACAATAACCATTATTTTCTGGTCGTGTTCAAAGTTTTGTTGTTCTGTTTCAGTGAAAGCTGCTGGATTGTCAGGCTTGTGGTATCTTCAGCGGAGGCTCGCAAGACTGTTTGACAGAAAACATATTTCTAAGCTCTTGGTTAGTCATCAAGTAAGTAGCTTCTCATAATTTGTATAGTTTTCATTCACCTCCAATGAAGTGTTTGTGTTTTCTTAGGTAAATAGATTTTTTTTAAAACTACTTCAGCATTATTTTGACTTTCCTGTATATAAAAAAATGTTTTTCTCTAAAGTCTGGTTTTCCTTTAAAGTCTATAACTCAAGTCAGTTTATAAGTATTTTAAGAAAAAAAAAAAAAAGACATTTTCTTAATCTTCCCTTTCAGCATCTCACAGAATGCCATTCAGTGACCTGTATTACTCCCAAACTACAAAGCATAAGTAGGAATAAGAATTGAGCAGATCCTCTAAGTATATTGGTCCATTAACCTGGAAAAGGTGATCAAGAATGGTGCCAAGTAGGTAAATTAAGAAATGGCTAAAGAGTTAACAGCTAGGTTCTACTACTATCATCCACCTGTTTGATTCTAAAGTCACCTCATTTTTCTTACTATTTCAAATACTTTGTTCTTCATATCATCTTAATTTTTTTAGTAAGCCACTCATTTAAAGCATATTCTCTTGTGATCTTTTTATACCTGTTGTCTGGCATAATATTTTTTTTTCATTCTTATTCTTTTGCTTTGTTCCTAATCCTAAAGATGAAAATTGTGCTGACAAGAAAACATTTAACGTAGGGAAATTATAGGGAAAAACCCATAAAACTGCAAAATGAGGGGAAGCTAGCTGGTACATTTAAATGGTACTTACAGATTCTGCTCAGATAACAGACTGAACCTTTTGAAAGTTATGCTGGTGGAGACTAGAGAATTGAGGCACTGTCTAGGTCACTTTTCATCAAAATATAGTAATTATGATTTTATTTTTTTTCTCACAGAATACATAAATGTTATTTTAATTTTCAGATAAAAAACGTTGCTTCAGTCTGAGTGGCAATATTTGAACTGATCTCAAAAACATGTGTTTGGATCTGTTTACAAAATATTCTTCTGTTCTTGAACAATCACAGTTCCTGAAAACTAGCAATGCTTATGTATTTTATTTGTTATTTGATGAAATAGAAAATACAATTTTAGTGATGGCAATAATTTCTAATTAGCCAGTCCAGCAATATAATCTTATTTCACCACTTAGCAATATCAAAAATAAAGATGTATTTCTCTGTAGGGAACAAGTACCAAGATAATTTATTCTAGAATTTGATAGGTCAAACTGATCATCACACCATTTATTACTGTTTAACTTATAAAACAACAGAGTAACCATTAAGTTTTCTTTTTAATGCTGTTTTATGAATTTAAGCCTTAAAAAAAAAAAAAAAAAAAAAAAAGATGTTGATTGAACTGATTGAATTGTCAGGGAAAATGGTGACATTCAAGTGCTTAATTCAGTTAGCTCTCATAGAAGAAGAGAATATCTATCCTAAAGTTGGGAAGCAAAATTAAGCTTAAACTTGGGGTAAAATGAAACACAAATGAAGTATTAGAAATCAAAGTCAAATTTTTAATCAGATGAGCTGTCTAGCAAATTTGTACAGCTGTTCTTGCTCTGTATTGATTTGGGATGTTTGGGTTTTTATATACCTCTAAGACTCTAAATGAAATCTAAATGTATAGGTTTGTAAGTTAAACAAAATTTAGAAGTGCAGAAATTATTACATTAGACTGCACATCTGTGTCACTCGAAAGGTTACTCAAAATGCTTACATGTTCCCTATCTTTACACATATACAAGTAGGTAACATATTCAGTCATACACCCGTTCATAGGCTGAGAAAGTTAACATAAGTCATATTAATTTTTTTCATACTACATCTCATCATTTTGTTCATACTACATGTAAGTAACTGCAGCGTGCATTGTGTCACTTATGTATGACCAAGTTAGAGAAGAATATTTTAAGGATGGGAACGCTACAGGTGCTTTTTCAATGTCATTGAATGTCATGAAGTTTTTTCCACTCTTTCAACCATTGAATAATTTTGGGTTGCTTCTGTATTTTCTTTTATCATATTAACATAAAAGTGAAAAAGCTCTTATAGGGAACAAAGCCAGGGTTTTTTTCTGGTGTGCTAAAAAAGCAAGAGAGTGATTGATATCAGTGAGTCATAGTTAAAGATGTTGCTGCTTCAGTGGTGTGACACTGGCATGATCTCATTGAGTAGGTTAAAGTGTAACAGAGAGGTGGAATAAAGACATTGAGTTATATGGGACTCTTCAGATGACACACTCACAAATTCGTGATCTCTTTGACTAATATTACAATGCTGTACATCTTCAAAGCCTTTGAAGAGCTTTAACTGTGCAGTTCCCTTTTATGTCAGCAGGAGACAAGCTTTGCTGTGATGAGATTTAGCTGACTTCCTTTAACATACTTTGTTACTGAGCAAAACAGACGTTCATCACTTTTATTATATGTTATGCATTCTGAAAGTATGTTTAGGCAAGTAGTAGATTAATTAAGTAATGAAGCATATGATAAGTAATCAGTGTAAGTTTTCATATTGTTTTAACAGTTTTTTCATCTATAATTCTCTGAAGTATGAGTCCCTGAACACTTAACATAGGTTTTCAATATCTCCTTGATACTGTTTTATCCTTGGTTTGTATTTCCTTTTCTTTTTATTTAGATGAAAATAAGAAAATTTTGATTTGGGACCTTGAATTAACAGTTGCAAAAGGAATAAAACTACATGAGTTGGTGTTAAAATTTCATTTTAAATTAGCTATTAGTTTTAAGACTGAATTTGACAAATCTGGTACTCAGTGAACTGAGAATAGGCTGTACATGCTCAGTAACTACCTGTCATAGTCCTTTTAAGGAAGAAATAGTCCATCTCTCACAAATATTTGTTGTTGTTTTAGTAAAAGCACTCTTTCATATAAGTAAAAGATCATACTGAAATATGAGAAAATAAACCATCATCTGCACTACAGCAGAACATGAAGGTCCTGAGCTTGAAAGAAAAGTAACTGTTGGCTAGCATTCAGTCATTTTAGTTTGAAGACAAACGGGCCATAAAAAAAAATGAAGATATGTTTCTATGGTGTAGGTTTCCCCTAACAGCAGAAAAATTGTTATGGTTCTAAGAAATGTTATATAACTTCTGTTTGAAGGACCTCCGCTGTCCAGAGAGGGTGAGTTGGTCTGGAGACAGCTGTATTGGCTTTATGATATTGATTCAGGATAGTCTGAGATCCTCTAAGACGTATTGTCATGAACTGGTGTGTAGTGCAGCTGCTCTGTTGCATATTGAAGAAATATAAACATTCTAAAAAACAAGATACATTTATAAAAAAAAAAAAAAGTGTGAAGAATAGGTGGAAGAAGTTGTAACAAGAGTTTTCAATTAAATGTGTCACAGGAACGTCATAGGGTACTAGATTAGTGACTGGCACGTTGTATATGAAAACAAATGGGGTGAAGAGACATATGTCCAGAAATAAATATGTATCTTTAAAAATGTAGTAGTTTCACAAAAACATAGTGTGTGAAGACTTAATTGACTGATACATGTAGCAGTCATAGAAGAAATTAACTACTATTCAGACTGCACAGTTAGCTTTAAAAGAATGCAGGAAGAGATCTTCCAGTTTGCTTCTTTTCGATGATGCACTGCAAGATCTGGGCACAGTCCAAAACTCATCAGTTGATTTTACTAAATATATTCATAAAATGAACTTCTGAAGAAAAGTAGCTGGTAGAAATGTATTTAATCTTTGAAGAAATATACTCAGCTAACATCTTGATTCAGGTTATACCATTCTAAATATATGTAAAAGGAAAGGGATTGGCAGTACACATGCTGTCAGAACTAGAGAAGATTTTGGTTGCAATGTGAAGACAAACTGTGGGCGATTAATATTCAGTGAAGCCAATGAAAATTTAATTCAACTAATTTAGGTAATAACGTCTCATTTTCTTTTGCACTCCCAATATAAATGCTATTTTCATCTCTGTGGTGGTTCGGATCAGCTAATTCCTGCATAACTACAGTTGCTGACAGTGGGTAAAACATTGTCTTTGCTCTTACAAGTACTCTTTGAAGCCTGCAGAGCAACACTGGCTCAGATTGTTAGTAATAATTGAAATTACTTTTCTGAAAGTAACTTATCTCATCCTAACACACCTTATATTTCTGTCTGCTGTAATTTTCTTTCCTGTGTCCCTTTCTGGATATACAAAGAAAGCCAGAGCATATAAGTATAGAGTGCAGGATTCATTAAAAACTGTTTGAACAACAGGCAGAGGATGTGCTGCAAAAAACACACAGAATGAATATTGATTTGTACTGTGTGTTGGGAGTGGGAGAATGATGCATTTCACAAGAAGCTTACTTTTGATTACTTACAACATTCCTTCTGGCTTTACTGACAAAAAAAAAAAAAAAAAGGTCTGCTACACAGCAATGTGAACAATACTCTATATTTTTAATCAGTGTTAGAAAAGTATTAGCAGGAATCTGTGGGCTTATTAAGGATTATAATTGTATTGTCTTTGCAGTTAGAGGGCAGCAAGCAGATTTCTGGTTTGTTTGTGTTTTGGGTTTTTTTTGGGGGGAGGTTGGGCGTTTTGGTTTGGTTTGGTTTGGTCTGAGTTTAAAAATTTAATATTCATGTTAGAATGCATATTCAAGAGAAGAGGAATTACAGCAGTTAAAAAGAAAAAGGAGCAAAGTGGATGAATAAGGTACAAAATCTGCTATTGTAGTTTTTCAAATTTTTTTAAGGAATATCTCTCCCTTGTGATCTCACTTTCCCTTAATAAAATGAGAAACATTAAAAAAATCGTAGAAAGATTAAATTCAATTTTTTACCTCAGTATATTTTTTATTATGTCCTTGCCCTTTCATGCTATCTCTGGCCCTGCCAATCTTTCTGTTCCAGGCAGAATTCAACAGAGTTTCAGGCAAAGAAGGGCCACTATTTTCCTTCTTGACACAAGGTGCAACTTCTCATCCATTGCTGGATCTTTTGGAACATCCAGGGCACTCTGATTAGAAGAATGGAATTGAGCCAGGTTTCTCTAATTTTAACTGACTATTATTGAATGAGGCCTGTCCCATTACCATCATTACATTATCATGGATTTTTTTTTCAATGATTATTGCTTCTAAAAGAGTACTTAACATAAGAAGCCATTGTAAAATTCTGTTACTTTCTCAGGATTTTCATGCCATTTTTACATAACTAGGTGATATAGATGAGTTGCACACAGTAGAGATTAATGAGAAACAGCTGACTATTTGCAGATTTTGTTTATTATTAATTATGTACAGTCTTTATGATTAGATCATTATTTAAAAACGATTAAGTATCCCTTGATGGACTCCTGAACTATATCTAGTTAAGCTAATTACTGAAAATATTATTGCAAAATTGTTTCAGCTCACTGTGATATGTTCTTAGCCTTGTCTAAACATCCTGAAAAGAAAATAATTAATCCTTAGTCATATACATATTAAATATGTTATGCTTCCATAAAGTAAATTGGCACCATCCAATGTTTAAATACTGGATGCAGATTTGAAGAAATAATCTGACTTTGCTCTGTGGACAGTAATTACAACACGTCTGGTGAAATTACTTCTCTGATTCAGAATAAGGACTCTGGTTCTCAGAAAGTGAAAGACAGTTATGAGACAGTGAGGGACACAGAACAAATGGACAGAAGTACCAGAATTATATCATTATATTGATATGCTTTTTAGTTACAGATGTACATCTCATGCAAAATATTTTTTTTAAAAGGTGACATTTATGAAGAGAGACACTCACTACAGGCTGCAAGTGCAAGTGCTTGTGTAGGAATATTTCCTAACCAGAGTCCTCTTGGAGAATTCATTGGATATCTGCTTTTCTTCAGAGTCCTATTTCTCTGCAGAGATTGCCTTTTGAAATCAACATTCAGCTTTGAGGCTGTGACCTAATTTCAAACATAGTATATTTTCATTAGCCTTCTATACTTAGTTTCTCCCAAATGCATGTTAAAATTGCTTTTCTTCCCATATTCTTAGTAGTATGCTTTAAGAAATACTCTGTGGTAAGATGTAGATTCTGAGCAGTAGAACTTGAGATAGTGTGGCATCTCTCCCTGAAGGAAAAGGGAAAACCCAACATTTGTGAATGCCTGTAGTCAGTAAAAAAAAAAAAGAACGACAAAACTCAGAGGATCCACAAAAACTTACAAAGTTTTATTAGTAAATTATACAAACCATGGAAATTGGTATAAGCTAGTCTCTTGTAGCATAAACCCAGGGTGATGGATTTTGAATAAGGGGTATAGTAAAAGAAGAGAGAGCACAAGGGAAAGGGAAAGGGAAAGGGAAAGGGAAAGGGAAAGGGAAAGGGAAAGAAGAAGGAAGCCAGTCGTGGCTTTAGTGTTGATGAAGGTGATGGGGTGTCCAGGGTCCTGGGGGAACACCACCTGGACTTTGTGGGGGGGCCTTTTACTAAGTTCCCTCTACCCCTGCCCCCGAGCTAAGTTTCTGGCTTTCTATGGAAATTAGTTATCATGCACCATTCATTCTTCCAGCCCTTCAGACCTTTCTGGAAATAGGTCAGAGGCATTCGCTTGTCTTCAATGGTCTTGTTCCCCTCTACTGTGTTGGTCTTTGGTTGACAGTCCATGTCCACTTCTCAACGTAATTCCTGCACTTGCTCTGTACTGTGTTGTACTTTTCTCCAGGACCTAAAACAAGAAACTTTGTCCCAGAAAAATACTGTCCTACCTCCGTATGGCCCCCTTCTCCAGCAATACCCTGTTCTTTCTTGTCCATTCACACAGTGTATTCTTACCAACAATATTTGGTTGGCTTCAGGCTATCCAGCCATCAATTTTTAAGACATGCACACTAGCCTCTTATCTTTTAGACTTCTACAGATAATCACAAATGAATTTGGCTTTTTGGCATTTTTTTTATTATTATATTTTATAATTATTTATTAGTATTATTTTAAAAAAGATTACCATGTAAAGTCACTGGTCCTTTCAGTTTTCTTCTGTAAGTAATGTAAGGTGAGCAGCCCACTCTGCTTGTGCATCCTTACTCTGTATGAAATGCTTTTACATGCTTTCATTTTTCCTACTAGTCAAAATGCAAATGTGAATTATAAAGTACTACCTTATTCTTGTTTGGACATTTGTTCCAAAGCAAACCATGGTAAAGCTGAAGTAAATCAGAAAGATAACCTTTTGTTTCCCATTTGTGTGGATGTAGGTGCTATGTGGTGTAGAGTCTTTTGGGAAATACAGACCTCCTCAGCACAGATGAGACCCTGTTTTGACTTCCAGAAGCAGAAATTGATCTAAATAAGCTGTCACAGTATTAGCAGTAGTAATGGTTTCTTCTTCAGTGCTCTGAGAATTAAGTTGCTTGGCTTTTCAATAAAAAATGAAGTAGAAACAGCATTGAACTGCAATATGTATTTTTAGGCAATGAAAATGGTGTGTCAGCAGATAAAGGCCAGAGAACCAATTCTGCCAAAACCATTTTAGTAGGTTTATTAGTGTTTTTTTCCTATCCATCACTGTGCCCTTATTATTTGATTTTGCCTCAGTTGTGTACAGCTTCATTATCAAAAAGTAGTTTAGCCTCTTTTGTATTCTTTTCCCCACTAAAGTTAACCACAGTTACACTAACTCAGTTCATTCCCTGTTTTTGTCTGGAAGATGTCAAGACACAAGCAGTGGAAATTGTTCAGGAGATTTGTCATCATCCTACTCTTTCAGAATCAAACAGTCCACGTTGATGAACACAGCAATTTTATATATCTGGAAGAAAAGTGCATTGCTTACCCTACAAACTTCATTTTTTACCATGTACTCACTGAAGCTGCAACTCCTCTCAATTTAACTTCAGTGGTCAAGTCAGACCACTGAGTTTGTGAACATTGTAACCAAAAACTTCACAAGCAGATTCCTGCTTATTTTGTTTTCCATAGTTTTCATTTACTCAGCTTATTTTGAGACCCTATATTGCTAAGATGTTTGGGAATTTATTTTTTGATCTTTGTCTAATTACGCAAACATGAAGAACTTCAGAATGGCAAATTCCTTTATGGAAACACAGACACTCCGATGTGTTCTCTGAAAAATGTCGCTCGTCTCTAGAATAAAGTTTATTTTCTGTTATTTTCTGCCATAGGATTTTACTTGTAGGGAGTGTTCCATCAGACTGATACTTTCTTATTTATGTCTCTGTGGTTATTTTTATTCTCTACAGTGCTACTGCAACAAAACTTACTGGTAGCAGGACTTCTGTTTTTCATTACATGTTTTCTACTTTTCATATATTGATTTCTGAAACATACTTTCTCAGTATGCTGAGGTGTTTATGTCAGTGTCTGCAAGCAGCAAAAAAGTGATTCTGGTAGAAGGCTAAAACCTTGGCTTACTGTTCCTGTTGCTTGCCATGAATACTCTGAGGAAAATTTCCAATCCACCTGTGAATGGGAACGGTGCCCACGCAGCAGATGGCTGTGAGTCTAGGCATACAGAAGACCATGTCCATGCATTAAATACATTTACTAAGGGCAAACTTCCCAGGCCAAAATTTCATGTATCTGCAACTTTTGTGCCAGTGATTGGGAGGATATGCTGCTATTTGTCATCTTCTAAAGAAGTCTAACTTTGAGAAATAATATTTTTGGGTTTTGGTTGTTTTTTGGTGGTTTTTTTTTGTTTGTTTGTTTTGTTTTTTGTTTGTTTGTTTGGTTGGTTGGTTGGTTTTTTTTGTTTGTTTTGGTTTGTTTTTTTTTTTTGTTTGTTTGTTTGTTTTTTAATATGGGATTAACAACAATTTTTAAGTTTCCTTTTTAAAAGTCTAAATGAAAATTTTAAATAAGACCAAAAATAAGTAAATGTATTAGCACTGAACAGAAGATGAATTATTACATAAAATTAACACAGTTGTTTATTCTCAAATTGTCATAGAGTTAATAGCCGAAAGGGAAATTCATTGCTTTACTTGATTTTATTTTTTTTTTTCCGTTGAAGGACTATTTTATAATCTGATTCTATCATATTTTTCTGTATCATTAGATTACTGCAGAGGATCTTACTCACATAGATATACTTGCAGAATGTAATTGTTGGTTTTTCTTCATTGATGTTGGTTCCTCTGTTGCCTCATTTATTTCACCATACCACTGTGTCTGTTGATCAAATCAGCAAACAATTCCAGGATAATTGGTTCTAGACACTTGATCTTGACTCACATATATCTTAGCTGCTGATGATGAGGTATCATTTGAAGTAAATACAGATATTAAATCTATTTAGAAAAAAAAATCTTGGTTCCTGCCAGGACATTACCATACAAATTAAGGTAATCTGTGAGAGCCATTTTTTGAAAACCCCATTCAAATCACAGACTGTTTGTTGGGGGTCTGTCAAGGAAACTCAGCTGACATTTTTAAACTTCAAAAGCCAGGTCAGCAGGCATGAGGGACTACCATCTGAGCAAATATGGTAAAATCTAAAACATAGATAAGTTAGACTACCTTAGGGAATACATTGTTTGCATTAAGGTAGGGCTTTTCATATCCTTAATTGAACTTCAATACTAAAAACGTGTTTATTGTTTGAATTTTGCAGAATGGTGTATGGTATCTTGAGAGGTAGAAGGGATGTGATTTCAGGCACATAGAAATTCCATTTTAGGCAAGATACAGTACCAAGGACTTCTGAATTAATTTTCAAATTTCTTTCCTTCTTCTGCTTGCAGCATGTATACATTGTGAACTGATTCTATCCTCCTTCCCCTACAGGAAATGTTTGTTTTGAAAGAGTCTTGCCAATGATTTTTTTATTATTATTTTTATTATATGCTCTTTTTTTTTTTTTTTTTTTTTTTTTTAGCATTTTAATCCCTGTTAATGTATCTGATTACATTATACAATATGTGGTCTGGACTGTAACAGAATTATTTCACTTCAAGTAAGAATTTATCAGCTGAGGAAGCTGTGTATATTTTTGACTGGATCTAATGAACTAGACACCACTTCTTCTTTACTTTATTATATTTACTTGCAAATCTTTGTCTAAACAGTGAATTAAAATATCATTGTTTAAGATGTTAACAGCATTCAACATTAATAACATGAACAATGCTTAGTACAACTATTATAGCCTAAAGTAATTTGAATAATTGAATACAGCTTTGTCTAGAGAAACCATTTGTTAGTAGCACTTACTTTTCCAAATGAAAGCAGAGTGAAAACTCCCAATGTTATGTTGATAAATGTTTTGTAAAACCTGCTGATCCTACATATATGTGGATAAGGCATCTAGACACTGACATTCTCTTAACATTATTTATAGCTACAGCAAAAAGCAAATGGTAAGTGCACTCAAGTGCACAGAATGTTAAGTGTATAAGATGGCAGCTTAAAAAGAGATCTGTGTACTCAGAGGAGAAATAGCCTTTAGGGTGTTCACAGCAGGAAGAACCCCAGAGAGCAGATGAAAGCAGGTGTAGAGATGACAGAGTAATTCTTCTTTCCATTGAAGATGTTGTGAGTTTAGTTCAAGGGATTGCAGTTTCAATCTACTATTTTTTTTTTTCATTTTCTTTCATTGACTTCTGCTGTAATTAGAAAGGATTATAATAAAATATTTAGTTTGGAGAAGATGCAGATTAGGTAATCTGCCATTGTCACATTGGAAATAGGATGAAAACTTCAGAAAAAAATACCCAGCAGAGGCGGGGGGGGGAGGGGGGAAGGAAAAAAAAGCAAACCACAATTATAAACTGAGCGAGAGGGGAGAGGGAGGGGTGAAAATGAAGACCAGACAGAAACCTGGAATATCTCTCAAAACAATGCACTTAAACTGGACTATGACACTTCGATGAAAGGTTAGTAAAATGTAAAAACATATGGAAAAAGAAGATATTTGTATACCATATACAATGACAAAAAACAGTCACCACATTTATTTACCTGAAGAAAACCAAACTGAGTGACACCAAGCTGAGAGGTGCACCTGACACAGCTGAAGAATAAGATGTCATCCAGAGGGGATTGAACAAGATTGAGAAGTGGGCCCATATAAATCTCATGAGGTTCAACAAGGCCAAGTATAAGGTGCTCAGGTCAACCCACAATACTAATAGAGACTGGGGGATGAATGGATTGAGACCAGCCCTGTGGAGAAGGATTTGGAGTGTTTGGTTGATGAGAAGCTCAGCATGACTTGGAAGTGTGCACTTGCAGCCCAGAAAGCCAACAGTATCCTGGGCTGTGTAAAACAAAGTGTGACCAGCAGGTTCAGGAAGGTGATTCTTTCTGTCTACTCTGCTCTCAGGAGTATTGCATCCAGATCTGGAGTGCCCAGCATGGACCTGTTGTAGCAGGAGGCCCATGAAGATGATCACATGGGATGGAGCAATTCTCCTGTGAGAACAGGCTGAGAGAATTGGGTTTATTCAGCCTGGAGAAGAGACTTCAGTAGGACCTTATTAAAGCCTTTCAGTGCTTAAAGGAGGCTTAAAAGAGAGATGGTGAAAAACTTTTTAGCAGTGTCAGTAGCAATAGAGCAAAGGCTAATTGTTTTAAACTAAAAGAGTAGATTCAGACTGTAAGGAAGAAATTTTTTATGATGGTGGTGAAACACTGGAACAGGTTGTCCAGAGAGGTAGTAAAGACAGTAAATGTCCCATCCCTGGAAACATTCCACGTCAGGTTGGATGAGGCTATGAACAATTTGATCAATTTGAAGATGTCCCTGCTTATGGCAGGAGAATTGGACTAGATGACCTTTAAAGCTTCCTCCTAGCCCAAACTATTCCATGATTTTATTCTATGATAAAAGTAGTCTCTCGTACTCCATCAGTTTCTTTAACCACCTCACTTTAATCATGGTGCGGCTTAGAAGCTGAGCTTTATCTAATCTGCCATTTCAGCTGCTGGGATGCGTTACACTAGTGGTAGTGTTTTCAAGCTACTGGTTTGACTCACAGGATTTGCATCAGGGCTGCTTTGGGGAAATAAAGAGAAGAAAACTTTTCAGTACAGTTGTATTTAAATATTTAAATGTATTTAAGGTAAACTTAGCCTCATTTAAGTGAAATGTTCTGTATGAACACAAAAATTTTAACATCAGAACTGAACTACCAGTTTTTACAGTAGTGTGCAAACAGAAATTCTTCTAGACATTCCTTTCAGAGGTAATTTAAAATCCTCATGTCCTTTTTCTCACATTAGTTTTAATTTCAAAAATATGTGTTTAGATAATATTACGCATGTATTTTTTTTCCTAAATTCACATTTGGTTGGAAAAAACACATTCATAGGAGAGCTGGTTTTCATGTGTTGAGAAAGATTGGTGTTTCTAATTACAAAAAGAACACCTAAAGCTAGTTTTACTTCTCTTCTTCTGCTGACTGATGACAATTTTGTGGGAAATAACCCAATCTTGCTGATGCATTATCTTTTCAGGGTTGCTTGTGCAAATGTGTGATACTGCCTTGTGTCTGATGTAAAGAAAGAGTGAATTTATCCACCAGTGAATTATTTTTTTTTCTAATAGTGTGTAATAATCACGTTTTTTTAAGTGGTCCAGAGTCCCAGACAATCTCCTTACGTGTGTTTACTGTGAATTATAATCTTTTTTATTTTTGGCATCTCAGAGATTTCCTACATCAGTCTGTTCAACACTGGCAAAATCCCACTTGTTTGCTTTCAGACACACTAACAAATGACAGAAGCTTTGTTGAAAAAGAACTTGCACTTCCAAAGATTTGTCTGAATCCCTCTCTACATTGTGCATTGTAATAGCAAACAGAAAAACATCATCCACACTGCAGGGATCAGGAAAACCAACAACAAGAGGATGATATAATTTACTGTAAAGCAAGGAACAAAATTATCTGACAGCTGTTAAGGTTATATCTTACAAGTACAAGAAGAAAAGAACATGGCTTTGTTTACTTTTTGTATAATTTGTGTATAATGCAGAAAAAAAACCAAGCTGTAATGATAAGTTGGAACTCAAGGGTCTTTTCCAATCTAAATGCTTCTATGATTCTAATAGATTGCTATAAATATAAATAATCTTGTGCCAGAGCTTAATAAAATCAATAAAACTCTAAAGTTAAGTTAAGCTTTGAATCTCCCTGCTTACAGAAGTTATCAAATCTCAGTTTTCTATTTAGTATGCACCCACAGAAAAAGGCCGCTCAGTCAAAAAAATCCTCATCCAAGATAGTAGAGGAAGAGTTATCTCCACATCTCATGTGGTTGCTATGAAGGGTTTACAAGCCAGCATGCAGTGCTGCAACAATTTCTTGTGGTGGTGGTGGTAATCATTATTGTCATTATTTTTAATATTAATATTATTAATAACATTGTTAATAATATTATTAATGTTATAATTATCAGTAATATTATTGTTATTATTGTTATTGCTATTTTTATTAATTAGTATTATATGTTATCACTGTCAAAACATTGAAGGTCATGCATATGCAGATGGTCTTTATTAATTAGCCCAGGTGTCAGAGCTTTCCCCTTGAGGAATTAGCAGCAAGTCATCTTCCTCTAGAAGTGACTTTGATCATACTCAGCTTGATTGTAGCCTTAAGTTTAGACACTTTTACAGGGACTCTGTAATATACATATATAGGCAGAAGCATTTTTTGCTGAAGGCATGAGAAATATGTACCGATTTTGTTTACTAATGCCATAAGTGTCAAGGCAAAAGACTTAAAAATGTAAACCACAGCTCTCAATCCAAATAAGAAAGGGGGATTTGCATTTGAGACCATAAAAGAGGAAGGGCAAGAGGCTAAAAGAGGGCTTACTGCTTACCACTTAATGATTTTAAAGGCAGAAAGTAGGAAATATATGTTAGTGACTGGAAACAATGAAAAATTAAATGTGAATAGTTGTAAAAACTCCACTCTTTCTTAAATTTGCCTAAGAACCTATGTGGAAGAGAAGAGGTTGGAAGAGAAGAGATAAAAGAATGATCACAATAGTAAGAAAAAGGGAGACAGAGCAGCCACTAGAATGTAGGAATAGAAAAGTGAGCTTCTGCCAAATGACAGAAGTAGAACACAAGACAAAATATTCATACCTGTATAAGTAAAATTACAAATTTATGGAACAGAAGCTTCTTTTCCAGAAGATGAATGGTGGCAGAGCATAGTCAGCAAACAGCTGCATGGGGTACATTTGAGAAGGGGGATATGGGATACCAGCCAGGTTACTTCTTACATTCAGGGTGTTTTGGATATTAGAAAAGTATGGCTCCACATTATCACTACATATAAACAATTTGTGTATGTGTTTGTATATGTATATGGATATATATACACACAGATATGTGCATATGGAAAGTTGGATATGGATCCAAATCTGCAGCAAATGTTTGTTTTGTTTATATGTACATATATATATATAGTCCTTTAAATTGTACACATTTTTTTATTTGTCATGGTTTTACTTCATTCATTTGCTTCTCTTTGTTGTTTCCTTCCTTTCAGTTTTTATCATAATGAGGGACACAAAAACTGTGAAGTTTATGGTGAAGTTTAAATCATTCTTTTGAAGAAGTTACATGATGTCATGCTAAAACAAATAGAAATTCAGCCCAGAAGATCAAAAAGCTTTTTCCAATCTTGGATTTTTCTTCAGTTTCATCATAGCACTCTACTGGTTCCCACAGCCTTCTTTCTAACATTAAACTGGCAGAAATATGGGCATGATACTTCTACTCTGTTTTCTTTGAGAAAGTAAGAGAACATCCCTCAGAATGTACATGTGTGGTTACTGTGAGTTAATAGCTCTGAGATTTATAATCTATGCTTGATAGGGAATCTTCAACAGATAGGGAGTTGCTCAAAAGAACAAGAAGTTTAATGTCAACAACTGTGCAATAGCTGTATGCTTGATGGAGCTCTGCTGTGTCAGAGGCATTTCCACTAATTTCAGTAGAACTTAAATAAAGCTCTCATGTACTTGGTCTATTTACTGTAGGTAGTGACATTTCTCAGTTTTTAGGTCTTCAGACAGAAAGTTGTGCTGAGAGAGTACCTCCTGTTTTGCATGCTAAAGAGAATCATAAAGGGAGCACAATGAAATTCATTGATATTCATTAACAAATAATGTCAGAAAAGATATATTTTGAGACTAGTGCAGTAATTATACTTTTATTCAATGTCTTGGCCTCTACTGTAAGTTAATACAAAGAGATAATTCATACATGCAGATGTGTGTCATAACTTCTAAATGTCATATTATTTGGTGAACATGGCTTTTCTGTTGAATATACTGCCTTTTCAGAACTTCACAGTTTCTGCCCAGTCTGTGTGAGGTCATAGTCTCCTTTTACCTTTGCTATTTTCTTAACTATCGATCACTGCTATGCTTTATACTTGTTTCTTTTCCAGAATGGTTTCGGCCTCTGTTCTCGAAGAATTCAGAGGGGACTGATAACCTTCTAATACAGATTTACAAACAACCTTTACTGCTATATTGTTAGAATATAATTCTGTGTGGGTTTTGTGGTGTTGGTTGTTTTTTTTCCTATAGAATGACTTCCAAATCTTCATATAAAACAATACTTTCTCTCTGTAAAAAGAAGTTATAGAGCATTACATGTCTGCATAAAATGCTGCTAAGTGGTGTCCACAGGAAAATGACGAAAATGACAAAAATGACCTTTATGTCTTGTACAGCAGTCAGGATGATTTCTTGCAGTCTTTTATTTCCCCTTTGTGACTTCTCACTGACTACACGCAGTCCACCGTAAATGCATTCTCATAGAGACTCTCACAGAGTCTGTTTATGCATAGCAGTTTTGGAAGCAATAAGCCCTTTTTTTTTTTTTTTAGCATATGAGTCGGTAAATACATAAACAGGTACAGATTTATGACTCTGCACTTCAGAATATCACAGTGTTTGATATACAGTGCAGTCAACTTTATCTGAATGTCACAGAGGATAGTGAATATATCTGTATTACCAAGGTCATTTTTGATGTAATTAATAGGTTTGGATTTCTTTCCTAACACAGTTTCAAATAACTTGATTTCACCTAATCATGGTTATTGGCTATGGAACGGGTGTCCTTGAAATATGTAAATTATCCTGTGAAATACAGGCATGCAGATATTAAGCATAGGCTGATGGCATTTTACCAGTCTGAATATTTTAGTGGATGGCATTTCTCTTTGAGATATATTGACTCTTTAGCAAGTAACACAAATTTCAAAGTGTTTATTCACATTATGAGTGTTCATGGAGCCTTCTCTGGTGCAGTTAATGCACTCTTGCTGCTCTCAGTGGATTAAATATTTCAGTCTGCAAAACCTGCCAGATATCACTGTTCATACTTTATCTCACCTTCACTATTCTCCATCTTATGGTTTTGCTGAGCGCATGTGAGGTACACTTCATTATTTTGCACTGCTTTGTTTTGTGTCAAAGAAATATGCCCTGACTGTAACAGCTGCAGTAGCAAACCAATACTTCTTTTTCCTTTTGAAATGTGGTAATAAATTTAGATAATATCCCATATCTGCATTTTTTTGAAATGTAAAAGCAATCTTTTCGGTTATATCTAGAACTAGGAAAGAAAGAAGTGTCATACTGTTTCTGATCAGAAAAAAAAAGCCTTGTTCTGTTGCATGTGTGAAGTTAAGGCATTGAAGGAGATACCTTTAATAAGGAGGCATTATTTTTAGCATTCCATTTAAGCTAGAATGAAACATAAATAGATACTGTGGCTATATAACAAATGTGAAAGTGAAGGGAAGATCCATCATGGGACAGTGTGTACTACATTCTCCACGGCTCTATTAGTCACGTAGAAAATGCCTGATACTCAGTTGCTCACTTGCCAGGTGAATCCTTTCAAGCTGTTTCAGGTATGAAATGTTACAATTCAAAGTCTGGATATGCTGTGGTAGTTTGAGCTCGTTTTGGGGATTTTAACAGGAATAAATTTTACTGAAGAGAAGATTAATTCTGTTTCATTTAAATGTTAAGCAAACCTTGGGTTATGTATAGTTAATTAGATTTCATTACTGTTGAACACATCTAAAGGAATCTTTAGTGAATACCATAGATTACCATCTCTTCTGGCCATCATGCTTGTATCTCCTGGGGAAAATTCCTTAAGGCTTTGTAATTTGCAAATTATTTAAATTCCAGTGTTTATCTTTTTCTTTGGTTTTTGTTTTAGCAAATAATTCCCGTCAATCTAAGCAAATTAATTACCATATCATTACTTTTTTGTTGGCTGGAGATTCTGCCTGACCATAGGGAAAAGCTTCTTTACTGTGAGGGGACCAAGTACTGTCGCAGTTTGACCAGTGAGGTTGTAGACTCTCCATCCTTGGAAAGAATCTAAAGATGACTGGACACGGTGCTAGGCAAACTGCTCTAGGGGAGTCAGATTGAGTAGGGAGTTGTACCAGATAACCTCCAGATGTTCCTTCCAACCTCAACCATTCTGTGCCTCCAAAATACTGCAACTGGATTACTTCCATTTCTTGGTGGAAAATGTTTGTGTTGTTATCATCTCTGCAAAAGAAATTTCATGATTCAGCTTTTGCAGTCCCTGGTAGAACTGCCTTTCACTGTCAAGAACTTTATCTAACTAAGCTATATTAGCAATACCTGTTTGGCTACATATTAGTAGAAGTAATAAATTACATAAGGTGCCAGAGTTTGAATTGTCTAGCAGCAAAATCTTTCCTCAAAGAATTTTTTATCATATATTCTTTTGTTTTCTACATTCTAAATAGCAAATAATCATTTTAGCAGAGACTGTCCTGCTAAAGCAGCCTGCTTCTTTGCAAACCACACATCTTCAGCAGCTTTGTTTTTACTAGCTCTCCCACTCTTAACTTGTAACGCAAACTAGATTTTACTAGGGGAATTTTTATTCATTGTTCTTTCTGCAGGCACAGAAATAATATCTTGTAAATGTGAGTGGGACCATAACTCCTGGTTATGGGGGTGCATCAGGATACCAGAAACAGCATATGCCTCTATATGACATGCATTTTGGGTTACAAGAAACTACAGAAACTTTCATTTCTATACTTTGACTTACCTCAGGTTATCTATGCATCATACTCAGCAGTAGGATGTAGTGTGGCTTCCAGTCAGTCATAACAGAGGAAATGTACAGAAAGAGTCATAGAATCAGCTGGGTTGGAAGAGACCTGCAAGATCATCAAGTCCAACCCTTGATCCAACACCACTGTGATTACTAGATCATGGCACCAAGTGCCACATCCAGTCTCATCTTAAAAACCTCCAGGGACAGTGAATCCACCACCTCTAGGCAGGCTATTCCAAAGCCTGATTACTCTCTCTGTAAAAAAATTTCTTCCTAATATCTAACCTAAACCTCCCCTGGCAGAGCTTAAGCCCGTGCCCTCTTGTCCTGCATGTAGCTGCATAAATTGGTTAGCAAATGATGGGTGGTTCCAGGTGGATGCTGCAGCATCAGAATGAGGTGTCATCTGTGGAAGCATGAAAGGCACTAAAGAACATGTAATTTCCTGCCACTTTGCCAGAGAGACAGAGAGCTGATGCTGTATCTGAAGTAATGAGGTTCAGCAGAAGTATTGTGAGGGCTTAGATTCCTTCTTTTCTCATCTTGATTGAAAAGATTCTTGAATTTTGAACATGGTGCTAAGAAGAGCTGGAAGATCAAATAATTCCTGATTAAGCTGAAAGGCTCCACAGTCAATAGCTGTAATGTGTACCACAAATCATGATTTCACAGACAGATTTATATTGAACTAAACTGTAACAAATGAGGCACTTAACCTACGTAAGGCTGTAAGTTCTACGCTGGGTGATTACAGCAGTAGTGTCTGGTGCTTCCTGCCTTGTTGGAGTTTCACCCAGCCAACCAATTACAGTAAGAATGTACCACTAGAATTAATTTTACTTGGAGGCAGAAGATTTTGATGTTTTCATAATTTTATTATATTTGTAACGTGTAGCTAAAATTAGTGACTTCCATAAGAGGGTGTTGATGTAGGAAGGAGCAAGCTATTTACGACTTGAAAATTTTCCAGACAGGTCCGAATACTGGCATAAAAACTGGTAAAACCAGTTGACTCTGAAAAGATAAAGCTAGGACTGTGGACTACCAAACTTGAAACAATGCAAATTGAATAAAAATTTCATAAATTATTAAGGCATTAGACTGTGATTGAATAAATTCCAGTGGACTAGATAATCAGATTTTAAGGGCTTAATTACTACAGATTTTGCTGATTAACTCCAATCAAAATGATTTTTTCCAAAATAAAAAACTTTTTTTTTTTTTTTTCTTTTTTTAAAGTCTTGGCTTATTTTGATGCCACTGGACATTCTACCTTTATGTCATCTGTATATAAAATCATCCAGTGAGATCTAACAAACTATATTTTAAAAAGATAAGAATTCTGAGTTCCCTTTCCGTTGATTGTAATCACAATTAAGTCGTTCATCCAGATAAGAAGTATCTATAAATTAGAACAGGTGTTGCATATTAATGATGAATACTCAGCATTTAAAATTAGTCACAACTTTAAATAGAGCATATTTGGAATTTCAGTGATATAACAGAAATATTTAGACAATCTTTTCCTTCTTTCTTTCTTTCTTTCTTTCTTTCTTTCTTTCTTTCTTTCTTTCTTTCTTTCTTTCTTTCTTTCTTTC
>JAWWTY010000077.1:74055942-74074127 GCA_035222235.1 Margarornis squamiger
GGTGTCTGAATTAGTTTGGAACAGTTGTTATAATGTTTGAGAAGTCTTAGAAGAAGAAAAAGCTATGTATTGAAGATGGGTTTTGAGTAGATTAAAAAATTAGATAAATTAGTTTTTGTTTGTCCCTCTTGCAAGAACTACATCTGCCAAGGATCCATATTTTACTCTATTTTAAAATAACATTAATAATTAATTTACAGTAAAAAGGCTTGGATTTCTATTCAGATTTTCAGTCTAAATATCTTTATCTAGCAAAAAATATTTTTTCCCTATGAAAACCAGCAAAATATTTCTCTGTGGCAAGTAAAGTTTTGTACATAAATGGCTGTTGGTTTCAAAGTAGAATTTATGCTTATCACTACAATGTGAACCATGAAAATCAGTGCTGTCTTACATAAATATAGGCACTAATAGCTCTTATAATTTTCTCTGACTTCTCATTTATTGAAACCTCTGTGTGATCATCCTTTGTTACGTTTTAGATTTCCTTGGAGAGAAGGATGCCAGAAAAAAAGAGGGGAGCAAAAATAAAAGGCTTTCATCCAATTCAGTGCAATAGTAGCAAATGAAAAGGAGACTTCCTTTGCACATAATAACTTTAAATATTACAAATGCAAAAGTATTTTGAAGTTTTCGAATCATTTCATCTGAGTAGTATAATTCATTGTAGTTCCTCTGTAAAAAATAGACACATTACTTTTCGTGAACACTTCAAGTGTAGGGTTTTATTTGGGGAAGAAAAAAGTAATGAGTATTATACTGTTCTAATGTATGAAAAAGATTTTGAAGAGTATAGTTCAGAAAATGCCTATTTGGAAAAAGATAAAATGAAAATCTTTAATGGTAATGTTTTAACATATTCACTGAGGCAGAGGAAGAGTCAAGCCAATATTGTTCAATCATCACATTCTGCTAATGGAAACTTGAATAAAGAAATTTTATGCCCATAGCTATTAGGAAATGGCTCATGTTATATAATGCATTGACACACAGTGGACAAAATAGAGATGCATAATGGAGCTTAGAAAGTTTTTTCTTAATGATTCTGAACTGTGTGATTCAGATCTTTGATTTCCATTCTTCCTGGGACAGGTTCCCATGCATTGACTCATGGGATAAAAGATATGAAGAGAAAGTAAAATGTTATCAAGGAACTGGCATTACATGCTTCTAGAAACCTTCTTACTGCTGTGCTGAGGCAGGTGGGGAGACCGTGTGTGTGTATGTGTACTTGTATTCCAGAAGGGGAAGGAGTCCTGCCAAGTAAAACCATCTCAGTCACCGGCCAATTCTGCATCCTTTGCCTGAGAGATAGGAATGATTGCTGGGGATGCATCAAATGGACCACCTGCACATGTCTTGGTGAGTGTAACAGAATGGGACAGCCACTGTTATGCTGAAAATGGGGCTCTTTCTGGGGAACAATAGTAAATGCAGATGGAGAAAAGTAGATATGATTGGCAAACAAGTATGAAGAAACGAATTTTCCCTGATAACAGTGAAATAATATTTCTAGATATATCAGTGTTTCTGCCTCAGTAACACAAGTATTAATTCTGTGTTCTAATTGGAGTATTAATATTCTAATTATGAATTAATAATCTCTTATGTTTTCGTTTGACATTCATTCTCAAAACAATTCTACTCTACCCTAAACGATAATTTTAAGTAGAATGCATAAATAGGACAAAGTGGGAGTCAGTTCTCACAATGGAGCTGCTCTGGCCAGGGCTGCCACTTCATTCATGAAATAAAAATTACTCCTTTTGTGTATTTCAAATGCACAAAATCTTCTATGCCAGTAGAAAATACAAACTTGGCACACAAATTCTAACTTCACTTAATAGTTTTAGAATTAGAAAATTTATAAGTTTACCAGGTGTTATATGCTTTGTGTTCAGAATATATGACTTTTTGTCAATGACAATTTTGTCATTTAGTGTGCAACTAATGGTAAACACAGGAAAATATGAAATAAATTCACAAAATTTATTATATAAACCTGAACAAATGTATTTATTTCCATCTTTTATTGTATGCTGTGCATAGATCAGAGCCTCAGTTTGTACCATAACACTTTTTCTTTCCATATGGTAGAATTTCAAAGCCCAGACCACAATACCTGTCATCTTATATACTTAAAATTTCAGTTCCTTAGAATTAAAGTCAAGTCAATTTGCTTCCCTAATATATAATATATGTCATATAAAAGAGGTCAACTCAAAATTGAGGGAGGTTTAACTGCAGTTTCCAAACCATGACTCATCAGCCATTCCTGTGAAGAGACCTAGTCCTGTTTGTTTTTCAGTTATGAGATTCATGGCCACCGGTCTTGTTTGGGAAAAGTTGTGGGGGGAGAGGTTGTTTGTAGTTATAGAAGAGACTATGATAGAATAACTCATGGAGGTGTACACTTGAATTGCACTGGTTAGATTCTCATGTATAATTAAAAATATTAATGAAATTAAAATCTCCTCTGTCAATTTTGACACATTTAAAGTTACCATGATTATTAAGGGATGTGTGCTTTTGTTAAGCAGGTTTTGGGCTTTTTGTTATTGTTGTTTGTTTGTTTTATTAAAGAAGAAAATAAAAAAACAAGAGGCCTAGTATGCTTTGTTTCAGGCCCAGTGGACTTTTAAATATGATGTTGCCATTGTCTATGATAATGTTTATAATTTTTCTAGTAAAGATTACCATATGTTTTCAAGGCTGTTGTGGTGCATGCGGAGTTGCTAGAAGTGGCAGAATGTTATTTGTTGGAAAATATAATAAATGAGGAGTGCTAAGTGCTTGATATTAACTTTTTCTCAAATATTCTTTCTTCAGTGATTGTTCCTTGAATGAGTCAAATCACTTCTATGCTAAAACTGTAAACTATACAGTATATGTAATTTATAGTATTGGCATTCTATAGAAAGAACACAAACTAGCACCTTGAATTTAAAATTGTGATTATGAAGTATTTGACTTTTGGTAACGAAAGTATGGCACCATGATGAAAGTGTGAATTGAATTTTTAGGCTAGGTGTCATCTGTTAACATATGTATGGTTCCAGTGGAAAACAACTTTTCACCTAATCCACTTTCTTCTGGAAACTATTGGTTTTACTGGAGATTAGTTTGTTTTCATTTGGTTTTGTTACCTTTTATGTATTATTATTAATGACTTGCTTAAAGATATCAAGGTTTATTCTTCCAAAGCAAGTAGATACAGATGTAAATGATGGAAGTCTGTGCTTTGACACAAAAGGCCTGGAATGAGTTTTTACGGTGGAGAACCACAAGAACTCTTATCTTACTTAGCAAAGATTAAGAACCATTAGGTATGTATGAGTGTTGTTTTTAACAGCATAAAGGCCTTTCATATGTTGACCAATGTACTGTGCAAAAAGGTGAGAAGAAAACAAGAATAGGCAAATATTTATTTTCAGTATTTATTTTCCATTGATCATGCTAGTCTGTATTCTCTTACAGTAATTACAGTAATTACATTATGTATTGTAAAAATATTTATCCAGCCATACCAGGTAATATCTTGAGAAAGGTCAGGTAGAAAATTTCTGGCTATTTATAATGATGAATAGCTAATTCTGCAAAGAGAAATTGCTCTGTGGAAATTTATTGATTTCATCATTGTATTTCTACAGTATATTGGCTTCAGAACAGACAATCTAGGGGCTTAATAACATAAATAAAATAAAAACTAGGCTGAGAAATCAGTCATTTCCCACATTCAGTAAGTTAAGACTGCAAGGCATCATGCTCCTTGCTCTCTAAGACTTTTTGCAGAGCTAACAAGTGAAAATGCTTTGAAACAATGCAATTTAAGATCAAACTAATTTTATGTTTTGCATTAGACACAGTCCTTCCTGAAATTTTTCAGTATTGTCTTTTTGTATCTCATGTATTATACTCAAAAACTTTATTAAGAATTGCTGAAGAGAACAGAATGAAAGAGGGAAAAAAGAAGAATGTCTTTTTTTTTTTTTTTTTTTTAAAGCTGGACCTTTGGCATATAGCCAAAGATGGTAATAATTGTATGTTTAGACTTCATCAGATTGTATCTATGTAACCATCAGTGGATCTCTCCTCTTTCATCTGTCTATTCTCTCTGTTGAATACATGTACATTTTATGTATCCATAGCATTTTTTTAACTGTTCTTTTTAGGCCAACTGCATGTAGCATCTACTTATATTTGTTTGAAGTCTGGTTCCTACAATACTCATTTCATAATCCTTCATTTTTGAAAGCTGTGAATAATGAGTCATTATATATCTTCTACATGCCTCATATTTATTACATAGTATGATATATCTGTCTTAACTTGTTTGACTTTTCTCCATAGGATTGTTCTTTCTGTGTAAAGTTTTAAATAACATTGAGAATCTTTTTCATTTTTCTGTCTTGTTCTACTACTTTCTACAATTCTTTTTAAGATAGGGGACCAGAACTGAAACCCATAGTTTTACAAAATCCACAATTCCCATGAATCTATGAAACATTTTAGCTCTTTCTTTTTTGATTCTGTAAATCATCCTCATATTCCTTAATACTTGATTAGCATTGTGGATTACTGTTAAAAAGAAAGCTGACTTTTCCTGGACATTTTTCTATTAAGAACTTATGAACTTGGTCTTAAATTTTCAGTAAGTAACTCAAGAACCACTATTTTATTTGTGAGTCTGGGATTGATTTCTCCTCCTGGCATTTTAAATCTATTCTCATTCACTTTTGGGTGATGCTTTACTCATAATCACGGGGGTTTTGTAGAGTCTTTCTGCACTTCTCTGTAGTCAGTAGTTGTCCTAATTATGTGAGTAACTTAGTTTCAGCAGACTTTCTCACTGTGCTGTGCATCTTCTTTTCTGTCTTGTTTATTAATTTGTGGAATTTAGTGATATAGTTCATATTTTCAGTATCATAGAAGAATATGTTATTAAAGCACATGTCCTAAGTGTTCTTTTTAAGATAACATACATCCTGAACAGACCTTGCATTCCCAAATTCAGTGCTAAAATGGTACACAATTGTTGTCAATAGCATATGGCAAATCATAAGTGAAGAAAAATACTTCTTTCTGCAATGAATAAAACACTTTTTTTCCACATGTTTTTCTTTGTCAAATGTATACTAGCAGAGGTTTGAACAATGTAGTGTCAAATACTTTAAAATCTGTTGTTCTGCGTAGATGTAAAACAGTTAATTTGATATAAAAATAACTTTTGTTATCACAAATGGCTATTCCTTGTTCCAGCCAGGGAAGGCTGGTGAAACAGACTGTGCTTCATGATTCTGGTTATGTACCATGCAACATGTAATTATTTTTCTGTTGTCAGTCACTAATTTTATACGTGATAACATTTCTTTGCTACGTCATTTGTGTTCAGTTGGCATTTAATACAATAATTAATCATACAACAGTACTTGTTATTCAGAAACATGATTATCAGCCATTTAACTTCCACAGAATTTCTTGGTTGTCTCAAGAACATGCAATTGCCATTGAATGGTGAATAAATTTTACAGGTTCTTGGTTTCTATTGGGAGGAAAATTAATTTTTTTGCCCTGTTCTGCGCTATCTGCAGAATGTCAGTGAACTTGCTAATAATAATTGCTATAGAGATGTTCATGTTTTTATACAATTAATTTTAAAGTATTCGTTTTGATTCTTCAGAGTTACGTACATATGTTTGGTTTGGGTTTTATCATCTTAAAGTGGTACCTATATAATTATAAGCCAGTTTTTACTTGTTTGGATATTTCTGCTGTTCCTTGCAAAGTAAACACACATCTTAGTACTGCAGATCTGACATTTCATTCAACATTCAGGAGCATGAGTCACTCATAAGACATTTTCAAAATTTCAGATGTTAGGCTCATCTCACTTGTATTTAAGATAAAAGGTCTCCGTTTCTAGCTGCCTGAAAATCTGAACTAATACTAGTTAAAAAAAAGAAACCACAATCCAAGAGAAAAAGGGACCTTTGTTTAAAATCTCATATTTTAAATTAAAGCTTGTGATTTGTCCTGTAATTTCTGAAAGCTTGTGTTGTTCAGTATTGAATGCTGAATCAAATTATGACTGCAATTAGAAACAGCAAAAACAGTAGCAGGTTATTTGCAAAAAAACAATTTTATTTTTTTTTTTTGTTATAGATCATGATAGTTTTATGAAATCAATGTATCTGCTGGGGAACTGCAAATTAATCATCTTTGTCCTGCAAAGGTTACTTCTAAAATCACTTTGAATCATTCTGAAATGCGTGTTTCCCATTAATCAACAAGGATCAGTGAAGAGTGCCAATCTAAAATTTGTTTTAATTCTGCTCCATTATCACTCTTTGACAAAATTCTACACAATGCTTAAGTTTTCCTATGCTGACATTTACCAGGCAAGTGTAAAAATAATGGCAAAGAAGAATCAGTAATGACATCCTAGATATAACAGAATTTTGAATACCTTTTAATGGCCTAAAAATTGTCTTAGTTACTTTCTAAGTTTAGTTGCAATTTAAGCCAAAATAAATACAGGCTGCTACTAAAAAGGGATGTTTACCTCTCTCGGCTGTTTTTCTACCTCCTTCCTGACCAGCACTAATGTCACTGTACAGCTGAATGAGTGGTCTGCCATTCCTGAATGCTGATCCTTTATTTTGCTACTGGTGGAAGGAGGTGGAGATAGAGTCTAGCTCAACAGCATCTGGCACTTAACAACTCAGAGAAATTGTGCTCTTTGCAGGAGCTGTGCTTCTCTAAAACATCAACATGTAAATAGCCAAGTAACAGTAAGTGCCCTAATTCTTGTTCCACTTGTCCATGGGCTTTAGTGTCTGAGCCTGCTGTAGTAATTTTACTTCCTGAGATTTCTGAGAGAAAATTGCCAAGTGCCCTGTATATCTAATAAGTGAAAAGAAATATGTACGATGGAGAGACTGTGTGCTTGAGATCTCCATAAAACTGTGCATGCTGGTCTTCCCTAGCAATAGATTTTTGTGTTGCAGCAACATTTTTCAAGAACTCAAATTCTTTCAAGTAAGTTTTCATTGTTGCTCTTTACTTGATTTGAACTTTCATATGTTATTCAGAAGAGGTTTTTTTTTTTTTCTTTCTGCTGCATAGTGCCCTCTGCATTAGGGTCATTAGAGATCTTGATAGTCCAAAAGATAGAAGGCAGTAGTCAGGTTCCCTCTAAAAGTCTCCACTGACAAGAGCGTCTTGCACTCCACAGGCAGTTCTAAAAAAAATTTCATGCAATTTTCTTAATGAAAAGGGCAGCTCTCCCGATGAGCCTGGAGAGGCACTGCTCTTGGATGTGAGGAGCATAGCTGCTGTTCCTAGTAGGGCAGCACTCCTCATTCTTTTGTTTCCCAGAAAAATGAAATACTCATTGGGAAACTGTACATGCATGTCCCTGTGGTATTCATTATGTTGGAAGTCATAAACTACCAGCCTTCACCAGCAATTTCAGGGTTGTTTTTTTTGTTTTGTTTTTGTTTTTGAGGAAATATTAACAGATAACATTGCAATTGAAATAAACACAGGTTTTACTGCTGACAGTTTAGTATCCTTCAATATGAATCAGAAGCATTTTCATCAAGACTATTAATACAGTAATACAATCCACTTACCTATTGGCTCAAGAATTAGGTAGATTAGCAATGCTGGGTCTCAAACTCTGCTTTAGTCTTGGCTTCTGAAATTCAACTTCTTCAAAATGTAATAATTTGTCACATATACAAATCAGGTACCCTATGTTTTTTGCTAAATTGTTTATGTATAATTAAAAAAAAAAAAAAAAAAAAAGAAAAAAGAAAAAAGATTAGCTGTTTAGGGCATTTTATGAAATTCTTAGTAATAGTGTTTGACTAATGTATCTTTTTTAACGTCCACAGCAAACAAATGCATCATTGCATTTTTTCTGGCATCCAGGAAGATTTTTTTTTTTTTTTAAATTAATATTATTTTTATTTTAAATACTGTCATCATAACCGCCTATATTGAATTTCCTTAAGGTACCTTTCACATTCTTTTCTTCTGTTTTGTTTCAACCCCTTAATGATGTTTTCTTATGCTTTTTTTTGTGGATTTGTCTTCAATGCCTAGGGAATCAGCAAACTTACTGCCAGTAAACAAATGATAACAACTGTTTCAACTCACTAACCTAAGTTGAATGGAATCATAGAATTGCAGAGGTTGGAAGGGATCTCTGACAGTCCCCTAGTTCACCTTCCTTCCTTAGAGTAGATTCAGCTGCAGCAGGTTGTTCAGGAGTCAGTCCCATCAGGTTTTGAATATCTCTATTGCCGCGATCTGCGCTCATTGCCTTTTGGCGCCATCGAGAAGTCTGGTTCCATCTTCATTATTCTCCCTGCATCAGGTATTTATTGCTGTTATATACTTTACTATCATACACACGCATATATACATACCAGTTGGGATCTTTCTTCTAAAAGATATAAAAGACTATCAGATATTTAATATTTTTCATATTTTTCCTCCCAGGACATTTACAAATGAAAATTATTTATAGGCTACAGTAGGGCTTCTGATGTTAATTTTAAATAACATGTTACCATGTAATTACACTGATGAGTGCTCTATTTTCTTCATAACATGATAACAAATATGTGTATTTTTGATTATTCTCAGTGTCTTACCACTTATAATGAGGCTTCAGTGTAATGGACAGTGGAGTAAACAAAATAGAACTAATCAAAGTATTTTTAAACAGTATTTATGGATAGTAAAATATTCTGATAAGCATAAATGAGTAATCAGCATGGCTTATGTGAAGGGAATTACATTCTTTGTGCAATTTTTCTTTTAAACTTTTTAATATACACAATCTTTATATAAAGAAATGAGCAATTCACAGTTGTTGGAGGGCATGAGGAGGATAAATATTGAAGTGAAGAGTATGTGTCGTGTTAATTAGAGTAGGGGGTTTTAAATAGTGTTAGAAAATATATTTGTATGAAAAACCCCTACTATTGAATTACAACTTTGGTCTGGTATTAGGGAATGTAGCTTTTCATGAGGCTGTATGAGATAATTACTTTTTCTAGTAACAGAGACAACAGTCAGAAACCAAAACCATTTTTTGGTTTTCAGAGTGTGAATGAAACTAATTACTGTCACAATCAGTGTCAAATGAAATTACAAAGATGTTGACTATCATTGCCATGTATTTTTGCAACACTTTTGTGAGGAACCCAATTGCAGACCAGCCACTAGAGAAATTCAAAGTGTTTGTGATTTGAATGTGACTGGTGTCAGGAAGCTGAGTGTAGGAAATTGTTTTGTTTTAAATTAAGAATCTTGCTCTTGTTGCTTATTCTAACGTATCTTTGTTAGCCTAACAAATAACAAGCCTTAACTGCTATGGCCAAGAGAAATTTCTTCCTCTGGCAATATTGGTAACCCCTCCGTATTTCATGAAATCCTATAGACGAGTAAGCATGTTTTTATTTTATTTACTTTTTTATGGCTAGTTTTCTCCAAGCATCCAAGTTTTACAAGAATAGTCACTTCAGGATTCTGATACATTTGACTTCATGGTCAATATTAGGCTTTGATGCATGCCCTTTAGTGGATAACTTATTGAGTTATTGGAATGAGTTATTGTCTTCTATCTTGCAACTGCCTTACTTAGGGTAGAACCAAAACTGTTGCAATAGTATTTTTAGAGTTACAAATAATTTGTTAATCTTTTTATATATATATATATATATATTTCTTTGACCCTTTTTTTCCAAGTAATGATTCTAGTCAGATTATAGATTATCATAAGTGCTGTTGTGATCCTCATCACTGCCCATAGTGTAATAATTTCCAATACATTGACTGCTGGAGTGAAAAAAATTGACATTTTATGTTCTATGGAGTAAAACAATTAGCTGTGATGAAAGATCTGCAGAAGTACCCTTTTATTTTTAAGTACCTTTTTATTTTTAAAGTACCCTTTTATTTTAAAGTAACCTTTTTTGGTTTGTTTGGGTTTTTTTGTTTTTGTTTTTTAAGGTGCAGGGATTATGCTTAAAGATTTTAATAGTATTCTGAAATGTTCTCTCAAAAATTATTTTGACAATGTTAAGGAAAACTCTCTAAAAAATGTAATTAAATGAAGATGTGAAAGTAGAGATGAGGTGCACAGTCATTCTAGGTCCAATTCTTTGGTCTCCAGGGAGTCACCAGTGACTAATTCAGACATCTTTTTCTACATTGAAATAATACTGTTTAACCTTGTAAGTTTCTTAATTTATTTGCTGTTTAAAACATTTTTTTTATTATTTCTAAATATGTTTAAAACATATTTTATATTTTATTAACAGATATTTTATTTGCTGGTTTCTTCAGATCCTTTTTGTAAGGGCAAAAGACACTTCTGGAAGAGCTATTACAAGGAGATGAGGGTTTATTTTGCTTAAGAAAGCTTTCCTGCCTAGAAAGAGGAGTGTGAAGAGGGCAGAGAAAAATGCCTGAACTTTCACTTCAGGTTTTGGGGTTTTATGCACTGCCACAATATACTGCCTTGCATAGTATAATAACACAGATTGAATGCGTGATGTTAATACTGTTTTTAATCACCTCTGGAATTAGGTGTATGTGTAAATTGTCTTATAAAAAAAAAAGAAGTATCAAGTTCTGTGCTACTAAGAATTAGATTTTACTTATTTGCTAAAAGAAACATGCCAAGAATATTCTACTAAAAGTATTTTTGTTTTAATGTTTAGTTGTTTTTAGATTAGTTTTCTCAGTTGTTATTGTGCAGTTGAGTTTTGCATTGACAAATTGTAGGGTTTTTTTTTTTTTGTAGGAGCTGTAGAGAAGGGGAAAATTAATATCTGGAAAATGTAAAGTTTGAGTATCCAGTGAAGTCTAGAAAAAAAAAAAAAATTATAGAAAGTGATAAATGAGTATATTTATGTTCAAATGAGCACTAATTGGTATAGTCAATAATTAAAATAATTTAAATATAAAACAAATATTAGGATACATGGAATAGACTACTGGTGGAATGTTTGTAGACCATCTGCAGAATGAAATAACTGGTGGCTATCCATGCTTTGCATTCATATCCTAAAACATCTTTTAAAATATGCCTGAAAAATAATATTCACACAGTGAAAGCTTTAAAATTCAGGTGGTAAGGAGAAGTAGATTTCAGCACAGAAGAGCTAATGCTCCAGCAACTGAAGGGTTGTGTGTTGGGTTTTTTTGGGGTTATTTTGGGGTTTTAAACATGGCTTCAACCTTGTCTATGAGGCAAGGAGAGGATAGAGTTACCAAAGGCTTGATGCTGGTATGAGACTAAATATGCTCACAAATTTTCTTGTGCTGAGCAGAAAGCAAGTTTCCTTTCCAAAATGTGCTCTAGATGTGTGCATTCACCTCCCACCCTCAACAGAAAAAAGTAGGGGTAGAGATGAGAAGTTGCTGTTCTTTTATCTGGAAGGTCCCTGCTAGTATTTAAAAATTAAGGTTATTGTCAGACACTGTTCCTTTGAACTTGATTAAAGATTAAAATTGTGCATATTACAAGGTTAAATGTATGGGAAAACAGTTCAGAGAAGGCTGACATTACCTTTAAAAATGCGCGGGTTTAAAAATAAAACATTTAAAGTTATTGATATCATCTACGTTACTGCAGCATGCTGAGGTGAAAACAAACCATAAACATTTATGAGTAATTAAGAGCAGAGTTTTTTGTTTTTGTTTTTTGTTTGTTTGTTTGTTTGTTTGTTTTTTTAACTCAGGGAAGGAAGGAAGCATTCAATGGCATCTCACCTGCTATGAATGCTTAAAGTCACCATATTTTCTCCATATGAGAAAGAGCAGGTAAGCATTTACGTTCATCCCAGCACCAACATGAAGATATTTAACTCCTTTTGATTAAATTCGTAGCAAATAAAGAAAAGCATATGTTTTCAGAGTTTTGGATCCTGTAAGTTAACACCACAAAAATAAAGTATAATAGTAAGAGCAGTAGGTGATCTCTTTTACTTGAATGATTTTTCAGGTCTGTTGTTATGTAGAACATATTTTCTTCAAAACTGCTTCATACTAGATTTTATGAATTGCTTGAAATACCTAAGAGAGAAATATATCTAAATAATTATTCTAATTCAAGTAGAAATGAAGGAAACAAAACATGGGACATCAAGAGAGGAATGAGCATGTTTGGGAGCAAGACAACATCCTTTTGAATCTATTTCAGATTTTGGTAGTTTAACATCATAACTATGATGCGCAGTTCTAGTCTGCATCTAAAGAATCAAGAGATGGAGTTAGAGAATTATAATATTAGAGCAGAGAAAGAGTATCAGAGTCCCATTTTCCTACCTGAATTAAAGGTGAACATCTTTTACTTTCTGGAGATGAAGAAAACATGATGGAAGGAAGAGAGGAGGAGGACCAGGGAAAAGTCCATGTTCTTTTTAAACTTGAAAAATGAGAGAATGGTCTCTTTCCTGGAATAGGAAATATCTCACAAGTCTGAAACAGTAAGTACTTTACTGTTAAAACCTATAATACACCATCAGTACTTCTGCGTATTGCAATACTAAAATAATCAAGGTGGATAGATTGATACAACATTTATTTTCATGGTTAATTCCACACCAACCATAGCTCTTGGTGGTTAAATGATATAATTCACTATTCATAGTTTAATAATGTATATTCATGGTTACACATGACAAAAGTTAGTGAGTATTCATAATCAGTTGGCTCCTAGAAGAGAAATTTGGAAACAGCAATGTTTAATTCATATAAGAAACACAAAAACTATATGAAAAATTATATGTAGGCAGCCCAGAGTCTTATAGCTTTCTTCATTTCACCTACTCAAAGCAAAACATTACTTTTTTACATTTTGCACCATATCAATAATTCATTATTTTTTTTTTTTAACACTATGGAAGTTGTGGATCTTTCTATAACAATCCAGAAGCGTGTGGTTGAGCATAATCTCAGATATAAATGACAACATGCCCTTCTCTATCCTTTTACTTCTGTGCCTACTGTAATGAATGTAGAATACCTATCAGTTTTCACACGCTTTTCTCCTTTTGATACTTCCTCATTAATAGTATTTGTGGGAAGATGCACATTTGATCTATAAATGTCCACCATGCTTGAGGAGGAAACTAAGGGCTCTTCCTTTATGTGGTGCTTTTTTAATTATCTGGACTAGACTTGTTGTTAGAAGCTGTGAAGTAACAATCAGAGTGTGAGTATGTTTAGCTGAGCATAACTAACATAAGATAATGTTGAGCTCTATGGTCTATGACAAGCATAATGCACTTAAGAGTCTTAATTTTTCCTAGTTCATAGTTGGCCTTTAAGATTTATTACTGCTGTGATGTTTAAGTAGCAAACACTACTGAACATTTGCAATCAAATAAGAATATTGAAGGAATTCAATAAAGGAAATAATTACCAAAATTAATGAAGTGTTTACAATAAAATATAACTTCATTTGGACATTTAATTCAGAAGGAAAAAGTAAATCTTCCTCTTGTAATGTTTTGCTAAGTAAAGTAATTACACTGTTTTATCACAAACGTGCTACATTGATCATTTTGTTTTTCCTGCATATTTTGTCGCTGTTGAAAACAATGATTACTTCCAGTGAAACAGATGCTGCAATTCAGTTATTTTTCTGGCAACGTGGTAAACATGTTATGTTGTCTGTTCAGTTATATTAGACAATTTTAATTAACATATTTTGTAATTCATTGAAAATTAGAAGAATTAATACAGAGGACAATAAATGTCATTCAGATGTAGTCACTTTGCATGCAAAACAGGAGTCAAGTATTGTAGTAGCAACATAATAAAAATTGCATACCTCTAATAAAATAATTTATCTTCTATATAGCTGAATGTTCACTGGAAGTATCATATGCCTTCTTTAGACAAATTAATTTTTATTAATTTCCAATGTCATACATAAAACTCTGTAGCATGGATGATATTAATATTAGTCTACATATTTTCTTTACGACTGCCCATATAGATGATGAATTGTGTGCATTGCTTTAAGGACCTTTTTGCTTTTACAAAACTTCTTAGTGGATAGTCAGGAATAGTGAGGGGCCCATAAAAATGAAGAGAAAATGCTACTATCTGCCAGAATTTTTTAGCACTTTACTTTTAAATAAAAGACATATAACTACTAAGTATTTTTGCTATTGATGTATGGGCTGTCTTCCAATATATACAGATCATGGGGAAAAAATCTTGCACACACCAGGATTTCAATTTCATCAATTTGATAAAAGTTTACTGGTATCAGGTGATGAACAGTCACACACAGCACCGTAACTTCTGATCCTTCTTTCTGAAAACACTTCCTCTCACTGTTTCTGGACCTGTTTGACTCTGACTAATAACACATGTTAAGTCTCAAAGGCCTGTATCTCTTGGGACTTGCATCATACCCTGGGCTATGTGTGGATCACCAAAGTCTCCATTGCTTAAGGAAGGGTGATTTTTCTTCCTTTCAGTAATTAGTCAGTAGACTAGTTTTCCCCCCCCTGTGGGAATTATTCTGTGATTGTTCATTAAATATATATTTTTTCAAGGTGTTTCATTTTGGTTTTATTTGGATAAGAACAGCGCTTTACTCGTTACAGCTCTCCCTTTCAATGAATAATTTTCAAATTATCTTCTAAAGCTGCTTTTGAATTCAAACTCTGTTTAGGCAGGCAGCAGCCCTAGTGGGTTATTTAGTCCCTCCAGGTACTCCTCTCAAAGAGGAGTACCAAAGCAATATTAGTTTGTTGAACTTAAGCATATATTTCAGGCTATTATAACCAGACCTTGTGTGCTACAATAGTAAAGAATCTAGTATTTCCATACAGTCAATGAAATGACTGTATAATGCTCCACTGTTGACAAAGCAATTACAGATGAAATATATATTTACTTAGTAATAACATAATGAAAATGTACTCAAAATAAAGCAATATGATCTTAAGTATATGCAGTTACCTAAAACTTCTCTCAAAAGATCATAGAATTGTAGAATTCAAAGGCACCCACAAGGATCACCATGTCCAGCTCTGAGGCCTGCACAGGACCATCCCCAGAAGTCACACCGTATGACTGAGAGTATCATCCAAACACTTCTTGAACTCTGTCAGGCTTGGTGCTGTGACCACTTCCCTAGGAAGTCTGTTTAGCCACCCTCTGGATGAAAAACCTTTTCCTAACCCTCCCCTTACTCAGCTTTCTACCTCGATGAAGAAATAGCAGATTTTGGAAAATATTAAAGAAAAAAATATTAAGGAAAATATTAAAGAAAAATATATTAAAGAAAATATTGAAGAAAAATATTAAAACAATAAAGAAAAATTAATTCCCGACTATTCAGAAAATGCTATTGTGACAGAAGTTAGTGTCTAGAGATGCAGATTATCCATGTAGGTGTGCTGATAATTAATTTAATGGGGTTTTCAATGGTTAGGCTTGATGATCCTCGAGGTCTTTTCCAACTTCAATGATTCTCTGATTCTATAATTTGGCACTACTGGGCAAGATCTGAGGTAGCCTACAATAAAGGCAGTATTTACTTTTACTTTTTAATTTACTTTTTTAACTGTGTTCAAAGTTAGCAAGGTCCTTTCAGTAATGAAAATAGTGACAAGCTCTTCTTATTTATTTGCCACTCATAATTTGTCGAGGTCTCTCTGCAGGGCCTCCCTGCCTTTGAGGGAGTCAACCGGTCCTCCCAGTTTCATGTTATCTGCAGATTTGCTTAGTATCCTCTCCAGTCCTGTGTCTAAGTCATTTATGAAGATGTTGAAGAGCACAGGGCCCAAGATGGAGCCCTGTGGAACCCCACTAGTGACAGGTCACCAGTCTGATGTCACCCCACTCACTATTACCCTCTGTGCTCGACTTGTGAGCCAATTGTTCACCCACCACATGATGTGTTTATCTAGCTCTGGGACTAAAAATAAAAGCTGATCATTCCTAGCACTTGTGATAAATACAAAGGATCTATTTCTACAAATGGGAACATCAAGTTTAAATAAAAATAAGCGGCTAGGAAATGCGAAATGTAGGTATATGGATATATATAATATGAAAGCATGTTTAAATTATTTATTACTTTTATGCATGTTCTTTAATAAATTATAATGAGATTGTTTCTTCAGAAATCCTGTAAAATGATAGTCAGAAGTAAGGCATTGACTGATCTCTGACAGATATTAGCAATGTATCTGGCTCAGAAAGAAATGCATTTTTTTAAAACCAAAACAAAACCCACATAAACCAACCACCATCCTTGAAACCCAATCACAACACTAGTTAAAAATTTTCTCTATATTTTAAATTAAACAATTTAGCCATAATTCAGATTCTGTTGTGTGTTGTTAGCCAACAATACCGATATGGTGTGGAGAGATGGTAGATGAGAATGAGGTGGATGGAGTGGAAAAATTCCACATTTACTAAACCTAGGTGAAATATGAATACGTGCATACCATAGAATTGCACAGATTGCAATTTTGTAAAGAGGGCTATTTTGCTGGCTGTTTTGTTGTGTTTGGGTTTTTTTTTAATATCAAGAAGTTATCTCTATAAAGAATTATAATGAGAAAAATCAAGAAAATAAAAAAAAATGTACTTTGGGTACATCTCTGCTTTCAGGGATTCTTTCCTCCTTTAATTTTTAATTTTACATTCTTTTGTGATTTCTCCTTTTAGTCCATTGTTAGATATGATTATTTCTGTCAGATGTGTATCTTTCAATCTGATTCTGGAACGTCAAACAGATTTTAAAAAAAAGTGTCTGTTGTGGTCTAAAATTATATACATTCATTCATTTTTACTAAATATGTAGAGTCTACAAGTGTATAGCAAAACCTATTACTTTTTCTTTAAAACAAAGATTAATGTGTCCTCTTTTATCAGTAGACACATTCCCAACAATATCAATTGACCTTTTGTGAGTATTGAGACTGGTATGTAATCATAAGAAAAAAAGGTGAAAATGATGCTGTTCACACAGTGAATAAGAGGCAATAAAACCAGAAACAGTCAACTCCACACATTTAATTTCGATGTGTGATTGCAATGTCCAGAAGACAATTGGCTGTAATGGGTCAGTGATTGTATAAAAGTTTTAAAATTGTTAAAACTGTCTGAGTCCTAAAATCAAATAAAGACACAATTTGACATGTTTTTCAAATGGACAAGAATACCTGTGGTTATACAGAAGCAGTAGTAGACCCTAAATTTAGAAGAAAGTGATTTGGACCTTTTATTTTTTAGGTAATATTATCGGTTCCTTTGCAAATTGAGAGTTCTAAGGAAGATTTTCATGACCACATGAAATAAATATTTGAAGTAACAAGACCCTTTGCAATCACTCCAGTCTTCATGACTCCAGGCTTTATTTGGTGACAGATATTCAGATCCATTTTAAGGGTAATTCAGATGATGTGCCTGATTTCTGGGTTGCTGACTGAGATTAGAATATTTTCTTGATATACTAAGTCTATGACAGAAATAAAAGGTGTCTTTAAAGTCTCTCTTGTAGTTAAATCTCTCTACCATGAATGCCATATTTTGAAGACACTACAGGTGGTCAGTAAAGACAGATGAACTTTGGTGTATTATTATAGTCTCCATTGCTTCAGATTATAAAATTTCTGTACACCAGAGCTTTCCCCCAGCCCCACCCCCCTTTTCATTTACATGAAAAGGGGTTTTTGTTGGGTTTTAGTTATCTACTGGAAAGGTAATCTATTATCATAAAGACATCAGTACACACTTTCAAGCTGTGTGCACTCAATAATGGTGAATATTATATTTCATTTTATTCAAATCAAGTATTTGTCTCCACTTATTCAAAATTCTTGTCTTTTTTGTTATTTTACAATAATTTATGACTCCAAATAGTAATAACCTTTGCACTTGAATTATGCACAATAAATTTATTTTGTTTGGGCTTTCCCTAGAAGACAGAGATTAGCTGTCTTAATTATTGACAATTTTTTTGTTTGATTTTTAAATCTTGGTTGGTTGGAGCTCATATTGGCAGAACTGAAAGTAAGTTAGATCTTGGTTTGATTTTAAACATCTTCCAAAATCAGTCAGGTGCTGAATGAGTGCCTCTTCTCTGGGTGGTTATTAATCAACAAGGGTTGGTTTGTTTGTTTGAA
>JAWWTY010000077.1:74083129-74100673 GCA_035222235.1 Margarornis squamiger
GTTTACTTAAAGCAGAATATTATCTCTGCTCTCATTTGTCACTGGTGATAAACTCGTCACCTTTAGGATTAGCTTCTTAACATTGTAGCAAGCAGCATAAAAAATGTCACTCCATAGTTTCAAGCCTGCAACAGCTGCATTTCATTTAGCTACCAGCTTTTGTTGAGGAGCAAGAATATTCTGAAAGAAGCTATTCAAATCCCAGCTCACACAGAAGAATACAAAATCAATAGCAAGAAAATATGGATGTAAATGAGGTGGGCATAGTGAGGTGAGAATATCTGTTTTGTTGGCCTTTGGAAAGGAAGAAATAATCTGTATTGGACAAGACTGACATAAAAAATGGAGTTGTATCAGAGCTATCTGGAAATGATACAGAACTCTAAATACCAGCAATACGCTGTGTGAGTTGAAAAGAAGAAAAAGTGAGAACTCATTAAGTAGATTTCTTTTAATGAGAGCAACAGTGTAAGACTTTACATATGAGAAGATGGAAAATTTGAAGTGCCAGGTGATTTTCTTTTTGTTTTCTTCTATTAGTTAATTGAGGAATACATTCTTACATTTTCCTCTCATCCCAGATCTTAGATCCTCTGAAACAATACTTTCTGATATCTGAGATGGTGACTGAATTCTTCAGTTCTTTATCTGTCTTTTATTTTTGAAGATAGTCCGTAATTCCTTCATCCATTACACAAATAAGGGAAAGCTGTATTGATTATCAAATCTGACACTGAACACAGTAATTGTTGATTGAAACAGATTTTCTGCATGTGATTATGTCTGAAGTAACTTCTTTTTAACAAAATATGCAATTCACAAATTGTAAAGAGGAAAAAAAAAGAAAAGGAGAGAGAATGTTCTCATTTAGCATTCCCAAAACCAAACAATTCTTACATCTCAAATAAAATTGTGGCAGTGGCTTCATGCTTCAGTTTTTGTCTCTTAAGATGCATTTTTTCCTCTGAGTGCCTTATTTTGCCTCAGAAGTACGTGGCATGCCAGAAAAAAAAAAACAAAAACAAAAACAAAAAACACAACAAACAAACAAAAAAACCCAAAACCAACAAAAAAACAAAACCAAACCAAATCAAACCAAACCAAAAAACCCAAACAAACAAACAAACAAAAAAAAAAAAAAAAAAGACCAAAAAAACCCCACAACCAAAACCAAAACCCCAAGCTTTTGAAAGATTAATACATATGTAACCAACAAATACTTTTCTACATAAGGACACTACGCTCAGTGAATAATGTAATAATGTGTTCAGGAGTGGAATTTTAAATGTGGATAGCAAGTCAACTCTTCTTCCAGCTCTTCCAGACCCTGGAATTTTCTAGGTGAATGTCTTACCAGAGTTCTTTGGGAAATTTCTTTCAGGCTCAGCAGCATATCAGTGAAGAAAGATGCTACCCTGTATCACTCTTACGTGGTCTGAATGTTTTCTGGGTTCTTTATGTAAGAGGGAGTTAAAGCCATAGAGTAGAACTGGAAAAAGAAGTGAGATTCCTTTGAGCTTAAGACTTGTTGAAAGTCTCAAAGAATGAGTGAGTTGAAGGACTCTCTCCAAAATTGGTGGAGAGTGATTCATGCTCTAAACCAGGCACATTGCTTGTAAACTGGAAAAGCGAGGTCATGATGTAAAGAACCAGGTATAATGCAGGAAGGTACTATAACTTTTTTACTGAAAGTTCTGAAGGACTTTTGAATAAATGAATCTGAGCTGCTTTGCTCTTTTCCGAGAATTACTTGTTGATGTTTAGATCACCTTCTGTCCTAGACCTGAAATAGTGTTTACAAGGTAGCTTTAAAACCAAAGATTCCTTTGTGTCATCATAAACTTCAAAGAGAAGAGTTTTGAAACCTTAAATGAAATGAAAAACTCATTTGAAGTGCATTTTTCAGTATATTTATTTCATCTAGTAGAATAGTAATTAGGATTAGTTTTTATGATCAGGCTTTTTATTTTATATTGCATGTTTTGCACAGATAAATATTTATGTGATGGAATACAAACACACAATATGCTTTGTATTATCCTACCACATAAAGGATGTTCAGCACTGTGAACCTAAACTAAAGTCGAATCAGAAATTTATTCATTTTTAGTTGGTTAAGTTGCATTTTCATGTGAACCATTCCTCCCCCATCTTCCTTTCCATCTATTTTCCCTCTCTTTCATCAACTTTTATCTCCTAAAATGTAGAAATGTGAAACTTTGCTTTAAAAAAAGAAAAGCCAAAACAAACCAAAACAAACCATAACAAAAGTGGAAAAAAATCTGTGCAAGAAGATGATAGCATCTGTAAGGATTTTTCTGTGCTTTGCCCAGAAGTCAGCATTATGGAATCTAAGACACAGTCACATAATAAAAATAATTCTGATGTGACCTTAAAGATGAAAAATGGTGAAAGCTGTAGTTGTTTCTTAGAAATGTGGAAATGAAGAAAATAAGATATCCTCTGCACGATTAAACCACACGACAATCTGATCCATGGCCACTGAAACAGATTCTTGCGTTAAGGCAGAAAAACAACTAGTTTAGTTTGCTGACATTCACCTATGAAAGAAGTATCTTGTGGTGGTGCTGAATGTGAGAGAAATGGCTTTGTGTATTACCAGCAGCCTGTTAGCATCTCTTAGTTCAAAAAATATGACAGATTTGGCTGAAAGAAAGCATACTTTTCTTTCACATCACTGATGCTTCCAACAAATATATCAAAATATTAGAGACAATTTGATGTTGAAATATAGCTGAAAAATTTCAAGACAGCAGTGAAAGCATGGAGAAAATATGCAAAATATTTGCAATTAAAGTATCGAACTGGAATGTTTAACTTCGTGAGAAATTGCTCCATGTATAAATTACTGGAGAATTAGAATGAGTATTTGCTTACAGTTAATTGCTGAATTTCTATGCTGCACAATACAGGGAAGTATAAAAGACATAACTGACCATTGAAGGTTGTGTAACCAAAGTTTTCAATCATTTTTCCCCGTGTGCCAAAACAGTTTCAGATTTCCAGGAGATATTTTGTTTTGTCGGCATTGAATGCCAGGAAATAATGAGGCATGCCCACCCCCAAGAAGATTAGACTTTGCAGATGAAAAGATCTTATAATTTGTTTCACATATTAGAAGTCACATTTGTTTGTTATAAAGCTACTTGCCCAAAGACCATTTTGGCAATGGAGTCATTGTCTTCTCCCTCTTTAGTTGTTGTCGTTGTTTGGTTTTGTTTGGGATTTTTTTGTTTGTTTGTTTTTTGTTTTGTTTTAGTTTTTTAATGCTGGGTTTTAAAATTAGGGAAATTTTACTTTTATAGTTATTACTAAAATATTAAATACTGTGGGTTTCAGTAGAGGTTGTCATGATTCAGAAGGTCATGCATTACTAAAAAAAAAACAAAAACTCCACAAAGAAACTCTCCTTTTTCACACTTTATAGACAGGATACTTTTCAATAAATATATTCCATTTCAAGTGAATGAAAATATTTCATTAGGCAGCACATAAAATAGTCTGGATGAGTCACTGTCACAGGTGAAAACACCTAGTAAATTTCTAAGTAGATATTTGTATGAGGATATGTATATGACTTAAAACAAAAAAAAAGCTCTGCCAGTCTTTGTGAGGAGAGTAATAAATTCATGCATCACTGGTATCTGGAAGAGATTACAGATGTAGAACTATGTATGGCTGTTGGATGTATTATAGGTTTCTCCCAACCATTACCTTCTGAAACCATCCTGTATTATTAATTTTCACAGTACTATATGCATTATTGATCTTTCCTATATTGCACGTCTCACATCCCAGCTTTTATGGAAATTATGGAAATAAGTGTTAGAATTGCTGTTGCTACTGAACAAACTAGACAGTATCTTACAGGAAATGGGTTGTTGCTCTTCTGGTTTATTAACAGATTGAAGTTCTTATAAACAGAATAAAAAATGCCCTCTAAACCTCTGACAGTAGTTAATACTTGCTCTAGTCTTGTATAGCTGTAAAGGATATTGATATGTTTAAGAGAATTAGCTGGTTTTTGCTCTGTAACTTACAATTTGGTGGTCACAACAGAAAATATGGGAAAGAGATTTCAACATAATATGATACCAAAAAAAAAGTATTGGAAGATATATTTTGTATTTTAAGAATTTCTGCATCATATTTTCAGGTTTTGTTCTTGTTTTGGAACTTGTCAGATACCTAAATTTGAAAATATATAGGATTTACCTTGTACCATAAGGTTGTAAATTACCAAAATGGATGGCACTTTGTGAACATTAAATTGAGATTTAGCAAATTTCAGGTTTACACTTGATTAAAAGCCCAAGAGACAAATTTACCAAATATGTTTCTGTAATTAACTGGTTTTGGAAAGACTTGCTCCCTGCTGATCATTAATTTATCTAGCTTAAAGATATAGGGGGCATTTGATTAGTTGGTTTATTTAATGCTAGAGGTTGCACTGAAGAGAACATAAATTGTTTAATACAGTTTTTTTTTTTTACAGTAAAAGTACAGTTTTACACTCTCCAACTTCTGAGACTTCCCCTTTTTATGTTTGGCCCTCATAACTGGAGTGAAATTTGAAATTTAAGTGCTTCCTGTTTTGAAACAAAAACAAGTCCTAACCACTCAGTAAACGCAGACTATATGCCTTCTTCTGTGTTAATGGCCACATGGCAGATGTGTCTCCTCCCAGTGGGACAGCAAGACCCATGGGTTACTGTGCATTCATATATTGTATGTGCATGCCCTTCTGAGACATGTAACATGCCAGAGCATAAGTGTACAGTTGAGAAATACTGGTTTTATGGGACTACTTTCAGCCAACACCTCACCTCATCGACATGCTGATGTCTGCAGCACAGCACTGGGGTCACTGGCCAGTGCCTGGTCCCAGCACAGCAGGATCACAAGCTCAGCCAGTTCATCCCGCACTGTCTGACATGCTGGGCTCTGGGACAGAGGGGTGCAGCAGAGCACAGAGTGTGGACACTCTGCTAGCACTGAGTACAAAAGGCTTGATGGCAGTTCCCCTTATAGCTAGAATCAGAATTCTCAAACCTTCTCCAAATAGTCATAGAATAGAGATTTTGAGAGATGCTATCTCTTTCTGGATGAAAATGTGGTATGCTTCAATCCTATTAGTATTTATTTGAAAATCTGTGAAAAATCTCATTTCTTCCAGTTTCACCACGGTGCTTGACATCACTTCATGTATAGGTTGATCTTTGTGTCTCTTGTTCTCTTTCATTAAGTAAGAGTGGTAGACAAATAAGAAATTCCTTTTTAAAAATAGAAAAAAGGTAACCATCTTTGATGTTCACTGTGCACCTGGCTGTCTTCTGCTGAAACAGCTCTACCAACAGCTCAGTTTCCACTGCTGTAACATTTCTCTGCTCCTCCAAAGTGCTAGATATGCTGGCCTTACAGTGTCTCTACATGAACTTGTCCATTTGCTCTTTCTCTCATTCTCCAACACTGTCCTGCACAACTGGCTGCAGCTGGACATGGTTTTGCTTCCTTCTGCAGTTAGCTGCTCTCACTTTGCAAAAGATTACTTTGTCTCTGTAGACCAGGCATACATACATGCCATCTACACAAGGAAAATGGTTCATGTGTATGAACATTTGGAAATATTACCTTTACTATTTTATCATATCTCTGAGAGAGTGCTGTGTTCTAAATTAATTTTCCAAATGTAAGTTGAATAATTCATGTGCTTCACAATATAACAATGCAATATTATTCCACTGTCTTCTTTGCATAGCTGCATTTTATTAAATATAACAAAAAAAAAGTAAAATGTCTTTTTTCTTTGCTCAATAAAAGTAATATCAGAAAAGTTTATTTTATTAGACTTCAAAGGATTTTATTCAGAGCTTCAAATAATTCTAATTTAAAATATGAATATAGTCTTTAAAACTATTTTGTGATGTTAGTATTTAAATACAATTATGAAAAGATTTTGTTGGCCATTCTTTTAGAATAGTAATAAAAAGAGCAGTATTTTCACAGTGAATATGTCAAGCCTGAATAAAGTGGTCATGAAGCTTTTGACAGACAGTTAAAGCAATTTCTTTTTTTAATTAGAGGGTTGGAATTGGTGTCATAATTGTATATTGTTCTAACAGTTTATTGACATTTTTACTGCCTCATGAAAATATGATAATAATAGGGTTAAAAGGAAAACTTCTCAAGTGATTGAGAGGAGGACTGGGAGAATGCCACTTTCAAATAAGTAGTACTGAATCATAAATTCAGTTGATTTCAGCTTCAGCTAAAATCAGGAGTTGAAAGACTTTATATTAAGTCCTGTGAAGAATTCATGATCAAAGTGAATACAGGGTCAGAATTCTAATATATATACTTCATCTATGTCCAGGTTCCTCTCTCTTTCCTGTATATCAATTCAAAGAGAATGTAATATAGTAATCATTTATTTCTAGATTACTCTTTCTGCAGTACAGATGTTGCTGTTCAATTCAGTGAAATATTAAGGTAAGTGATATTAAACTTGATTGAGTGGCCTTTTTCTGTTTTTCAAATGAACACTTGAATATTTGGAATTAACACTTCTATTTTATTGTAAGAAGTCATGTTTCAATTTCATCTTTAAAAACACAAAAACATTTGGGTTTTTTTTTGGTTGCACCTAAATTTTGTAGATGTTTGTCTTTTTCTTTATCCTCCTCTTCTCCTGTCTTCGGCAGGAAAATTTGGGGGAACAAAGCCAGATAAATAGATGGGAAAAGGTATTTAGAAGTATGAAAAAGCAATGAGATAAAATTTGGTTTTCTTGGAAATATATTTTTAGGGTGTAGATGGAAATTACACACACACACAAAGTCAGTAATTAATTTCAGATACAGTTTCAAGTTATTTTACTCTGAGCCAGAGAGAATGAGGATTAGAACCTGGTTTTTTGTTTTTTTTTTTTAAAATTTAATTTTTTTTTTTTTTTTTTTTTTTTTTTTTTCCCATATTCTGGTTTTCATCCTGGGTGCTCTTTCCATCAAACTGTTTTTGCTAATGGCCTTTTTACTTAGTATAGTGTTATAATAACTATCCTGAGCTATAATCAGGAAAAAAGAAGTAACTTAATATTATTCTAATGATGACGAAATTCCCACAGGTATGGAAATGCTTACTCAAATTATCCTACCAAAACAGGCAGGCAACCATTTGCAATGGCAGTCCCTTACAGGAGAGTTTACTGTCTCAGCCCCTGTTAGTTTCTGAGGTTGTTTCATTTTTGTGCTGTTTACAAATATAAAGTTTGGAATCTCCACCTCATTTATTTATTTTCTCCCTTATTCTCTGTTTTGAAAAAAAGTCTTGGACTTTAGAGCTCCCTCAGGATATGGCCAACGAACACACTAGATGTACTTGTTGTTTCCTGTGGTCATGAATTCCTTATGTTACAAAATACTGTACTTTCAACAAACCAAATAAACCCAGCAAACCCTGTAATGTGCCTACTTTGATTGGTCTTCCTTTCTAGATAAATTGTTATTTCTGCATGGAGGTTTTTCCATTGTGTAATAAAAACACATCTAAAATGATAATCTCAATAACTAGGAATGCTTCCTTTATCCTTCTCATACTTTTCTTGAAAAACAATTCTTCTCTTACGTACACAGTATACCTCACAAAGGCTCTGAAAGCAAAGGCATTGTAGGAGTAATCACTGCTCACCTGTTCTTCTGCTGTCATTAGACAGTGCTGTGCTTACCAGTCTATGTATTTCTAACTACTGAGTTCTTTTCTTTATTCCTAGAGAGCTAAGAAGAATAAATTAACTACTTTACTAATCATGACTGAAAGAGACGAATGAAATCTCAGTGAGTTAAAAGCCACTAGTCATAAGCAACTCATCTTGAGTCATTATATATTTCCGTTTTTTTTTTTTTTTTTTTTTTTCTTTATGATGACACTTCAAAATGAGAACTACAAACACTTTCCAATAGTCGAGAAGCCTTATTTTTGAGATTTTCTTTTTGGAAAATTATTGAAATTCTTTTTACCTTCATCTGCATTAAGTTACATCATTGTGCCTGCCCTTCAGTGTAGCAAGAAAACAAGCATAAGAGGAACAATGAAAAACAACTTCCAGAGCAGCAGCCAATGAAAAGAAAATGGTTTATGGTGCCAGAGGGAAGTGTTTGGATTGCTTGGCTCTTCATTGTGGGGAGTTTGTCTATTTTTGGGGGCTTTTGTTTTGTCTTGTTTTGGTTTTGAGGAAAGCACTTGCACTTGAGAATGAACAAATTGTACGAATATAGCACCTGCTGGCAAGCTGACAGTGGTATAACTCTACAGGCGGAGCTCAAATAAGCAGAAAAAAAAATGCAATAAGGCTTTCTATTGAGAGGTTTTTGTTTGCTTGGGATTCTGTGCATGTCTGGTTTTGTTTCAGTTTCTAGGAGGCTCATTTTATGTAACAGAACTTCTGCCTGAGGAATCAAAGATCATAGAGTAATGAAACTTATAGATCATTTGTGATAGGAAGAAAAATCACTGAGTTCAGAGTCTCAAATTGCCTTGTTTTCCAAGCTGTGGGTGGAAAACAATAGGCATTTCTAACCTTTCTTTATCAGCAAAATGAAGAGATGAAAATCAGCTTCTGACAACATTGAGGAAAGCCAATTTAGTGGTTTGGCTCTCCAGTTCCTGGAGGGTATTTCATCTTGCTGTTACTGCAAACCCCTCAGTCTTTCTAGAAAATTAAAAATAGCTTGGTAGTTCTTGGTTTTAAGCAACTTCACTTAATTTTTTATTCGAATTTTTACTTTCTGCAATATATGATCAAACTGGAGTTACTAAAACTAATTGTCTCCCAGGTGTCAACCATTTTATGTCGTCACTGTCTTGCTATCTTACCTCATCTGAGCTTTTTAATTCATGTCCTTCAAAGTAGATTTAAACTGTTCTTTTCTTACCTGTTCACTCAGACCAGCAATAAGTTTCATCTCCAAATGGAATTTACCATCAGAACAGAGACACAGAGACTTGGGCAGTTTAACTCATCATGGTCAATACATGGAAATAGCTGGGCACACGGAAGTGGTCTTTGCACTGAGTGGAGACCTGTGATAAGGAATAACTTTTGCAAGGAAATTAAGATGTACCTTTAAGTTGCTCCAGTGTAACTTCCTAAGTGTGGATTCCTGTTGTATAAAATGAGGACAACTTATTTACGATGGTGGGGGCTGAGTGGCACCAGGGTACACACTAGGGTACATACTGTGGAGCAGTAAGAACATAACTACCTGTATAAATGATTTCAGTTTCTTCTTCATAGTAATGAATTTTAAGCCAAGGAAGGCCGTCTAGGAGGCCAATGCAGAGCAATGGTATACTGTAGTTGTATGCAGGATTACTTCTAGAAAAGGAAGTATTGTGGAATTCAGGGCTCCATGAAATTAAGTGTCCTATTTTAATGTCAGTGTTATCTTGAGTTGGTGTTGACACAGTTTGGTAGCTAGACTCTTGAGCCCACAGAAGTACACTTTGAAAGCAGCACAGATCCCTGAAATTCTGAAAGAATCTATGTGTAATCCAGCCTGAAGATACTCTTACTTTTTATAATGCACTTGGATTTAGAACAAAAGCTTGTATATTCTCTGAAATTTAATGAAAAATACTTAGAGTGTTCAAAAGTATTTATATGTTTATTTCATTGGATTTTCTGGATTTTTTCTAATATCTAAGTTTTCTTCACCATTCAAAGTATCTGAAGAAAAGAAAAAGAGGAATAAAAAAAGGCAAACTTTTTTTGACATAAATCTTCCTTTTTATCCATGCCTAGAAAAAACAGTTATGCTTTTCAGGAACCACTGAAACAGCAATATTGAAGACTGCTCTTTCAGAAGAAGAGCTTTCCATTCTGTTTTGCAGTTTTACATTTTTTTCTGACAGACTGCCAATGCATGACCTTTGCCTCAAAACAAAGCTATGTCTTAGTCAGAACTAATTAATTGCATTTGGTCATGTTGTCTCCGCTCTCATGATAAAATCCTGGTTCTCCAGAGATACCTCCTTCATCCTGAACTCTAGAGGTTTAGTGCTTTGTGGCAGTGACTTATTCCCTGTGATGATTTGTGGAGCAAATGGTACTGTGATCACAGGCAGAATATTTTCAAAGTTTGCTGAAGATCTTTGTAGAAGAAAATCTTACTTAGATTCTTCATATGATGTAGCTAGCACGTTCCTTCCTTGAGGAAACAAGAATTGGTTTTGGTAGACATTCCACTAAATCTGTAAGTTAGAACACTTCTGGGAGCTGGTGCTGACTAACAGTGAGATGGAGATGGCAACAACTTTTACTCTGCCTTTGTAATCAGCTTTATACAAGTGTATTAGAATTCTGTTCCCATTTTCCTGTTTCCTCTTGGGAAATGTTCTTTCTTCAGCAGGATGCTTAGCCTTGCCAATTCTGTGAGGCTTTACTCTCTGCAAGTAGGCTCATGGTAATATTCTGTATAAATTGCATATTGCTTGGTAGCAGTAATCAAGCTTTGGTATTTCAAGATATTTGATATATCCATGTTGAAATAGGAGAGTTTTAGATATAGATGCTCAACATTTGTGTATCACTCTTCACACTATCAAGCAGGGAGTTTTTATAACTATTAATTAAACTTTGGGTTTTTTTAAAAAAAATTACAGTAGTTTAGACAATTTTTTCCTCTCTCTACTTTGTCAGTAATATGATATGGTAATTGCAGTGTATCCATAGCAAAAGTCACATCAATTAAACAGCACCATGAAAATTCCTCATCTGAGCAAACAGTATGTTCATGGTGCTAGTACATTTTTCTCTGTGTTTCAGACTGTTAATTACATTAATTACCAAAGATCAGCTTGCAATTGAAATCTTTATTGTCAAATCTAATTCGATTTTAACTGCTGAAAGCTCTGACAGTATACTCTGGTAACTGCAAATAATATTGCTATTTTCTCTCTCTAATGAGACACTTTAGCAGCTTCATTGGATGTTTATTGTAAAGTATATATATTGAGTATTTCAGCAGTGATATTAATTGTTCTGTGTTGCTTGCAAAATCTGTGGATTTATTCTGGAAACTCTGGTGACTTTAATAATGAGGACACCTACCGATCACAGAATAACTGAGACTGACATTTTTTACAGACTAATAATCCTATTTTTATAGAGCTGGATTATGTGCTGATGAGCATTGAAAAGTGTTTTCCAGGTTAAAAAAAAAAAAAAAAAATCTAGAAAAACAAAAAAACACATATCCCTTGACTGAATCAAGGGATCTGTCTGCTTTCTTGTGAATGTGTCTCTCTCAGCAAAGTTAAAATGCAGATTTGTCATATTTGTTTTGTGCAATGGGCTTCCTTCAGAGATCTCTGAAACACTGGACAGACACAAACTTATTAACCTGGGGAAGGCTTGAACTGGTCAACATCTAAGGGTCCCTGTGGTGGTCTCTCATTTGAGAAGTTAAAAGTATATGGGGTTGTCATCCTTTGGCATGGAAATACCCTTTGAAATTCAAATTAAAATGTATTTCTCCAATGTCAGGTTTTATTGTTATGGACTGAGTGCCTAAAACAAAGATTTTGCTGAACAGCATTTGTAAGAAAACAACGTGAAATGAACAAAGAAATAGCTATAAAATCATAAGACTTGCCAGTCAGTGATAAATTAACATTACATATAGTCAGCTACTGTATTTCTGGCAGTGAAAAGCAGCTCATGCTTATAGAAGAATGTAAGAAAGAGTCCATCATATTAGTAGTCACTGGTATTGTTGTCCCTGTGAATTTGAACACATTTCTACTTTTGTCTTCCAAAACATCTTGTGGCAATGAGACTTATGTTATCAATTTGATTATCAAATATTAACAATGTAATCTATATCTGCTGGAGTAACTCTGTTATTTTACTGCTTTCTGTTGAAGCTTCCAAAGCAGGATAAACCCAGTATGAAACTGATCTATTCTTGTGAGATTGTCAAATCCACTTTTTAAATTCCAGGATTTGATATATATGGTTTAGCGTATGTGTTATAGCAGTACAGTTATTTAGAATTATCTAATACTTACTAAAACAGAGACATAAATAAATAATTTTGTGAAATTGAAAAATCTTTAAAACAGAAAGGGGAGGGTTTTATAACAGGTGTAGTAGTTAGGACCTTAGATTCTCATAAAATGCTGTTTCTAGTTCTTAGTAGAAATGTGTGCTCCATGAGTACCTTACAAAATTTGCATATACTTTCTTCTTTTGCTTTTAGATAAATATTTCTAAGGAATGAACATTTAATAAGTGTTAAAAAAGGGAGGAAAGTCTGTAGAGTATTGCATAACTTCCATGCTGTATGGTTGGAAAGGTATTACTGAATTAAAATTGAATCTGCTGGAAAGGAAGCCTTACACCTCAAAGTGAGCTTTGGTACAAAGAGAATCAAGTAACCTGGATGAAAGTGAATCCATTCATCTTGTTTCATTCAAGGTTTCATATAGAATAGAAAAAAAAAAAAAACAAACAAAAAAAAAAAAAAAAAAAAAAAAAAAAAAAACAAAAACAAAGAGCAGAGAAATTTCTCAAGCACTTTCATTTATGCCATAATGATACACTGGTTCAAGATGGCTGCTTTTATTGCAGCTTTCTATTTTATTGCTTGAATCCCTCATTGCTCTGGAATGGATTGCGATATAAACCCTATGAAGGTTGGCAGCAAATAGAAATCTGATGTGCCAGATTTAGAGTTGTGTGTGTGGATCACACACTTCAGATTCATTTTTACTTCAAGAATTAACAATACTGAGAAGGATATTATAGTCTTTAAAAGTTCAGGACTGGGGAACATCAGAGAACTGTTAGCAAAGCTTCTGGGTCCTTTCAACTTTAAAAGATGAGTGCTGTTTAGAATCAGACTTGACTTTTGGATTTTTTTGAGAGATGCCAAAAGCTCAGACCCAGATCTAAAGGAGTCTTTGACCATGGTCTGAAGGTTATTGCAGCTTCTTTATCCTTCTTTCACTCACTTGTTTCAGTTCATCCTTTTGCTCTCTTGCTTTTTCCTGGTCACACTTACATGTTGTAAGCATTCCTGGATTCAAATGGAAGAATGAGACTACAAAATATACACACATTTTGCCAGAATTTTGAAAGTGTGAAGGGGAATGATCTCTACTGTGCTGTCAGTGATGATACACAAAGATGAGATGGCTATGAGATATTAAGTTAATGAAGACTTAAGGAGCAAAACATAATAGCATATGTTTTATATTAAATAAAGGTCATAAAAATAACCTGGTATCTTTGTTATAGAAATTCACATCGACTGATGATGAAACCCTTATGATAAAAAACTGTTATTACACAGACTTCTGCTAATATTGGTAGTGTGTAACAATCTTCATTTGGAAAACTGAATGATATGGTACCACAGAGCCACATAGTTGTTTAATGAACTAAAAACTCCTAAAATCACTTTTTTAATGTACTCTGGAAAATATGCACTCCATCTAAACTATGTCCATTGGAATCGCACAAGGAACTAATTCAGGAGTACTTCAGATAATAAATGTTTTTAAAATGTGAGAGTTTTTGATTTTGGATCATGTGTTATGTTGTAGAAGTTTGCATTTTAAAAAAACTTGTCTTTTGAAGAGTTCAAAGGTTTTATCTTCAGAAAATCTTTTGATGTCTGATCATCATTCGTCTTCTGAAACAAATGTAGCATTTCCTTGATGTCATTGAATAATGTCTTCCTTTGAGATTCCCAGTGACAATATTTTTAATGATTTTGCTCCTACTTTCTGTCCTCCATGGAAAATGTCAAAAGTGGGCTGTCTTCTTTCTCTATAAAAGTTTCAAAACTTTGAAAGGAAAGGTAATTTGAAGGTTGGCTTAATAAAAAGTATGAAAGTACCTGTCAAAATGTCCTAGATCAAGGAAAAATCTGCAACTTCAAAAGTGAAGCTTTAAAGCTTCAATGTATGCGAAGAGGAAAAAGGTTCCCTTAATCTGTTATAAAAAATCTTTTGTAGTAGCAAGCAATAAGAACAAGACTGAGAACCAAGCATTAACTTGTCTACTTGCACTTTTGAGTCACTGGAAGCTAGCTGCAATTGAACTGAAAAAGTTTGTCTTTGGTCAGCCACACTGTCCCAATAGAGGGAGGTAAAAAAAGCAAAAAAAACCAAACCAAAACACACATGCATCAAGAAAAAAAACCAAACAAACAATGTCAAAGACAAATTGTATTTTAGACTATTCTTACACATGAAAAATAAAATATATCGGCTCTTTTACTCATGAAGTAAGCTAATGTAGTTCAGTATTAAATAAAGACAACAATTTGACTCTATTCTCTAAACATCCAATCAGATTGACTATCAAGTATTCTTGGTGGTAAAAAGACTACTTAAAAAATGACCAGGTGTTAGAATAAATGATAACTATTTAAAAGAAAATGGAGAAAAAGAATTTAAAAAGATAACATAAAACTGGCGTAACTGGTGTAGCTCTGAACAAAGCTATAGTGTTTGAAGTTGATCACTTAAAGAATTTATTGAATGTCAACTCTGATTTCAAGTAATTCCCACGTCATAGGTAATTCTGCTATTAATTCAAGTAAAGTAACTTTTGAGCAAAGCCCAGTTCATGTCTAACTGATTGTTTTCCATTATCTTTCTCTTGCTGTGGTATATGGACATAACACTCCCAATGATCATCTCAGTCTACACAGAATATTCTACTAAATATTCTTGTATCCATTGTATCACATTATTTGTCTTATTTTTTAAATAAGTCATTAAAATAATCTTGTTGTTAAAAAATGAACATATTTTCCACTTGTAATAAAAATTCCCCATTAAACTCCTGCATTCTTAATGTTTTTTCTGTATCCTTCCAGCAATGTTACTTTCATTTTTTGGTAGAGCTCTTTATATGTATCAAGAGATTTAATGCATTAATAATTCATGTAATGAAGCCGTGATTGCATATCAAAATCTGAAGCCAAATGGTAAACTGAGTTCTTTATAACTGGCCTAAGACAAGTGGGTGAATGCTTTATTCGTTAATACAGGTAGAAATTCTTGTTTTGCAGAGCTACTTATGGGTATTCCTGACAGAATTTTTTTCTACTCCTAGCAGGACTCGATACCCACAAAGACACCAGTTAGTGCACAGACAAGACAAGACTTTAGCAACTTTGCAAAGCTAATTTTGTGAAGAGCCGTGTGCTCAGATTCTGCAGAAAGAGTCCTCCTATAAACAGATTAATGTACATCTTAAGTGTAGCCAGGAAAATACAAATCCAGAAGTAATTACAAAATTTAAATAGCATTGCTATAGTACCAAATGAGGAGATAATATATTCTGAAGATGTCTTCTAGTTTTATTGAGTATTTTTGGTTAATGGCTTAACAATGGAATAGGGTGGAATAGGGTGTAACCTCATAAAATTAGCTGATGATTCTCTTGTGGGATGGGCTGCACTTGCTTTGAAGGTTAGTGTCAGAACAAAGTAGAAGAAAACAAGTTTCTTAGTTATATACCTAATTCCCTGATTCATATAAGTGTCCTACTCCAGATGATTTGTTGCCCTTGAGTGACAGAAAAGATAAATTCCTATAATTTCTTTAATTTATCTGGCCATAATGGTAAGCAAAATATTCTCCAGCTCTCAAGAGTGCAGAAGTATTTGCAATATAAAATACATCAGATACTGGATGAGTGAGCTTTTAAAAAGACCGATATTTTTATGGAATTATAAAATTTTATTAATGGTCATTTTAGATATATTTAGGTTTCTCCTTCATCATTAATAATGAATGTTGTAGGACTTCAGTTTAGTAAATCTATCTGCTGACTTCTCTTTCTTCCTTGTCTCCTTAGCTATGTTACCATAATGAATTATTTTCTTTTTAATATTGTAAATTTGACTATAATAAAGCAAATATTACATTATAGTCACAGCTACAACAGAAATCTCACTTCAAAATTAATGGAAGACAATGTTTCAGAGTAGGAAACATAATCTGGTATTTTAGGAAACCTTTCAGTATAAATCATTTGAATGTATACTCGTGCACTTTGTTGTGCTGAACTGAGAAAAGGTTGTAGTCTGAAATAATTTTATATAGTCCATAAATTTTAATAGTGCCAAAACCAAGTGCTATAGAGAAGATGAAGAATCTAAGCAAAAGATGCAGGAAAAGGAGTAGTCAGGATACACATATTAAGAAGACAGGTAAATGAGGGGAAATTGATCAGAGAGAATTATCATCCACATAAAATAAAAAGTGATTGGAACACTCTGCTCCATTTATCATGTGCTAAACCTGTAGGCAGAATTTTGCTAAAAAGCTCGTACTTATTCTCTGGTGAGAGGGTTTAAATTTAAATTCTCAAGTCAATAATTTTGAACCTTTAAAGTTACCTTCAGCTAAATTAAACAAGTTATATTTTATATTTTATTTAGAATGTAAGGATGGAAAGGGTGTAGATACAAATGGCAGGAATATATCTAGAGGCTCTGAGGGCCAATTCAAATAGGTTAGCCTAAAAGTGGACTTTTATTACATTACACAAGAGAATGTTCAGTAAAAGCCACTTCTTTAGTATATGTCAGGAAAGTGAACAGCACAGCATTTCACTTTTTGCCTGTGAATAAGACTAATGTGTAATACCATCAGTCTGCAAAGAAAGAAGATATCTGAAAGAGAAAAAGGCCAGAAAAAAAAATGGTTTTGATCTCCTTGAATTCATGTTATTAAAGTATTTGTTAAGAACAGTTGAATGGTCTAGGGAAGCACTCAGACAGGATCTGAATAGGGAGGGCCAAACTGAAGAAGAAAGCAGATACATTTTTAAGCTAAGGCTAAATATAGTGAATACAGAGAGCAATCTACCCTAACAGCCTCTCCTTCTTACACAGTGGTGATCAGGATTTATAGACAGTGTCAAGTCTTCACTTTTCCCAGGAGCCTGAAGGCTTTGGGAGTATACACCCCAAAGCATGGGACAAGGTTTGATATTTTCTGAAATAAAATCTGGAACTTCCCTGTGGAAGTCCAATTTATGGACTTAGGCTCAAAAAAAATTGAACTGTACATTTCTATGAAAGTCATCAGAACTCTAATCTTCCTCTTCACCTTATTCATGTGTATACATGACTTAACACTTAGATAATGAGAACCAGCCATTCAAAGACCTCAAAACAGTTTACAATTTTGTCAGGGTGCTGAGCAACAAAGCTAGATACTTAGATTACTTTCCCTACACAAAGACATGTTGTTTATTACTCTGATGCTTGATCACGATGCCAGGATTAGAGTGTCCTAATAAAGAGATTTGATTAATTGGACAGTATAACTAATACACAAGTGGCATTCAAGTACTGTTGTTTTATCCAGCTGTACTTAAAATATGAATTTTAGAAATAGAATAATTTAGGAAATTAGGAAGTAGTTTAGAATTTTCAGCTTTTTGAATGAAAGCAAGCCTATTCTATAGAGAGCTTTTTTTCAGTTGTTTTATCTAGG
>JAWWTY010000077.1:74100773-74183253 GCA_035222235.1 Margarornis squamiger
ATTAAAAAGTAAAAAAATAAATTTAAATTTAAAATTTTACACTGAGTAAAAAAAAAACCAAAAAAACAAAAAAAAAAAAAAAAAAAAAAAAAACAACAAAAAACCCCAACAAAAACAAAAACAAACAAAAAAACACAAAAAAAACCAAACAACAAAAACAACAACAAAATCTTGTACAATTGCATTATTAGCTGTGACTAATTGTGTTTTCCTCTTGTATGTCTGTATACTTGTCCTTGTAGTGAGTACATAAATCCAGAATTTGTGGACACATCCCTAAGGCTCTGGCCACACGCGTTTTAGGTTTAATTCTTTCTGCTGATGATGTGGTTGGTTTTATTTCACAGTGTTTTTCATGGGGCAGCAGGGCACCTACCCATATTCTTGAGTTGTCTGCTCTCAGTGTTAAGAACAGAATGCAGTTTAGCCTGTCCAGTGTGGTAGATGGCTCTGAACAAGTGCACGTTTTCATGAAAGATTGACATGTGTGTGTAACAATATCCTCCCCTGAATTTCAAGCCAATCATAAAATTATCTCAGTTTTAGTACTTAGTCTATCTCTTATAGTTTGTGGGTTTTCTCCCAAACATCCTTCTTGAATACTAAATCATAATAGAAGAATAAAACAGTGTTTGAAGAGCTTCTTATAGACTCATGCAAAGTCACACAAACAAAGCATTCACACAAAAAATGCATCTAGTTTGTTCAGGAAGGAATTTATTAAAAGCATGTTTAGGGCCTCTGTCTCATGCCTGTGTTAATCTACTCCTCTCTGAATGTTTCACAGGTCAAGGCCGTGTTTTCTGTTCCTGGAATGTATTATCATCATTTTTATTACGCTTAGATTCCGACTCTAATTAGAGATTGCAACAAGAGCAGAAAAGAATTGGAATAACTCCTGATGCTATTTTTTTTGAGGACAGATTATCTCATTTTTACATGGAAAGCCACTTGGATGAGTAAGGGGTTCAAAGAAAGATAAAAGATTAATTTTAACACAGCATGTTTTAGGGGTTTTCCTGGTCAAGACAAGATCTTTTTAAGTTGATATTCAACTTTAAATACCTTCAAAATGTATTTAAAAGTCTCTGTCAAGTACAGCCCATAATTGCTGTCATAGAATAATAGTTGATAAGCAGTAAAATGAAAATATTTTGTCCACTCTCATCAGGTTCTTTGGTTTCCTATCAATTTAGGCTGAAAACCATATTTGTATAGGTTCAAAAGAAGACTTAAGCTCTGTGAAGTGTGAGTTGTGATTTCATGTCTTATGTACTGGCAGTATGTACTGGATTGGAGTTCTTCTTGAATGTGAGCCAGTCTGTAGGAAAAAGGAACTTCTTCCAAACACAGGAGCAGCACACTTGAGCTGCCCTTCACCTTTCTTTTTTTTTTTTTTTTTTTTTTAAACATCATACTTGTGCCATTGAATGGCTGGGATGCCATTCTGTGGTTGTTCTTTTCATCAATTATATTTTATTTTCTTTCCTTTCATGTGCTTTTTATCTTTTGCTTTCTACTCCTGCAGTTTTATTTCAACATGAAGAAGAGTTGTGGACTGAATGTTCTTCTTCAACAACAACAACGACAACAAATCTAATGCTAAATTATCCTAAAATCAAGCCACTATAAAGAAAAGAACTTTCATCTGAACCAGCTCATATCAGAAAATTGCTCTTCTCTGGAGCAGACAAAATCTAATAAGCACTATTGTTTCCATTACAGAAAAAACCCCAAAGATGACTATTTCAATGAAACCATAAATGAAGAATAATGGGAATACCATTAGCCATAGAAGTACCTATTACTGATGACATTTCAAGAAGGATAGGATATTTTAAAGATTAATTCTGAAAACTGCATGGTTTCCTTTTTATCTAACTCCATTAGCACATTTAAATATATTCTTGAGAGTTCTGAACAGGGAGTAAAATTATAATTGTTATGGTATGCTGAAGTAAAAAAAAATACTGAAAAGCTTTTTCACGAATTATACTGAAAATATATTTTTTAAAAAGTGGATTTAGTTTAAAAGTGACTGTTCTATAAAGATAAAGCATAAAGACAGTAAAAATTATTTTAAATGTATCACAGATAATTTACTGCAAACCCTATGTTTTTCATGTTTATCATATTTTGATTGGTAAATTTATTGTTATTTGCAACTAGAAATTGTGAATTACTGTGCCTGGAAAAAATAACTTGTTCCCTTTTAAAGACTTACTAACAATTTATAATTTTACAATTTTAAGAAAAAATATTGACACATTAAAAACACAAAAATAAGTGTTGCATGTTCCCACCCTGAAATTAGCTCAGTTGGTTAGAGCAGGTATCTAATAACCCCAAGGTTGTGGGTTTGATCCCTGCATGGGCCATTCACCTAAGAGCTCAACTTGATGATCCTTGTGGAGCCCTTCCAACTCAAAATATTCCATGAATATTCTGTTAATCAATAATACAATCTCTCTTTCTATAATATGTGCTTCAAAAGTAGAAAAAAAGAAAAAAAAAATGAGATTTTTTTTTTCTGGATTTGAGAATGCTAAATTTAGCTCTGTACATTTCAAACACGTAGTAAAAAAGGCAGGGGAAACATCTAAACTTTAGAACCCAACTGTTTAAATCAGTTAAAGGACTAGATGAGGAAGAAAGAGGTATCTCCATGAGAAATCATATGCCATTTAAATAGAGAAATATATTTTTATTGGGACAGGGAAAAAAAAAAAAAAACAACATTGCAACCCAAATTGCTTTTTAATCTCATGCCTACACATGCATATAATAAAATAAACTGCCTAGTTCAATAGATGTGAAAGAGTTACAGCTCCTCAGGGGCACTGATGCTTTAGTTGCAGATTTATTGAAGTTTCTAATGAGAGGCCAATCTCAATAGAAGAAAAAGCATTATGAGGTACCAATTCTGAAGAAGTTTAGATTTATGGAGTTTTATTGAGTAGAACATGTAAGCAAAATATTAGCTTGTTTTCAGTTTGATTTCTTTAGGGTTTGTTTGTTTGTTTTAAATCCATAATAGGAAACCAGCAAATTTTATTCCGCAATGAAAAAGTCTGATTTTTCTGAGTTCACAGTAGCCAAACACAGTGGCAGTGTTTGCTGCCAGAAAAGCAGGTTGCAGCTACTTCACTGTGTCCCTATTCCTATGGTGCACAACCAATAGAAATTCTATTTGAAGAAAATAACCTGTAATACTGCCTTGTAAACCTAAAGAACCATGTTGGCTTGGTGTGCTGATTTTTTGTTGCTTAAATGTTTTTCCTCTTAAATTCTAAATGTAGTTTTAGAGGATTCTGCATTTTATCTGCTTAAAAACTGTGTTTCTCTCCGTAGAGATGGAGACCGAAGGTGGAGAACCTGTAACCCCAATAAGGCCTTTCAGTAATTGCTGTAACTAAAGGATTAATGTGGCACATCCTTTGGCTTCAACCACCTTTCTTAGGGGTCTCCTGTAATTTGAACAGCCCAGTTCTCACATTAAAGTGCTTCACTTTGAGGCACTGACTTAATCTCTAGTGTTTTAGTAAAGTGCTTCACTTTGAGGCACTGACTTAATCTCTAGTGTTTTAGTAAAGTGAAGCTATTTCTAAAAGTTAATCATGTCTTCAGGTTGTGAAATTTTATGAACTTTTATCCCTTGACACTGAAATTTGCCTGAAATATTAATGAGCATTTTCATATTTTCATTTGAAGCAGTGTGTTTGGTGTTTTTACTGTTAGACATTGCTGAGATAGTTTGGGTTTTTTAAATGAGTATGAAGATACAGGAACCTCCCACAGTGAAAAATGAAGGCATTTATTGAGAGAAATTGACTTTTTTATAGCAGTCTGATTGTTTCTGGATGGAAGAAAAAAAAAAAAAAATCTTTTGCTCACATGCAGTTGTGAGCTAAATTAAACAAGATGTACCAGATGCCAGATAAAAAGTTTGACAACAGTGAACAGTGATACTTTATAAAATATAATATAATATAAAATACAACAACAACAGATGAAACAAAATTTAACTGTATATGTAGTATATATCTATACATAATTACAGTGTTTGAACAACAGCCCACATCATTCTTTTTCCCAGGTTTTTGGTTTACTTTGGGTGTGTTTTGGGTTTTATTGTTTCATTTGTTTGTTTTGTGTTTTTGTTTTTTTTTAATTTTAACCATGACTGAAAATTTTTCTGAGTCGGCTTTTTATTTATTCCCATGAGGGCAAATAACTTACTCATTGTGTCTGTTGGAACTCAACAAGAATTGTTGCTTCCACAAAATTCCTGCAAATGCTGAAGGGCAGTCTTGCTCAAAGCAGAGTGGCTAAGCTGTAATATCTGGTAATGATCACTGATGGGGGGAACTCTAGAACAAAACCTGAAATTTCTGAAGGTAGTCTCATCTGCTGGAAAGGCAGTTTCTCCATTTGACTATAGCTTGTCCTCAACAGTGTTCCTGTTACCTCACTAAGAATTTCTTGCTTCTGTCAGGAAGGTGTTCTTGGCTGCATATTGCCCTGATAATTTCTAAATTGAACAATGTTTGGATGCCCCTACCCCATTTCAAGCTTTTGCTTCAGCTTTTGCCATTCATCTTATTAGCAGTATCCTTTCCCTATGTGCCAGTTTTGAAACCAAATCCTGTCTTCCCCCACCTCCTGGGATAAACACATATTTAGTTCCCTAAGCAACTGAAGCAGCTTTGGAACAAATATGCATGAGTGACTGCATGATAAGACAGTGATGACCAACATTTCAAAAGTATATAAATTAATTAGCTTATTTCAAGCTATAACAAATCAAAAATGTCCTTAGCTTATCAGAAAGAAAGGGTCTTTATTAGAACAGCACTGACATAGGAGAGTAATGCAAGACAAAAGGAGTTATCAGATATAGATAAAGCCTTTCAGTATTGTCATGTTATTACTTAGTTTAATTATTTATCTCCAGAAGAAGACAACTGAGTGGAAAGTGAAAGCGCTAAGTATAAAATTGTTACCAATTTTTTGCGTCTAAATTTCAGATTAGCTTGCTTGAATTCCCATCAATTTGAGAGTCTTGTTCAATGTTACAGGCTAATTTTTAATCTAGCAAGAATATTATTATTAATCCACATACAATAATGCTAAATCTTGTAGTTCAGTTCAATCTATCCAGTTAAAATGAGATAAATACAAAATTTCCAAGGATCTATCCCCCTTTTCTGATGTTCCCATCACCTTCAAGCTGCCCTTTGGTCTTCCAAAGCTCACTCTAGAGGGCTGAGGAAGGGCTGCAGATCAAGAAGACTTCCTTTGTGATTTTTTCCAGTGATGAAATTGATGTTCCCAAGCCTGTAGGTTTAATCAGTTATTCTTTTGACCCTTTTTGAAATTGGTTGCAACTCATATCTTTCTCTTATCATTTCTGTGTCCCTGGCTCCTGTGGCCAATCTCAAGGACGGCTTCCTTGCATTAAGCACATGGAGTAGGTTCCACAGCTATCCCAGTACCCTTCACACACAGCGAGGCATGGCAAATGTTTGACTGTGGAGCTGGAGGCGGTGTGCAGCAAAGTCTGTATACCAAGGTCAGTGTCAAGGGAGGGAAGAGGTGCTGAGGAAAAGAGTGAGTCCTTGTTGTACTGTCATGGGCATGCTGCCAGTAGGTGAGCAACACACTCAGTTAAACACTTGGCCAAAACTCTGTGAAGTCAGTATTCGTGTCTGAACCAGATGTGACTTTGGGTAGATATGGGAACATCTCAGTTTAATCAAGAACATCAATATGTTGTCTGTAGGTATCCAAGTGATTGCCCTAGCCAGTGGATTACTTGAAGTGTCCTGTTATGGTGAGATACCGGACATTGAGCACTATAGCTGCTGGCCACAAACTGTCCATGTAGAATTCTTGAAGATTCTGTTTGTGAAAGACTGGGAGTTTTTAGATCTATTTCCAAAGTTTCTTTTAACTAACTTTAATTTCTTTTACTTTAAATAATTTTCTGTCCCAAATCTGTAGCACTTAATGAATTTCTGGAGAACAATCATTTTCCTTGTCCCTGGTTTTGTTAAGCTCCTTCAGTTTTCATGCATGTAAAGTCCCTGCAATTCCATTAATATGTCACTGGCTTTTCTATACTCTTATTTGAGTTCAAATGCATTGGGCAGATTGACCAACACTGTGCAGATTATTCTAGAAAAAACACTGGTGAATGATCATCAGTGTTTCATATAGACACATTGATTCTTTTTTCTCCTTTCTTTGCTGGTATACTCCATTCTTTCTTTAAAGTATATTTAAATAAAATAAGTAAAGTCTCTTTTAAATAAAAACTGCAGATAAGATGAAAACTGATTGTGAGCACAGTAGAAGGAAGTTACAAATGGATGACCCCTGAGAGTACTCTCAGGTTATACTCGGGTAGAATAATGTTATTCCTTTGTACACAGAGAAAAATGAGACGTTTTTATTTCTCTTCCAAATCATGACTAAACTGTGACAATATACTTCTGGATATTTGCTAGGTTTTGTTCAGTTCATATGAGAAGAAGAAAGTAAAGAATGACCTGCTGGTATCTGGTTTCTACTTAATGGTCTGAGTTTGTCTCTCTGCTTTTGTGTACCCAACTCATTTCTGCAGAATTTCAGCTTATGTCTCAGAACAAGAAATGTGATTACTGATTTGATGCTCTGCTGATATATAATGGTGTGTTGTCATCAAACCCAACAGCTTTGCATATGTGGCTCTCAAAAAACTATATATTTCAAGAGACAGTTTGTTATGTGTCAAAATAATATATATCAGCTTGAGAGAAGATTAACTATTTCAGCAAATGATTTACTTTCTACAGTCAGATCACTTTGCTACTTTATAGATACACTTAAATATTCAGTAGTGTTTGAATAATTGTGTCGGAAACTCTGCATATAGGAGGAAGTGGAAAGCTTTAAGTTCTGCTTTCATTATTTTTTCTGTTCTCTCAGAAATTACTCATTACTTGTGCTGACTGAATGTGGACTGTAAAAGGATCTGTATTTGGTTAAGGAAAGTCATGCAAGACGATTATAATTTTTTTTCTATTTATATAAATGAACTACAAGTTTATTTAAAGTCTTGGTACTTGGTCTGTTAGGTATCTTTTTGTTTCAATTTGGCAGTTTTGTAATTTTTTGAATAAAATATGGTCCTTTCCTTTTCTTTCAGTAATGACATTTCTTTTGCAAAAAGAAATCAGGACCTTTTGAAATCAATACCACTCTGTTCCATGAACATAGTAACGTTTAACTATAGCATCTCTTTATTTTTTTTTGTTAACAGTTGGTTGCTTTTTGTAATTAAACAGATAAATATGTAGGCAGAGGAATACTAGTTACACTAGAAGCCTGTGTTGTACAACATCAGTGATTTAAAAGAACTTAAGTATTATTGCTTTCAGAAAATGAAGTAGCTCCAATAAGCAAATAGCTATTTGAAAAGAAATTGGGACTAATGAATCAAGTAGATTGCTTTGGCATATTCAAAAAGTCTACAGGTGGTAAATTTAGAATTAATTAAATATTGAAGTAATATTTAAATAAATTTTTTGGACTTCCTCCTAATAAAGTGATAACCACTCTAATCTTGTTGTGGTTCACAAGTTACGTTTAACAGGTTTAAAATTTCTGTCTGTAAAGTACTTAGAGAAAGAACTTTAGGTGTGATAACCTGTCAAGTGGGAGTCACTTGAAGATTGGGAGAAGGTAAATCAGTCACACTTATTTTGGCTATAGAAATAACATCTATTTCATGCTTTTATTGTCTACAAATATCTATGCATGTATAAACCAGATACTTTATTAATGTACTTGATAGGTAATTAATTCCAGTTATTTAGGTTCATAAAATGGGTTATGTTCTTTGTCTTTTCTTTTTTTTCACTTTTGTATTTAATTTTTAAAAATTAGTAAGTCTAGATTATTTCAAAGATCGTTTATCAGCCATGTAAATCAACCTGTTAATGAAAGTGCATTAGGATTAGGGTTCAGAGGTGTACAGATCCTACAGACCCAGGGACGCTGGAGCTGCAGAAGGCATGTCAAGGAGAGTGTGGCCCTGTACCAACATTGCTCCCTCCAAACCTTTCTCATCTGGGCTTCCCAGGGGACCTAAGCCTCAGATGCACCTCTGTGGCAGAAGACCTTCAGTATCAGAAATGGAAAAAAATCGTGTAAGAAATGGGTTTGTGAAGAAAATGAAGGAGCTAGGCAAAAAGCCTTAAAAACTGAAGCTTTCACTGTTTTGTAATATGGAGTTTCATAGTTTTTTTTCCTTTTGTCACTATTCTTCTTCCCAAAAGCCCCTGAGAAAACCTTATCGCCTTAGCTAGGTATGCAGGAATTCATCCTTGAAGGTTTCTGTTTATTGGTAGAAACTAGAACCCCCTGGAAACCTATAAATAACCCTCCCTGTGCTAGTAAACACTCTCTCTGCATCCTCTCTGGTGGTCTCCTTGTGTCTCTTTCCAGGGACATCCTGGGGAGCACATGGGGGAGGGAGAATGAAAAGGGGGAGCATTGCACTCGGCTGCCGTACACCTCAGCCTCACAACCACGATGATGTTAGGGTTAAGAGACCCACAAATCATACAGCTCCAGGGACTCCAGGGCTAAAAAGTACATTTTTGTATTTGAGGCTTAGGTCCTGTGTGTGGTCCAGATGAGAAAGCTTTGGAGGGAGCAATGTTGGTACAGGGCCACACTCCCCTTGGCATGCCTTCTGCATCCCCATATGCAACTGCAAAAACAGGTCCTAAAACATGCCCTCCCTTTCAACCTATACAGAGAGTATAAAGTGTAGTTCAGGAATGTTTCTTGTTTTGGAGATACCCTAGATGGGGTTTTGGATGTTTATTAAAATAGCCATTGGTATGTATGGTGAATAGCTAAGAAAATACTGGTCTTCAGATTAACCTGTTTTGCGCATGTAGATTACTGGTATTTTTGAATATATGTAAGAAATTGTGACCCTCAAAAGGGCAGTTATATGAATACACTGTTTCTTAAGTTATACCATTTTTATAAGTAGAGAAAAAAATATGATACTAAAAATATAAATTTGGGACCAGTTTCTTCCAGCCTTGAGATTGTGGTTGGAAAGGTTAGAATCTTCCTAGATAAGTAGAGACCATGTTAAAGAAAGCTTCAAATAGAAAATAAGTATTAAAAAAAATGAGGTTATAGCTCCAGAAACCGATTTGAGATTATATTTTGAAAAAAATAAATCCACCTAAATTATAAAGAATTTCATTTAGCTACATATGTTTTGTTGTTTTTTTTTTTTTATTATTATTTCTTTCCTAAGAGAACAAATAAATTAGTCAGAGCTAAAATTGTCAATTGATTCGATTACACAATAGCCAGTATTTGTTACATAAGACTGTATGAAGAATTTTTGCGTATCTAAATCTTGTGTCTAAGGAGCTTTGGAGTAACGTTAATCAGCTGTGTGTACAAACTAGTTCTATGTTTAGTCAAGCAGCTGAAGAACTGACAACTGCTAGTGAAACCTGTTAATTGGAAGTTAAGAATAGGCATACTTACCAAAACTTGCCTTTATATTTTTCCCCTTTGTCTCAAAATTGGAAATAAAATGTAAAAATAAATTTGTGATAGGTCACAAAATTTAAAAGTGATCAGAACTGAGCAAAGCAAGAGCAATAAATCCAACAGCAATTTTGCTGTTACTGGGGAGAAAGGGGGATTTTTCTGCTATTACATTTAATTTTTCACAAGTGTTTGATTTTTAATTGGCATTTTCAGGTTTGAGGTTGGGGTTTTTGTTTGTTTGTTGGTTTTGTTTTTTGGTTTTTGTTTTTTTTTTTTTTTTAATCAGTAGTGTCTTCCAGCAGAGAACATTTCTAAAAGAAGTTATCGTACCCAGCAGACTACTTTTCCACTAAGTAATGATCTAGGGAAAGTAATCCATTAGTTCTGCTCTGACTCAGCCTTACATATAATCAGATGAATCATAGGTATTGATGAAAATGTCTAGCATGCCTTTTTCAAAGGCCATGATGTTACTTGAATTCCAATCATTCACAAATTGCAATCATTAATATTTTCTTCATGAGACTTCAAAATGTAGAATGCAATCTATTGAAGTTAATACTCTGGCTTCATTCATTTAGTTAAGTACTGTAGTATTTTATGCTCCTAAATGTCAGCCTAGCATACAGGAACACACACTCTGCTAAAAACTTTAGAAACTGAGATTTAGGTCATGTGTAGTACAAAATAATGTAACTGTTGCAGCTGGTTAGATTGTAAGTGTGACTCATCTGGAAGACAAAGTAAAATCATGTTCTGTACCAGTTTAGTTGCAGCTGTTGCTAACTCTATTGCCAGCTGTGTATCATTTGTAGCATAATTGAGGGTATGCTTTCCACACCTTGAATGCTGTTATTTACCTAAGCCACAGAGCTGAGATTCAGTCTACACATTAATATTCCCATGTGTAAAACAACTTAGAAAATTAGGTACTTGAGTGGATGACAAGAGGGTTTAATTGCATTCTTTATTCTTATAATAGTTTGTGTCTGGGGAAAATCCCACTCTAAATTTCCTGGTTTGGCTTCAAGGTACAAGTGAGTTTATTTATGGGCTTGTGTTTGGTGCTTTGTTTGTTGTGCTTATTTGCTTGTTTTTTTGAACTTCAGGTATCCTTAATAGTTGTGCTCTCTCTTTTACCTATTTTTCATTTCACCACTGTGAATTGCTTCTCCATTGAAAGGTCATGATATGGTGGCATATGAAATATTCTTCCCAACAGAAAAGCAATTATGCTTGACTGACCAAGAAGCATCTGAAGATACTTGTAGTTTGAGAAATGCTGCAGTATTGACATGTAACAAGTTTATATAAGTGTGTTTGGAACTGGAAGAGAAAATTTTCTTAATTGATAAAGTCAAGCATATCAAGACTGTTTGGGAAATTGTAATTTTTTTATTACAGCATCAGAAAGTTGCCTAGGATGTTCTGTTTGTTTCAATGACTTGGTTAATCAGCCCAGGGATGTAAACAGCTGTGAGTATCTTTTGGAAGAACAGTAAAATTGAAGGAAAACAAAGTAAGTCAATATTTCATCTTTGTTGGTCTAATGACAAGAAGAGATTTCCTTTTACAAGAGATCAAGAAAAAAAAATAAAAACAACACATCTACCTTATTTTTACAGAGTAGGACTGCTGTCATCACATAGAAATTGAATCTACTGGTTCTTACTATTTTCTGAAACAAGCTGGTTACTCAGTGGTTATGAACAGAAATTCTCATTATTTGGATAGGACAATCTCTGTAAGGAAATAAACCAGTACATTGATAATTGCATCTAATTTTTTAAACATTTTAGTGGGATGTTATGTGCACACAGTCTAAAAAATTATATTGAAAATTAATTGGCATTTATTTCATTACTGTAAATGAAAATATCTGTATTAATCTCAAAAGTAGTGTGTTCTTATTTAGAAAGAGAAGGAAAAGTGGGTTGGTTTAGAGTTTCTAATATATTATATTAGAAATAAATATATTTTGAAAATGCATTTTTTTTTTTGCATTTATACATGTTTCATTCCAATGTCCTTTTCAATCATCAAGATTTTTCTTCCTAGATTTCTGTTTTAGTTTAGTCAGATCATCAGCTCAGTCAGTTCTTTAGTTTCACTTATTATTTTAAGTAAGGTTATGAGGAAAATTATCTTCTCTAGATAATTTACCATGTTATTATAGGGTATTAACATACTTTTGTTCTTTATTATTTTCTAATGACAAACTTAGCTTTCCAACTAAGTTTGTATATTTTATTAATTTTTCTCCAAAGATGGATCAAATATGTTTAAAAAAAAAAAAAATTAACTGCTAGAAGAGAAAATTAACAAAAAGTTGTATGTATTTATTATTGATGAATTCAGAGCAGGTGAAGCTGTAGTCACTTAAGACTGTGCACCTGATATTGGCTTAAAGGAAGACAATCACTTGGAAACTATCCAAGTGAAAAAAGCATCACATCTTTTCAGTTACTAATTTACATATGTTTCTTACCTTGTGCTTTGAATCATAAAATGAAAGTTCTCTTCCACAAAATTCATCTTACATTATTTGAAATAACTTATTTTGCTTCAAAGGTTTATGAAGGAATAAAATTCATCTAAAGTTGGTGGTGGGGAAAAATAAATTTTAAATAGATGACTTAAGAATAATTGTGATGAGTTCTAAAGTAGAAAAGTAGTTTTTTGTTTTTTTTTTCTTTTAGACCTCTGTGGTTTATAAGATGTTCTTTGCGCAACACTTAAATCTTTATTTGTTTTTTTTTAGATTTTTTTCTGTTACTTAGAACATTATTAAGGGATTATTATTAGGACATTATTATTGTATTTATCATATTATGCATGTGCCATTTCATAAAAAAAGATACTGACTGATTAAAATTCAAATGGTAAGTGATTAAGCTTATTTTTAAACTAATGTTAGAGTTCTGGGAAAAAAAGAGTACCTATTGCATTTACTCAGCTATATTCCATGGTTATGACCATATGGTCATATGGATGCAATCGTAGGCTTTGAATTTGCATTCTGTTTTCAAGTGTGCTAAAATTGTACTGACACCTCATATAGCTTATTTAAGCAAAAGGCCTGCACATATGGCAGGCATAGCGTGAAGAACAATTTTGTAGCTAGTTCTCATGCACAATGCTGTACTGAGCTCAGTCAATCAACACCATCTTGGCACAGCAGCAGAACAGAATCTGCATAGCTATTATAGTCCATCAGTGTGTATTGTCCTACAATTCGTAACGACTGTTTTACTACTTTTATATAAAATGCATTCTTTATCTCTGTTTCATTGTATGCTTAGGATAGTCTTGTCTTGTTTTCCTTTCTAAATGTCATTTAACAAGGCTGCCTTGCTTCTTTTTGCTGGTCCCTCCTGAACTGATTTGCTAGTATGTACTGAAGGTGAAAGTAAGAAATATGTCTCAGAGGTCATTACGTTTGTACATTATTTGTGTGGAAACTGGTTAAAGAGTTGCATGGGGGAGCAGCATTAGTGTTCCCTTCGGGGGAGGACAGTCAGGACACGACTTGAACATCACACATACTGTTTGTAGCAGCTAATCAACCAGTCATTGTATTTTTTGTAACTACCATTTCAGTGCACAAATGGCTTCAGGCACAGCATGTGCAACCTTTTGTTTAGTAGGGGTGTGATAGGGATGTTGGGGAGCTGATATTGTCATAAAAATAAGAAGAAACACAAATCTGTAGGAAGAATAATTTACTCATTTCCTGTTTGTCAATGTTCCTCTGTTTGTGAAGCAACTTGTTCATACTATGCTTTTACTGATAACTGCTAATATATAGGTATCAACAGCTTCTGTGCTTTTATTGGATAGATCAAGTAATTTTTGAAGATAAAAGGTCTATAGAATTGGTATGCTATAGAAAATTTGTATTTCCATATAAAATAATGGACTGGTGACCTACCTTGTCTTTTGAAAGACCTTCTAAGTACACATGAAAGATTTTTAGAATGAGATGTGTTTTGTTAAAATTAAACAAAGTTACATAACAGAACATAACTCTAGAGAGAGAAAGACTGGGGGAGATGAGCACTCGTGAAAGCCTCTTGGAATATGTGTCATTCAGAGGCAGGGCAAAGGATGTAAATATTGGGGGACTAATTTGTTTATGTATTGTTTGCCTTCTAAGGCTGGCTTCAGCTGCAGTAAAGCACATCTGGCATAATAGGTTTCAGCTCTTCAGGTCTGGAACCTTTTTATCTCTTGTGAGGCGGTACAGAATACCAGAATTGTAGGTGTAATGTTGCTCTGAAGTTCTTAGGAGGTAGAGCAAGAACTTCAGCTTTAGAAGTAAAAAAAAGCTCCAGGGTTCAGCATGAGGAACAAAATATTTACCTAAAAATCATTTCTGCTGGTGAGTCTGGCCATGGCTTTTATAACTGATGGCAAGGAGTAAGCTACTTGTCTGACCTCTTACAGATACCTGTTTCCCCACTGACCCTAAAGAGGGTGTAAATTACTACCTGATGAAGATATTTTGAAGGTCTAAATTTTGGTGGATTAATCAATCTTCAATTTGTTAAGTTATTTCATGGAGACAGAAAGTGTGTGTGTAAACATAACCCTTATCAAGTTCCAATCTCTTTGAATGTGCTAATAATTATAATGATGTTATGAGTAAATTCAGATTCTTAATAACATTACATTCAAAAAGTGCCTTATGAAGATGAACACAGTACAAAATGTGGGAGCTATAATGGCAAGAAAATGAATTATTAGAAGAATCTGATAAATTCACTCAAGCTTATTTTTGGTTAAGGTTTGTAGAGATATTTCTCATTGTTTCATTACCAATGAGAACTTTGAGACAACACTGACTCTGAGAAGACTTTATGGTGTTGAGTATGTGAAGGGCAGAGTTAATCCACAAACGGGGGGTACAGTACTGTAGCCTGGGAGCTCTGCATCTTTAGTAAAACCAGAATGAATCTAGATTTTGATCTTGCTTTTATTTAACAAATGTACAATATTGTTTTTGAGATTTCATGTATTATTTGTTTACATTTTCTAATTGATATTTTACATTTTGATCACTCTCAGGGTCTTGGGATAAGAGGAGGACTTCTGGTATATTGCTGGTTTTGATATGTTCACTATTTTTGCAGTCCTTAAGATGAAAAGCATCTCCTTTACTCTGAATATGAAAGTTACTGCACATTGCTGTATTCTTCCCCAAAAAGTTCTTACTCTATTATAAAAAATAAAGGAGCAAGAGAGTAGGAACTCTCAGTCTATAATTTCTATATTCTTCCATAGAAAATTAAGAAGTACTTCAGCAAGAATGTTGTGCTTAATACCTAGTCTAATTTTTGTTCCTAACTTGCTAGTAGTATTCCAAGAGCACAGGAGGAGAAAGACAGGAGTGATTCGAAATGGCAATTTTTACAACTCAGTCTGCTAATTGAAAGGGATAACCAAATATATTCTCTCTCTACTGTCATCATCCCTGCAGAATTATTTGGAATAATTGTGAGTGGAAGCTGTGTGCTCTTATTTCAGAGAAGATAGGACCCAGAGTCCAACTTCCAGAGTTCCACAGTGATTTTAGGGAGACTATGGAAAGATGTCATTTTGGATATCAACAATGGCAGATAGATTTGGAGTTAGAAAGAGAATATGTAAGTAGCTAACCTAAGTATTAACTTAAATGCCTGTTTGAAGGCATCACTTTTTAAATGGGAGAGAGTCCAGTGCAGCAGGTGGTGGTAATGATAATTTTTTTTTTCAAAACTTTTATATTTTTGATTTTACTTGAGGTTTTTAGTAAAGCTGGCTTTGGTAAAGTTGGCCACATTACCTACGTAAAAGAAAGAATGCTAAGAGCACAACGGTTTCACTTAAAATTATCAACATGTTGTCTATATAAGTGTGGGAGTACATATTATAAAACATGTGTGGATGTGTTTACACAGAAAACAGTTTGTTTGGCTTCTTTGTGTTTGTTATGTGATTTCACACAGGCACCAGAAAAGGAAATATTATAATGGAAAAAAGTGTTCTCTGCTAGAAGACAGTCACTGGCTGTATTCTGTGCCTGTCTTGTGCACATATCCTTCAAAAACCTGATTTAGTAATCTGGCTGAGGTGATACTCATTACTTTATTATGATATTGCATATGCCTTAGGAGTGGGTCATGTGATTGGCTTGCAACAGAATAATCTGGGTAAACTGCAATTGTTGAGGAACTTAATACATAATTAAAAATATTTAATGAGTTTTGAAGTCTTGATGGTTCATTTCTTCCTTACATTGTGCAGTTCTGGCACTTTTGCAAAATGTGTGTAAAACGTCACAGTAATTGAGAAGTGTCAGTAACTAGCTGGGTACAGAAAAAGTTCTTTATGCTTTGAAGTTCTTTGAGTGCTGGTGCAGCACTTTGAAAAATTCCTTTACGACTGAGTAGCAGTTCTTAAACTAGTGATTTGGGAGTCCCCTGCTAGCACACTAATGATTCAGACAGCAGCATTAAATCAGTTGCTTTAGTTTAAGTACTTCTTGAATGTACATAAAGTCTCATTTTATTGGGAATTGAACTAACTACCTGCAGTCTGAAAAGCAGTAAGTTGTGCACTTAAGCAAAGGTGAATTATTAGTAAAGAGAAATTTTTTTCTCCTGTATGTGCTTTCTGAAAGCTCTTAGCTGTTTGGGTAGAAGGATGGTACATCAGTTGTTGAAGGTTCACATGCTGCACCTTATCAGTCTTTGGAGAGATCTTTTTTTAATAATTCTCAGAAAAAAAAAAAAAAATAAAGAAGTGACTCACAGAAATACCATAATACAGGCTTTTGGAAGACAGAAGAGGCAACACTTCAACACTGTTTCACACGTTCTCAAAATTTCCCTAATCTGTTTAGCAGCTGCACTCTTTTTTTTCTCTGACAGTGACTTCAGAATACAATGAGAACAGTGCTATGAGTGTAGAGTTTACCTTTTGGTTGTATTGATTTCCTACAAGTTTTATTTAAATATTAAAAGCCTCTTGGTATGCATAGTTTTGTGGATTTGCTTCCCATGGGTTACACTGCTAAGCTAAGAAGACCATTTGATAAATGCTTTAACAGTTTTAGATTTTATTGTTCTCAGTCCATCCCTACAAGCGGAAGGCCAGCGAAAAATATCAGGAGCACGGCATTGATAAGCTAGGATCACCTGAGCAAACCCAAACACAGAAAGGAAGCATACAGAAGGTGGAAGCAGGGATGGATGATCTGGGAGGAATATAGGGACACTGTTTGAGCCTGTAGAGATGCTGTTAGGAGGGACAAAGCCCTAAAGGAATAGAATCTGTCCTGGAATGTCAAAATCCAATGAGAAGGATTTCTATATGTACATAGGTGATAAAAGGAAGAATAGAAAAAATGTGGGTCCACTGCTGAATGAGGTAGGGAACATGGTGGCATGGAACATGGAAAAGTCTGAGTTTCAGAATTCCTATTAGTTTGAATTGTCAAAACTAGCCTTCTGAAATCTCAAGCCCTGAAGACATGAAAAAGCCTGGAGCAAGGAAGGTATACACATGGTGGAAGAGGATCAGCTACTTAATACTTGAATATTTAAGCAAACTGGGCATACATAAGTCCATGGGCCATGACAATATGTCATGTTTGTCCAAACTGATTACCTTACATGAGAAAATTACTGTCTTGATAGATCAGTGTAGAGCACTGGGCAGTCAGCAAGGTTACTTAGGTTTCAACAAGGCATTTTATACTCTTCTCTGTATGATACTCGTAAAGAAGCTGATGAAGTATGCTTTGAACAGACATTGAGACGTACTTTAAACTGGCACTTCCCAATACAGGCAGGATGGCATGCTCACTACAGTACAAGAATCTGACTGGTTCTGATTCACTTTCTCCTATTTTTAGGTGTTATATGATGTCTCTAATGGAGCACTGTATCTATTGCTTCAGGCTTATAGTTTCCTTCGTCTGTAGATATATCACACTGAAGGAAAACATTATTTTTAATCGATTTCCAGGTTTGTCTTAATAAATATTTAAACCTTGAGTTAAGTCTTTTTATCTGTCACAATAGACAGTCTTCCTTTGTTTGTAATATTTCTGATTGTGGTATGCTGGCATTCCAAGAATAGCTATTTAGTATCACCAGCAAGAGTCTGACCCACTCATGAGTCAAGGAAAGGGAATAAAAGACAAGGGAAAAAAATGTTGCTATATACATGTGATAGGTTAGAAAAGGAAAGCAAAATCTGCCAAAAGAGTTCATGATAATGCAGCAGTAAATGACTTATCAGGCTATTAATCAATGAGTTTTCTCACCTCAAAATTGTGTTCCAGTTGACAGACAAGTCTTTTCACGTTTTCTTTACATTTTTACTTATGCATTTCTGAAATTTAAAGAATGTTTCAGTGAGAGCTAAAACTCAGCTGAGGAAAACAAAGCATTTTTCTGATGTTCTACTGCAAGCACTGTTGTATTCCCATCTCTTTCTTTTTGCGTCTAAGACAGAGGAACAGGCTGCTCTGCTCTCCTGATACACACACAACTGCAGTCAGGACCATACACTAAATAAAGCCTTCAGTTGTTTAACATCCTTTTCTTCCCTTCAAGTCAAAGATTGTTTTCAACGTCGAGTCAGTTTGTGGGAAATCAAAATTTGTTTAATGTCTTACTGAGCAGACCAAGGCCTGATTATTCTTTATGAAGAAGAGATGTATGTCAGTGTGTGATTTAAGATATACTGTGAGACCTTCTGTGGGCTCAGAAATTATCTTCTAAGTCATGGCTTAAAAAAGTTGTTTGCTTCCTTTATCTTCAGATGCCTCTTTTTATGTGAAGAACATCATCAGACTTCAAGCAGTCTGAAGGAAAGCAGAGCTTTTGCTTCTATATATCCAAGATAACCTATGCTATCACTCTTGATCATTTGACAGAAAAATGAGCTCATACCAGTTTTTGCTTTCACTATCATTCTCTGAAGAAAATTTATGATCCTGCTATGGTGAATCTAAAGCGGTTCCTCTGCTTTCTGTTTTGTCCTGTTTCTGCTTAATACAATTGGATTCCTTTTTCTTGTGTATTTGCCTTTTAGTAAACCTGTTTGTTTTCTCTTTGTGCTAGATATTCAGTTTTGTCCTTTTGGTAATACAGATTAAAATGTCACTGCAGACAGAAGTCTCAGACTGAATTCAGAGTAAGTAATAGTTAGACTCATCCTGAATTTTAACAACAGAATATATTTGTGTCAGAAAATAGAATTTTTCTAAAGTAAGCTCCACTGAATTTGATTAATTTTTGTTTTGGGAAGCTGTGCAATGCTTTTATGAGCAATTATAGCAAAAATTGAGTGTTCTTACTTTTATCTGATTTTGTTATTAAGGACTTAAGGCACCTAAAAATTTATGGTAGTTATCTATAAGTGTGTTTGAATGAAATTCTACTTATAATAGTAAAGTGTGTTTTATTTTTTTCTCTTTTACATCTCATTATACAAAGACCTTTTATTTTGTTTGTTGTTTTTTGGGGTTTGTTTTTTGTTGTCGTTGTTGTTGTTTTGTTTTGTTTTGTTTTTTTACTGAATTGAGATAGTAGTTGAGTTGTACTGCATATATGAGAACATTTTCCATTTGCCATGATTTGGAAACAAAATCACTAGAAACCAAATGGGGTTTTGTGAATTGAAAGGTTAATTGGTAAGACAGCTATGATCTATTTCAGCCAGAGATTTAGCTAACGAATTTACTGTGGCTTCCCTGGAAATTACTGTAGTAAGTGGAGGGTCACTTTTTCCAATGTAATTCTAATATGGTCTCTAAATGTTGTGTGTTAATGGATGTACAATTGAGTACTAGTGCAAATTACTTTAGGACTGTTACAGTAAATTTTGTAATCATTGCAGATACCTGAACACTGTTGCCTGTGCTCAGATTATCATTCCAGTTTTTCACTTCTAGGGGACTTCAGATAAGCATTGTTTTTATAGTATAGTCTTAAGTGGCTAATTTCTTTTAGGAAAATATTTAAGTGAAAATTTGGATTTAGCATACTTCATTCAGGTCTTGAAGTTATAGAAATGTTAAATTATGAATAAAGTAAACTATAGATGTATTTAAATCTAGAGATGACATTTTTATTCACTGTTTGGAATTCATGTGTAAATAGTAAAATACCATTAAGTACTAAAATTTTAAGAACTCTTTTGTTAAAAGAAGAACAGTATAACAATCATGTTTAATTCTTATTTACATAGAATAATAGAGTCATTTATGTTGGAAAAGACCTTAAAGATCATCAACCCTGACTAGGAACCCAGCACTGTCAAATCCACCTCTAAATGATGTTCCTAAACACCACATCTACACATCTTTTAAATATCTCCAGGGATGATGACTCAGCCACTTATTTGCATTTCCTCCCTTCACCCAAGTCCTTTCTCCTTTGTACACCTCTGAATGTAAATTTGAGCCTGTGCGTGGGGGAACAAAACAGAAAAATCAATACAGCTTCCCTCTGCACAAATAGGGCTGGTAGCAAAGACAGAATTGCAGCCAAAATGTGAGGCAGAATTCTGGCTGGAGTTTGTTCTCCTTTCGGTGAATAACTGCATTGTTTTTCATTCAGGAAGATTGTCTAATGATAGACTGGTTCTAAATAATCCAGATCACGTTTTAATCCAATGTAAAGAAAAACAATTTTATCAAAAATTGAAAGAGAGCAAGGCTATGTGCTTGCAACAAAAGAACAACATTCTAACAGAGTTAATTTAGGTCAAAAGAATATCTCAGAAAAAGTGTAACAATTTCCTAACTAATTTCTGTGAATCAATAAATACATGAGACTGTAGAGTCTTAAAGTTAATAAATTCAAATAATATTTTAATACTTTGATTTCTACTCAAAATGTTTTTATTTTATTGATCCATTTGATTTCCAGACTGCTCCTCTCTTGAACTGCTCTATACATGGTTTTCAAGAACCTCTTATACACACATACCCATTTCAGTGATATAGTTGCATTTATATTGACCAACATTTTGGCCCTGACCTCATATACTTAAACTCACTTGGTGTAGTGGTATAGTTAATTATCATATTTCATGAGTATTTCTATGGATCTTTGCAGAAGCAAGTGTATGAGGAAAAACTTTCAGGAATGCCTTTTCAGAAGTGAGTAGGAAGACTAGATATGGTGAAATGAGTGTTTCTTTATGCTAGTTGTTCTTCTTAGTGAAGACAAATCTGCTAAATATTTAAGGATTCATTAATAGTTACAAGTAAAAATCCTGAATGCTGCATTCATTTTCAGTCAAATAATAGAATTAATGGCAGTTCTTTATCTCAGAGACTTCCATGCCCATACAGATGTTAATGCCTTGTAAATATCGAATGATAGGCAGCTGTGATGTGCCTGTATAGTACATGTCCTTAATTATACAGGCTAAAATAAGAGGGAAAGAAAAAAAAAATAATCATCACAGGTTATTTAACTTACAAGCATTTTCCTGGGAAAATAGGTATAAAGTAGAGCTACATTTTATAGTTACTTGTGCTCTGTGGAACTAGAACTGTAAGAAATTATTGTAAATGTGTTCTTAGATCAAAAGAGGTGGTTATCTCACTGTATTCGGCAATGTTGTAGTCTCACCCTGCATAGTGTGTGCAGTTTTGGCCCCCATAATTTAGGAAAGGTTTGAAAGGCCTGCAGAGCATCCAGAGGTGGGCATGAAAGCTGCTGAAAGGGCTGGAAGGAAAGTCCTAGAAGGAGGTGCTAAGGACTTTGTACAGTTTGGAGAAAAGAAGGCTGGGGGACTTCTTGAGGACAGAAACAGCAGAGGAAGGTGGTGATCTCTTCTCCCTCATAACCAGTAACAGGACATATGGAAATGGTTACCAGGGGAGATTTACACTGGATATTAGGAAACATTTCTTTACCAAGAGGATGATCAAACACTGGAACAGGCTTCCTAGAGAGGTGGTTAATGCCCTAAGGCTATCAGTGTTGAAGAGGCATTTGGACAATGCCTTTAATAACATGCTTTAGCTTTTGGTTAGCCCTGAATTGGTAAGGCAGTGGGACTAGATGATAATTGCAGGTCCCTTCTAACTGAAAGACTTTATTCTGTTTTCTTCTAAAACTATGTTCATTAGTCCTTTTATTGTCAAGTAAATTAGTGACATAAAGTTGAATTTAAAATCTTGAAGATGTTACTCTAGATATGTCTGTATGTTTCTCATTGTAACACAATCTCATTATAAAGATAATTTAATTGAATATATCAGCTGAAAAGCAAGGTTGAGTCCTGAAAGCATTATTGTTTGGGCCTTTAAGTACCCAGTGACTCACTGTGCATTTGGGTGTAAAAAAGGTGTTCATTAAGTTGGCTGAAAATATATTTCTAGACAGCAAGGTAAAATATTCTTTAAGTTCTTCTAAATACCCTGAGTTGTTTCATTAGCAACATCAAGATACTCTTTGGTCTAAGTGAAAACAGAAGTAGAAAGAATCAATTGCAGCATCCCTGAACTTTGGAAAATGAAGGTTTTTAAGTGACATCACACTCCTTTGTGTCTAATTCAACTCTGTGTTTAAAGAAAATCAAATTAAAAAGGAAACTAAGAGAAATAAAAATTATGCTGATAGTAAAGATATGGATATGAGGCACCTTGATCCTTGTTTTCACATGGAACATTTTAATATGAACTTTGTTTTCTCAAGCATTAATAAAAGAATTAATAATCAGCTCAATTAGAAATCTATTTAAATAATATAATGGCAAAATAATGTGGGAAACTAGGAAAAAGAGTATCTGTGGTCAACCAGTGTATATTTCACACCAGTTCAGCTTAAAATCCTCTGCAGTTCTGTGAGGGTAGTGCTTTGACCATAGGGTATAGCTCAGGGAGATTATCCTGTAAATGCATTTGGACTGAGCAAGTGTGCCAAATACCTCTCCGTATCTTGGCTAGCACATGACTTTGATCAACAAGTGTTTGAAGGATTTTAATTCCCTTTTATTACTATTTTAACTTCTCTTTAATGACATTAGGCTGTTTTGTTTGTAAGAAGGTTGCTTTTTTTCTTTATTTTTTTTTTTTCTTTTTCTACACAGACAACTGAATTATGCTAATGCCACTTTATAGACACAGTTCTTCTGAGTTGGTGCTTAAACTCTTGTCTTTCCTTTGTCAGGTCATTACAAACCAAATATTCAGGAGCAAAATTATTTATCTTCTTGCTTCCAGAAAGTGAATTGTTTTCAATTGTACCTTGAACAGCTTGAGACAAGTAATTGATTTTTAGATTATGGGTAAGCAATTGCTGAAGACTTGAGCTGTAAGCTGAAGACTTCAGTCATTGTCTCTGCTGTCTGCAAGTTTGCTTTTTTCTATAGGTGAAGATATGTCAAGGTGCTCAGAGAAAATTAAGGTTTTAAAACTATCTTCTTTTCTAGTTGTTCTTAGCTTAGGGAAATCCTTTCCATCTGGGTACTGCAATGCAAACAAATAGTAGCTAATAGTCCACATTCACAGTGTATAAACAAACTGAGTTTTAATGAAGGAGTAGATGATGCTAGCAGATAGGCTAGTAAGAGCTCACAATATCAAAATAATAAACAAATTAGTTAATTATACACCTATAGTCTGATTATCTTCTGGGTGTGTAGCTTTGTCTTCCTTGGGTTGTTGGGTTTTTTTAGGTTTTGTTTTGGTTTTTTTTTTTGTTTTGTTTGTTGCTGCTGGTTTTGTTTGTTTTTTTTTTTTCATTTTATAGAAATAAATTTATTGTTAATTTTATCAGGCTGTTTTTACTCACAGTATTGTTTCTAACATAGGAGATAAAACTTGGCATTTCACATGACACAAGACAGTGGAAAACCTGTAAAAGAAAGCATTTTCAGTTTTCTTTTTATCTAAACCTTTAAGTGATGATTTCCAACAATGTAGTCACTACCACAATGACAAAAGTTGAACTTATATGTCTGTACTTCATAACACAACATGACTGTCCCAGTTCTGTGGTTATGTTGTTTTCTTTTTTTAAAATACTGTTTCTTAGTACAAGTTTTGTGGTAGAAATTTCCCTTGAGGAAGATAAGGCTCTAAATGACACTAAATTTCAAGTTCTCGGAATATTAGGTACAAATTGATCACTGATTCTTTATTTTAACCTTGCACACAACTGCACTAGTGAAGTAAAATGGCTGGAGAAAGGAAGCTGAAAGCTCTCAGTCTGCAAAAGCAAACACTTTCTGATAGTAAATATGGACCTTCAAATGTCTAGAGGGACTAGATTAAATCCAACGGTTTCTTTCAATCTGATATAATTAAGAATAAATAAATAAATTTCTTTAAATGTTGTACTACTACAGATGCATGTGGTACTGAATGGTGTCTCTTAAAGCACAGTACAGTAGAAAACACCAGCTTTCAAAGTTTTGAACAAATACATGGACAAAAAAGCTGCTGACTCATTAGGAGCCTTTAAAATACCAAAACAAACAAACAACAGTGAACTAAAGTCAGGAGAAAGTAAAGCCAAAAAAGAATTAGCAGACTGAAAGACCTGGACATCTTCTTAAGAATCAGCAAACACTGTAAAATCAATAAATCTGATTAAAATGCTCCAACTAATGTAAAAATACAAAGGTGGAAGTATTTCTGTGAGAAACTGGAAACTACTTTCAAATGTGTGCTCTTGCTCCATGACAAAATGCCTTTGAAGACTTTTATTTAATGAATCGAAATAAGAAAAAGCAAGTATGAAAGAAGGAACTGCTTTGTTGCCACTTTTCACCTAAACATTGATTAAAAAATACATCATTCAAGCAAGTTATTTTTACCACTGTCACTCCATTATCTTGTTTCCAATGTACCATGAAAATGTTGCAGCACTTTGATGACAATAGCCTTTGGATGGAGAGACATCAGTTAATCTTGAAACTTGTAATTCTCAAAAATTGTTATGAAAAGGAGAAATAAGAAAAATTGCATGAGACTCCATTATATTATCTATTATCATTTGAAAAAATTAATAGAAAACCCCCAAGTCAAGGCCACTCTGTCTTATAAATATTAATAAATCAAGAAATTGCTTTAACAGTAGCAGTATGATTATTTTAATTTTGTGAATCTGAAGTGCACAGTCCCCTAGCTCTTAAAGAATCTTAAATGATAGCATAATATATTCCACTTCTTGTATCTTACTGTGAATGCTGGATGCCTTGGTTTAGTTTCTGTAGCGTACATTGGCTTTCATGTGTTCAAAGACATGTGTGTGTGATTACATATTTCTGTTTTTGAGCAATATTGCAGTAAAAAGACTTAGAATCACCTATCATCCGAAATTTGTTTCCTGATGTCTTTCTGACTAACTTCATTGCTGGCTTGTGGGTATGAGTGAAGCTCTGATGAATCTTTTTTAGTTGTTTTCCATTTCTGTTTTGGCTTTGTGTAGCTTTTATTATTTTCATTTGAATACTGTCTTCATAAGTTTCTTCCATACTGTATTAAGGTTTCGTATGGCACAATCATCTTCCAAAGCTGAGTTCACTTTGTTTTGTTATATACGCATACCCTTCAAGCAAGCTGTGTTCTGGTTTGTTTTTATTTAAAATAGCTTTGTTTGTATTGGTCCAAACAAAGTATTTTGAAGAAAGGAATTGTTGGTCAGTCAATAATCTAGACATTCCCAGTTTGAGGGTAGAAACTGAGACATTTATTGTTCACATTGCAATGCATTACAATATATAGAACCGAGGAGCAGGGTATGTTAATGAGGAGGTAGGACATGTTAATGAGGGGGACAAGCTTTGATAACTAGGACTTAGGAAATTCAGTCACTATATTTCATCATACAGGAAGCATTTCTCCATACCAGGACCACCTGGGGGGAACAAAGGGTTTCTGCATGTCTTGCAACATCTCGTAAAGTCTTTCCATATCTTGCAAGGGAAGACAGGGCTAATATACATAGATAGCTGGAAACAGTCCTGGTCTCCAAAGTATCTTCTCGTGGCAGGCTCCTGTCTTATCAAAGGGAGGAAACCCTTTCAGTATCTGCTGCCCAGGGCTTGCTGGACAATCCCTTCAGATCTCCCATCTGCTAATAATTTTCTTCCCCAACAAGGAATAACTCACAGGATAAGTAGGATAAGAGAAATATTTTAAAGTGCAACTGAGAACTTCAACATAAATGAAGCTAAAAATGCAAATGGAAATTTGTTTCTATAAATATCTGTTGTTTTCTTTTAAGTTAATAATAAAGTTGTAAGAGAATCACAGAATAGTCTTAGAGGAAAAAAAAATCTTTGCTATTATAATATTGATTTCTTTTTTTCCCCCAAGGGTATGATAACCCATGTTTTCTGTTGCTAATATATAAAAAAGCTTAAAATTGGTAAAAATATTCTAAGAAAACTTAAAACATTCTAACAATGATAATGATTACAGTAGTTTGTCTCTGATTTCTTTACATAGCATGTGCTCCTTCTTCACTGTTTATACACTCCACGTGCACTTATAAAAATGTGTAATGAGTTTTAAGATGCACCTAGGGATTATGCCTCCTGAACTTTACATGGCTGTGGAAATAAAATAAAAACACCATAGCTGTACTTGCTTTTTAATTTCTTTTAAATTCACCTCAGGAAGTCAAAAATTATGATGATGTGCAGGAGTGGAAGGTATGACAAATCAGTAGCTACTCTTGCTACATTATATGTAGAATCATAGAGTGTTAAGGGGTTGGAAGGGAGTTTAGAGAGCATCTAGTCCCAACACCATCACCACCCCCCGCCCCCTCCCAGCCCCCGCCATGGGCAGGACACTTCCCACTAGATCAGGTTGCTGAAGGCCTCTGTCCAACCTGGCTTTGAAGACTGACAGGGTTGGGGCATCCACAACCTTCCTGAGCAACCTGCTTCAGTGTCTCAACACTCTCATGGTAAAGAATTTCTTCCTAATACCTAACGTAAATTTCCCTTTTTTTCAACTTGTACTTATTACTCCTTGTCCTATTGCTACAGTTTCTGGCAGCCTCTCTGGCTTCCCTTTAGGCCCCTTCGGATACTGGAAGGTTGCTATGAAGTCTCCACACAACCTTAACAGCCCCAACATTCTCGGCCTGTCTTTGTAGGAGAGGTGCTCCACTCTTACCAATCTTGTGGCCCTCCTCTGGACTTCCTCCAACAGTTCCAGATCCTTCTTAGTTTGGGGACACCAGAACTGTATGTAGTGCTCCAGATGTAATTTCACCAGAATAGAGCAGAGGGGGAGAATCACCTCCTTTGCCCTGCTGACCTCACTGCTTTTGATGCAGCCCAGGATTCTGTTTGGCTTTCCAGGCTGCGAGCACAGGCTGCCGTCTCACATGGAGTTTTTCATCTACCATCACCCCCAAGTCTTTCTCCACCTGGCTGCTCTCAATCACTTCTCTGTACAACCTGTAGGTGTGCTTAGGATTTTCGTGACCCAGGTGTACAACCTTGTGCTTCACTATATTGAACTTAATGAGGTTTGCATTGGCCCACCTCTCAAGCCTGTCAAGGTCCATCTGGATGACATCCTTTCCCTCCAGAGTGTCAACTACACCATTCAGCTTGGTGTCATCAGCAAACTTGCTGAGGATGCACTCAATCCCACTGTCCATGTGACTGACATAGATGTTGAACAGTGTTGGCCCCAGTACCAACCCGTGAGAGACGCCACTCGTCACTGGTCTCCATGTGGACAATGAACCATTGACCACAACTCTTTGCATGTGGCCATTCAGCCAGTTCTTTATTCACTGAATGGTCCATCCATCAAATCCATGTCTCTCCAATTTAAAGGAAAGTGTTATGTGGAACAGTGTGAAATGCTATGAATAAGTCCAGGTAGATGATGTCTGACCCTATCTACCAATACTGTAGCCCTATCATGGAAGATCACCAAATTTGTCAGGCATGATTTCCCCTTCGTAAAGCCATGTTGTCTGTGACCAATCACCTCTTTGTCTTCCATGTGCCTTAGTATAGTTTCCAGGAGAATCTTCTCTATGATCTAGCTTGGCACAGAAGTGAGACTGAGCGGTCTGTAGTCCCGGAGTGTTCTGCTTTCTCCTTTTTAAAAATGGGGGCTATATTTTCTTTTTTTCAAGTCATCCAGGACTTTACCTGACTGCCATGATTTTTCAAAAATGATGGATAGTGGCTTAACAACTTTACCTGCCAGCTCCCTCATGACCCATGAATGAATTCTCATCAGGTCCTGGTGGACTTGTGCAAATTGAGGTTCCTTAGATGGTCTTGAACCTCATCCTCTCTGACAGTGGGCTTGGGGTCTTCATTCTCCCAGTCCCTGCATCTGCCTTTCTTGACTTGGGCAGCATGGCTGGAGTGCTTGCCATTGAAGATATATAAAAAATGTATCTTTATGATGTTGTTCTTTCTCTAGAATCTAAATGAGCACATTTTTTTAGACTCTTGAAAGTTTGTGGTAAATGATGTCGACACATTTTATTTTAGGAATTTGTGAAATCATGGTTACATACACATCTGTTGAGAATCTGCTAAGGATTGCCTGATAGGAACATTTTTATATAGTGCCCTATTTATGATCTTACTTTCTGATTGCATTTTAAGAGAATGTTTCCCTGCACAGATGACATTCAGTTTTCTAATTTGCTTTTAAAAAGACAATCCTTTTTAGAGATCTATTTGCTTAAGATAATGAGGTAGGATTAGAGAGGAATTAACTGCAATGCTATTAAGTGGTTTGGTTTGTTTTGTTGTTTTTTTTTTTTTTCCTTTCCTTGGGTCTAGGCTTATGCTTTCAGTTTGAAAGTAAGCTGAGATTTATTTTTCCTAGGCTACAAAACAAATTCAAGACCAGAAGACAAAAAGGCAGCTGAGGTAGTAATTCTTCAGAAGAATTAAGACACCAGTGTCTTTGAGGTATGTTTGTTTTGGAAATGTTGTTAATTATTTATTAATCTTGCTGCTATGTATGAGACTAATGGTGAGTGCTTTTGAACATTAGTGACTATTTCATATCTTCAGATGTAGTTGATTTGAAAGGAAACTCCAAAATATACTCTCTCTCTCTTTTTTTTTTTTTTTTTTTGATACACGAGGCATTAGTTGTAAATGCTCTTCTCTTTTATCTGACACTATCTTTCTGTCTAGAAAATTAGATATAGCCAGATGCAAAGTAAAAAAGCAGGTCCTATGTTCTTTCCAACACAGCTTTTTTTCATGTGCCATAGTTACTGTGAAAAATTTCCAAATAAGAATGTTCAGGGAAAAGCTGTAAAAGCTTTCCATTTCGTATGCAATATGGATGACTATGTTTTAAATAGGTAAAAGAAACATCTCTATAAGCTAGATGGTAAAAAGCATGATAAAGAAATAAATTATGAATAGAAAGTCATCAGTAGGTAGACTGAGTAATAGAGGATAAACTAAGGAAATTCATCACTGCCATTCCGTAGGTGTAAAAATAGTCTTTAACATTATTTCTCAGCTTTAAAATGTTTGAACTCAGTAAGTTGGATTCTACTTTTGTAAATGTACCAGCAAAGCTTGTGGGGAGCTAAGTAAATGGAGTTGATGCTGATTTCATTTTAGGTCTAGTTATCAGTTAGCACATTCAGGAGCTTAAGCAGAACAAATTATGTCTTCATATATTCAAAAAATACTGCGGTTAGAAAACATAATTTCTATTACCTTTAGGAAATATCTCTGTGTAGTGTAACTTTCATGGAACTCCTTCCAATCCTAGTTTCTCTTTCATTCAATACATAGATTTTCAAAGAACAAGGTGTTTTCTCTTAGAGGACATATTTTCTCACAACAGCAATACCAAAACTCCACCATCTTTGATTACTTCAGTCCTCACCTGAAGCTGCCTTATTTTTGCAGGAGGTGCATCTCTTCTGTATTCCCATCAGATATGTGCGATTTTTTTCATGGTTGACCAGATAGTTAGACATGTAGAAGTTTTGACTAATGACACAGACATCTCGTGGCTTGTTCAGTAATGCAAGCCTGTAGTGTGATACACAGATTTAGTCCAAAATATATATTTTCCACTTAAAAAAGCCCCAACCAAAACCAAAAATCCAAACACAAGCTGTCAGTTTTCTCCTCCCTCAAAAAATATATTTATTTCAGCTTTCTTTAAAAACTGCATACATGCCCAAGACTGTTTGCCTCTAGGATTTTTACTTTTTCTTTTGCTTTAGATGTTCAATAACAAGTTTTCAGCCTTTGGGGTTGAGAAGTTAAATTCTGTAAAATATCTTTGTATAATATCATTCACAATGAATAGATTCAGAACCCCTTTTTGCCTCCTAGCATTTGTAACCACAAATACTTCTCTTTTATTGTCAGTCTTGTTTCCCTGGAGAAACAATATCTGAAGTACTCTAAAATATGACAAGAGTGAAATCATCAAATATATTTTCACATGTTTAACCTATTATTCTCTTATTTGACAGCATAACTAAATTTTGTATTGGAAGAAGGAATTTAAAACTGTTGTTGAACTTTCAATGATACTCTACATATGTGCCAGTGACATCTGGGCGTAATGTTTTCTGATAAATGAAAAAACTCCATTGCCTTTTCCTGACTCCCACTGATATACACACTTGTTCCGCAGGGCACACTTTGTCTTGCAGATTGTATTTGATTTGCAGTCTAAAGACAGAAGTTTATTGTATCAGTGTTAAATACATGTAGCTTTCAGAAGCATGGTATGGCAATATTTTTATATTCAGCCATTAGGAAAACTATGTAAAGAAAAACAGATCTCATTTTACTGGGTCTTGTTGAAGCAAGACACCATGTAAAATATTTAATATCTTTTAATCAGTATGCTTTAGTTTCAGATTTATTTGTGACATTGATGTATTTTTGTCTAGCCTGATCCCTCAGTGTTCCCATGCAGTGTTCATTAAAATATAACTTTCAAGCCTTTATAAAATCTTCACTTTCTCTCAGTTATGGAGAAATAATTGTAAAAGAAGCAAAACATGTCTGCCCTTTCTCATTTAATCTGCCAGATTATTTAATTTTGTTCAGTTTATAATTTCTGTCATTTAGAGGGTTATATGATAAACGGGTTAGTATCTGTTTTAAAATAGATTTCGAGTGGATTATTTAATCTGCAGTACAGAATTTCTGACCTTTTACAGACTGGTGTTAGTCAAGTTACCAAAGTGACTTCAAATTACTTGATTGTGGTAGTTTCCGTGGTAAACATAGTCCTTGGTGGCAGAGATGACTCTGATTTTCCCATGTGAGAACCTTTATATTATAAAATGATCAGAATAAGGGAGAGCTAATTTTTGTAGCAAATAATTGCTCTCCAAATATATCCTTCCTCAAAGTCTTCACATTAGAGTTTTAAAGTTGATTTTGTGTTAATCTGAAATTGTACTGTAATATCCCCTCCCAGTGATATAGGTCTTCTTGAGCAAGCAGTGCAAGGAATTACTAACAAAGATCATATGCTGCTTTTGAAATAGTCTGTCTTACTAATTTAATAAACCCTAATGGAATAAATAAATGGAAATGTGTAAATGCTACAATGGCTCTGTACGAGATGAGTGAAACATCAGTATATAGGTTGTGTATCTATGCTGGATTGCTCCATGCCTAATAGTCCAACATTTCTCTGTTCCAAACCCAGTGATTTAATTTTGCTTCTCTGATTTAGGAAGAAGTTACCTGGTCTGGCTAGTGCTCCTATACATATTTTGTTTTCATATATGGTTATACACACAAGAAGCATGTGTACAAGTTTGCTAAGGTACTAAATGCATACTGAATTCGTTTGACATATTTACTTTTCAAAATTGCTACTTGAGAACAGTTTATACATGGAGCACACTGAATTTTTATAACCTTCTCTATGTCTGTGTGAAAACCTGATTTGATAAATGCAAATGGAAGTTTCAGAGCTACCTTGACCCAGATATATATTTATGATGAGGCTAAAAGAACTCTCAGTCTTCTTGCAAGGTTGAAATGCAGAATTGAGATTCAGTGTTCTTAAATGTTGCCCTTACTTTGCAAGATATAAACTGAGAAATGAATTGCCTAAAGTAATGTATTCTTAGTCAACACTGGATTTTAGCCTAAGTACTGCAAGACTAATTGGTGTTTTACTTCCCTGAAAATTCAGAAACATTGCAGAATGTTTTGTCAAATGGAGTTGAAAAATATTTTAAAGCAGAAAGTTGATTGAAGCTTACAAAAAAAAAAAAAAAGCCAACTTAGATTTTGAATATATGAAAAATATATTCTGAGCCTTTCAAGGCTTTCTACTCTGAAAATAATTCTAAAAACTGAAGTTATATTGCAAAAATAAAATCACAAAATCATTTTTGGCTTCAAAGTCAATATAAACTGATCAACATTTTTGTCGGGATTAAGCAGATTTGATTACACTTGAAAAAATGATGTAAAAGGCAGAGACACTTGATCAGAAATCTATCACCCTGTACGTCTTGGAAAGAGAAAAAAATATTTTGGATCCACTTCAGATTAATTATGAAGGTGAGAATTTTTTACTAGTTTGATTCTGTAACAATCACAATATGAAAATGTTCTTGGAAATCATGAAAATAGCAGTTATTCAACCATCTCACCCAAATATTTCTAAGCATAATTTCTACATAAGGTCAAAACTTAGTAAAAGGTCAGTCATTATTATGACCAGTCTGAACTAGAAGCTGTTTTAGTTGGAACCTGTCTGCAGGGTTTTTTTTTGTGCCATTCCTGTTTAAAAATGTGAAGCCTAGGTATTTTGTATGTCTTTTGTAAAATCAATCTCTGCTTCAAGTAGCCTGTGAGTTTCCTTTTGGGGTTGTAAAGAAAATCATTGGGTATTCATCAGATCATTTTCCATTGTAAATTCAGGGGCAGATACTTCCTCTTCTAGGACTAAAGCCAGTGGAGGCACAGCTGAGGATTGCATGTGAACAAAATAGTATGAGAAGTCAGGAAGAAAGGGAAGAATTAATTGTATTTATCAACTCTGTTGAGGGGAGTAGCATAAGACTCCAGACTGAGATGGTCAGGCTGCCAACCTGCCTTGCACAGGAGGCATATCTTCATGCAGAGGCAGGGGGCACAGCCCCACCTCACCAGGGCTGAAATAGCTCCCAAGGGCAGCAGGTGCTGAACCAGGGTCTTGGCCCTTGGAGATGTGCACTGCTTTGATGTGGGCTTTTCTGCAGAAGCCATACCCTTTGAAGCAGCTTGGGAGTGAAAGGCAGGTTTGTTTCTTACCTGCAAAGCAGGTATTAGGTGTGATCTGATCAGCAGGGGGTCAGTCATTTTGTATACAGGAGTTGGACTGACTGGTTCTGACAACTGCTAATCTGCTGTCTGTATTTGAGCAATGTTTGGTTTTGTCTATAAGAATTTATTTAAAATCTAAAAGATACAGAAAGACATTGAAATTCAGATTTCTATTACAACTTTTTCCTGGATCTATATAATTCAAAGGTTTTTAGCCATTCCAGTGACATTGCAGGAAATGAAAAATAAATACATATGTGTATTTTTTTCCTTTCAGAAGACATGGAAGCTGCTTAACATGTCACTAGCAGCACTTGAAATCTAGAACTTACAACTGCTCAAATGCCAGTTTTTACCCAAAATTTTATTATTTCTGTGTTCTCCTAGTTCTCTGGGTTTACTGACAATATGAATTATTTTTTTGCCAACAAACATTTGTTTATCCTTGTGATTTTTGATGCTTAGGTCTTACAGTTATCGCTGTTTGGTTTTTTTTTTTACACTGCTTCCTTATGAAACAGCTAAATAGCATGGTATAACTCTTTCAAAATATGGATTTAGAAATAACATATCTTCCACAGAAATTAGTAGTTGGCCCTTCTGTTTCATACAATGAAATGACTTTAGTTTTAAAAGACATTCAAGTTCAAACAAAATAGTGTTTAATTTAACCTGTAAGGTTGTCTCAACAGGAAGATGGACTGGCTTATTTTTTTCCTAACACTCTGAAATCATGGTGTCCTGATTTGGCCCACACTCAGGGGAATATTTTCTACTCATTTTTAAAGGATCAGTTTTTGAACACTAAAGCTGGTCAGTCCCTGCTCTTGAGTTAATGTTTCAGCCATCTATAGGTAGCACACAATTAAAATGAGGCAAAAGAGGGAAAACCAGAAAGAAAATATATACAATATGCAGAACACTTCTCTATGTTATGTATTCTATGCCAATTTTAATGGGTCTGTAATGAGGTCACAGGATTGATTGATATCAGCACTTAGCTTCCTAGGTGACATCAGCCTCTGCTTCATTGCCCAATACAGATCAAGATGTTGACACATAGAAAATTCTGCTTCCTGGCCTGAGAAAAGTAAGCGTTAAACAGTTGTAGATTTGACATTGAATTATTTACCAATATAGCCATGAAATGGAGACTAATAGGAAGGAAGAGCACAGAGAGTGTGAGGAAAGTGCACAGACCAGCTTGCAGCCCATGTGTGTGAAGGAGTTTAAAGAAACTATTTCAGAACTAGTCTGGGATAGAACCATTTGTGAGTAAAATGATGGTGCATTTAAAATCTTTAGGTTGAGACACTAAGTCAAAATGCTGGCATGTCTCTGTGTAAAACTGTACAAGCCAGCAGGAACCTTTCACTCATCTTTGTAAAATGCATTACAACTGAGTTGCTGTATGGCGCGACTGAAAGAGCTTGATGCCATCATTAGGGCTTTGTATTATTTTGTTGTTAGGGAGCCTCTCCCTTTTTTCACACTATCTTTTACTTTGTAGAGATACTATTTGACCAACATTGATCTTATTTTATGAGATGAAATATTTAAAACCTGACTTTTCAGACTTTAGGAATTCTGTTGTTAGGAATGAAAAAGCAAAGAAGTGTATTTTTCTGATCTTGTTTGTTAAGATATGTTTGTACTTGAGGGAGATTGCTGATGATAAGCAGTGTAAGAGGATCTTTATTCCTGAGAGGACTACAAGGAACACAGTTAGACATGGTTGTAAGAACTCACACCTGACTGTAGGAGCAGGCTGCAGAATGAAAATAAATGCCTGGCTATGAGAACAAAAGAAAATAAATTTGTAACATTTTGTGGTTGATGGTAGTGATGCAAGAGTTGAGTCTCAGAGATTTCTATCAAAATTATGAGTTGGAACTTAGTTCATGTGTGCTGCATGTGAAAGGTTTGCTTATCTTTTTTATGTTTGGCAGGAATCCTCATATATACATCTGCAGGAAATAGCAGATGACTGTTGTATAAATGCTTTCAGATAAATCAGTAAAGGTTGTGGAAATAGCATTTTGATGCTGTTTCATACAGGCTTTCATCTGGTATCTATTTGCTATTTGTAATTTCTGAGCTTCATGAAATGCACTGGCAATTTGTTTTAACAGCTGTGTTAGTTTTGAACTTGTTTCTGTTGAGAGGTCTCAGTGTCATGTTTGATGTAGGAAATAGTAGGGATATCCTATGAAATTCTGCTGCAGTATTGCTCCTGACAAAAAAGAAAATCAAATACACTGATTTAGAAACACTAAGAATAGACTTAATCCAAGTCTGGAAGCTTTAATCCAAAGTGATACAGAAGCTGTAATGAACAAGATGAATGGCTTACTGGCACCTGATCTGACAGGGGTAAAACCAGAAATTAGGTACTATGCATATCTCAAAGATTTAAAACAAGTAGCTGCATCCATTTGATTGTTAAGGCTAGAGTCACCAGAATATTTTTTTGCCCAAGTGTCTCTTTTTGTGCTTGAATTTAAAATAAGACTGAATTCTTTGTTAACCTGTGGTTTAGTAACAGATCTGAATGCATCAAATCTTGTGAGTTACAGTTTTCCTAAAGCAGAGGAAGAGAAAGCAGAAATTAAAGTAAAACACTTATGTTTAAAAAAATACTCTCTTCTAAAATTGCCTGTGTTTCTGAGCAATATGTTTTTCTAGAAATCACTGGTATTATTAAAATAATAATAATAATTTCAAAAATATAGTGTATACTAACAACGCTTGACAGGTCATCTTACTAGTCATTGGCCAGAGGTTTTATCTTATTTGCTTCCTGAGTTAAAATTGTGAGTAGAAATTGAATTGTGAGTTGTGAGAAGAGAGCTGCTCCCCAGAATTTCCAGCCATACAGTTGTTTGAATGGCTAAAACAGAGATAAGCTTGAAACTTCATACAATCTAATGAGATGAATATCAATATCTGGACATTTTTATTTTATACTGTCTGTGAAGACATATTCCCATGAAGAGGTTTAAAACTTGTGGACAGGAGATTTCTCACTCTCTTTTCTCACCTTCCTTCACTCTTGAAGTAAAGATGTCAGCTCATGGAGAAATCATTGATCTTTGACAACCACCAGCAATATCTGCTCATCTGTTGGCACAAGATTTTACTCTTCTGTTCCAAACCTTTTATTCAGGACACCTTCTACCAGTATTACAGAAATAAATGAGGCACTTGGTTACTTTTAGGTTTGCTGCAGTCTCACACAGGTGTGTCTTTATATGTGCCTGTCACTATTTAAACCACTTTCTAAAGCAGTAGTTTAGTTCCCAGTGTTTTGGGGTTTTGGGGGGGTTGTTTTTGGTTTTGGTTTGGGGTTTTTTTTTGTGTTTTTTTTGTTTGTTTGTTTGTTTGTTTGCGCTCACATCAAGCTGGGTTTGCTTTTTGTTTGTTTGTTTGTTTGTTTTTTGTTTTTTTTTGTTTTTTTTTTTGTTTTTTTTTTGTTGTTGTTGTTGTTGGTTGGTTGGGTTTTTTTTAAGGGATTACCTATTGGTTAACTTAGCTCTCCTTGTTTCAATGAAGAGTCTTAAGTTGAAAAAAAATTGCATGCCAAAGTGTTCATTGAATATTTTAATATTTTTTTGTATTTGAATGAAAACAGTGATCTATTCATGAACAGTTTGTTTTAATTTTTGTGTAGATACTTGCAGTGAGGAGCTTCTTATTTTCATTCATGTCAAACTTTTTCAGAGTATGTGAATGTTAGTTCTTTATGTTTTAGGTCCCAAAATTCCTCAAAGGGTCTGAATTAGGAGACTGTGTTTATCCCTGCAATATAATAATAAATATAATAATATAATGTAATGTAATACAATATAATATAATAAAATAAAATAAAATAAAATAAAATAAAATAAAATAAAATAAAATAAAATAAAATAAAATATAATATATAGGTGGCACCAGTGAAATAGTTCTTGATGCTTGGAAGGTAGAAAAAAACTGCATAAATGTTTCCCCCTCTTCTTAATCCCACTTCAAGGCCCAATTCAACTGGACCTCATGTTTCAAGATGTGCAAGTGGATGCATGAAAGCAATTGTTTTCAAAAGCAGGCTTATACATCATCTAAATTTGAAAAAGAAATGCATTATGCATAAAGGGTTTAATATTCTGTTCTGCCATTGATAGACATGAGTAATCCCTATTAAAAAGGTTTATGCTTAACATTGGCAGCTGATATGATCTTGTAGTGTAAATCTGAATTGATAAATTTCACAATAAAATAATTATTTTTAGGATCTTTCCTAATGTGATGCAAAACTGGTTTTTACTCTGAATGTTTACAGTAAATTAAAAAATATAAAATTAATACAGTATATCAATGGGTAAAGCACAAGTGTTTTATACATTGTCCAAGATGATACTTACAATTATGACTCTGTTTTTGAGGAAAGGAATGACTGGTTTTGGGGGACTGAGTAGTCTTACTTTACAAAGGTAATAAAGGAGTGATTTATAAAGCAAAAAGCATGGATAATAACAACATTACTACATGCTTTGAAAATAAACACAGGATTTAACTGAGACACAGAAAGTCAGTGGTGCAGATGAGAGTAGAATGCAAATAATCTCAAGCAAGCACTCACTCAAGGCTTCACATACACATGACTTTGATGCAGAAATATACCTAAAGTGCTTGTGTAACCATGCTAGCTTATGTTTTTAACAACAATTGACAACTCACTGAACATTGCAGTTGAATTATTTGAAGAAGGAAAAAAAAAAAAAAAAAATCATCCATCTCAGAAACCTTACAGTAATGTATTAATTACTGTTTCCAAGTAATATTGAAAAAACTGTTTTAAGGTGACAATATATTATTGATAAAGTTCTTGCCAGTGAGTGATGGCTGAGAAAAGCAGATCTTTTACATCCCCATTTGCTTTTGTTGGGTTTTTTGCTTTAGTTTTGCAGCTTGGTAGTATTCCAGGCACAATGCAAAGTCCTTTCTAGTTCCTGTTCTCCCCACCCTGCAAATTGCAGAATGGTCTTTGGTTTAGAAGGGAAGAAAACATGTTGTGATATGTCTGTTTATATTAAAATAGATGTTTATGAAATGTTATGTATATAGGTAGCTTATAATTGAGAAAAACTACATGTATATAGTACTGAAACCTTTTTGTTAGTATTTGTGTATTTCAGGAAGTTTTTGTTGGTAAGGTGCCAACTGATTTTGGAATTTGACAGTAACCGTGATGTTCTATTCAATGAGGTTTGACTTTTTCTTTGTGTAAAAAGTCAGGACTGTCTGTTTTCCTCTTTGGTTGTTTTGTTTGTTTGGTTTGGTTAGGGTTTTTTTTGTTGTTGTTGTTGTTTGTAATTTAGGGTTGGTTTTTTTTGTTTGTTTGAAGACAGGAACATGTATAAATTGCAATGAGAAAGTGATGCAGTGTTAAATAAATACCTTACAGAGCATAAAACAAGTCAAATGAATTAAAGCTCTTGCATTCAGCAACACTGCTTCATTCTGTCTCATCTGAGGTACTTTGAATTGCTTAAATTCTGGTCTTTGACTATATTTACTGCAAAGGCAAGAGAAAATATATGTGTACCAAGGACAGAGTCTGAAGGTTAAATCAGCTTAGTGAAATCACTTCTTAAAAGTTCTATATCACTGTCTTATAGGAGAGTTTTCTGATTAACATATAATGTCTAGGCTTCCATTTCATGGAACAAATTAACATTATCCTTCCACAAGGTCTTCCTCAGGTGATCTGAAAATTCTGCAGTGGGATACTTTTCAACTGCCTGCATATTTTACATTTTGTTACATTACATGTTCAATGATCTACCCTTCAGAGAAGAAGAAGAAATAATTTGGTCACAGTTGCATAGTCTTCCAAATCCTAACAGTGTCTCATTGTGTTTCTTCTTAATAGAGTGACTCCAGCAGTTCCAGAGGAAGAAGGCTTAAGCTTTGAACACTTATTATTCATCTTTGACATCTATGGTTTTCAAGCAGTGTTAAGGTTAAATGAGAGCTCATTTATGCTCTATTTCATTTAGTAAGTGCTCTCATAATTAAATGCAGATCCGTGTAACTTAGTGGTAGAAAGAGAAATTCATTAAGACTACTGAGTAGGACAAAGTGTTAAAAGAACTGCAAAGGTTATAGAAATTTAGCTCCTGCTTAAGGTAAATTAAGCACAAATTATCCCACATGAAAGGGATTGCTTAAACTGTAACTGGCAAGAAAATTCAAATTTCATTTTCATCTTTGTACACCAAGAGCAAAAGTAAACATGCACTTAATAAATTATTACAGTTCATATAACTTCCATGCATTTTGTAATGCATTTTCTTGTTGTATTAGATATAATGGTTAATATTATTTAAAATATTCATGGAACTGTCATGGAATCTAATTGTTTCAAATTACATTTTTAAATGAAAATTCTGAAAGTGAACTGAATTAAAATACATTTGACTAGTATCTTTGGAAAAATATGTAGTCTTTTATTGTTTCTAGTGCCCAAATTTGCATTACATCTAAACTGTCAGTTTCAGGAAGGTATAAAAATCAAAGGGCCAGGAAGCTTTATCTTTGACTTCAGTAGTGTTGAAGTTCACCATAAATTCTAATATTATTTGGATAGTATGATAATCTGAAAATAAGGAAACATAGAGGGTCTGTTTACAAAGTTAAAAATACTTTGGTTTTGGTTGAAATGTTTACTTAGATACAACTGCATGAAAGCCACATGCTTTCACCTGACTCTTGAACATTTTTCTCATTATGACATTCAAGCATATTTCACAAAGAATTAATTCCTAAAATACCTGCTGCTTCTTCTTCTGTAAGGTGCAAAAATATTTTGAAAATCTGTAATGGTATTCTGCTTGAACTTCTGTAAACTTTCTCTATTCAGTTATGCCAGTCTAAATCTAGGATGCTTCTTTATGTTCTTCTTATATCTCGATTATCTACCCCTTCAGTTAACCAGCCTCTTAGTCATTTTTACATTAGTTCAGTTTATAAGTTTTTCTTTAATACAAAATTTCTGTCACATACATGTGGTACTGATAGGTGTAGACTTAGGGCTCTGCTAAATTGCCTCAAATGATCTGTGCTACAAACCTGCACCATATGCCTGTGCACAGGTGGTTTTAGCCCTTTGGCTACTATGATGCAAATTTGAGGGTGAGAGGGAGGGTGAGGGAGATGGCAATGGAGGTTGGACCTCCCAAAGTCCCTTCCAGATTCCATGGAGGTCAACTTTGGCAGAGTAGCAGTCTCTTATGGTGTGCATGGTGTAAATTGCATGATACTAGAGCATCTGAGGAACAGTGGGGCATTCCCTGCTCCCTCTGCTGTTGTACGGGCTGTTTCTAGCTCTGAATGTAATGACACTGAAAAAATCTTGCCTATCTTTCTGTTCAACGCTACTGTCCTCAAGTCACCTATCAGTAGAACAGACTGCAGCTCCCCATTGTAAAAAAAAAGAAAATAAAAAAAGGCAAATAAAAACAGTTAACAACACAAAGAAACAAACCCCAAACAAATAAAAAGAAAACCTAGCTGAATTGCAATTCCATTTCTGCACTTAATTTTTTAGAAAATCTGCCAGGTCATGCAAGATATTCCAGACCAATGATGAGATATCTTCCTCTTCCACAGTCCAAACTTTTCTGTGTTGTGTGGTCTGTAAGGCACCTTCCAATTTAGATATGTGAATCCCATTAGCATGGTCTTAAAACGTTTTTTTTCAGATTAATGAGGAATTTAATTAAAACAAGACCTAGCACTCATCCCATCAGCATTCAACAGACACGTTCTTTTGACATGATACATTGCTTGTTTTTCACTGATCCGCATTTTAAATACTAGCCAGCTTTCAAGCAGCAGAGAGCAGAGGGAAATGCACAGAGCTACATTCTACCTCTCTTTGAGAAATACCCTTCTTAATAGGCTACATAAATGTATTACCTCATAACTCAGGTTCAAAACAATGACATTTTATTTCTCATATTAAGGAGATAAAGATTAAAGGCAAATACTAACTGACAAATTCTTGTCATATTTTTACAAGGAATTATGTCATCAAGGCCTAAACTTACAGCTCTTCACTCTGAATATTATGCAGTAGCAGTGCTGGAAAATTTGTGTAGAAGTGCTAAAACTTCGTTCAATCACATCCTCTAGCCATGTAATTAAGCTGGCTAGTGTTCATGTACTGCTTCAAGCGTTCTTATTAGGCAAGGAACTCCCTTCCCATAACTTTTTTTTTAAACATTTGCTATTGCCTGAATCTTATGAGTCACAATAAAACATAAAGAGGATAATAAGGAGAAAAAAATGTAGGAGAAAGTTAGAGCAGGGTCAGCTATGGCAGGTTTGTCTGGGGCTGTGTCTACTCAGGTTGTGAATATCTTCAAAGATGTTGGTATTTCCGCAGTCTCTAAGAATGTTTAATCATCTCCACAGTGAACCTTCTTTCTTTCTTAGGTTTAAATATAATTAATTTTAATTTCACTTGAGCCCATTTTCTGTTGGCTTATCCCTGGGCACCACAGAGATGAGCCAGCACTGCCCTCCCCAAAAGTATTTAGGTACATTGGCCACTTGAAAGTCCATTCGCCTGCTGATGTGTAGCGTTCAGGGCAACCTTGGTTGTCCACCTTCAGAAAGAGGAGTGAGGGACCAAAAAAAGCAAAAAGTGTATGTGTGACTGTGCCGCTTTGGGACAGCAGCTCTAGGACACACTGGATAGCTCAAAGGGTGATAATGTTTTTCAATCTTCTGCAGAAGCCATCTTGATCATATGTGGTAGATTTTGTATTCTGTCACATGTTGGTAGACTTCAGGGAACTTTAAAATTGGCTTTTGGTGTTCCTAATGAACAGGTAGACCTTTTGTATCGTCTCACTAGAGCTATACCTACTATATGTTTCCAGTACCTGCAGTCCTTTTTCTTAAGCAGAAATGATATAAATAAGGGTGAATTTAGGTGGTTATATATGGATAACAGACTGTTAACAAGCAGTAATTTGGACTACTGGAGTGACGAAGCTGGCATTAACTTCTGAGGCACACTGCAGAAATAGGAGATACAAAGCTGCATATCAAGAAATGCTTCCCCAAAACAGGGGTTGCTATAGTATGTCTAAGGGAAATAGTCAAATCCCTTCTACTTGAGTAGTAGAACAAGTGGAGAGATAATCTGGTTTATGGTGCATTTGAAGCTCTTAAAATATGTTCTCAGAGCTTGAATTTTATGGTATATTAGAAGGTTGATTATTAACACTAACCAATAAAATGGACAAAAAAAATCCTATGTAAATCTGATAAAGTGGGAAGAGCAGGACATGTTTGGAACCTTTGCAAGAATGTGAATGATAATGTTTCATGAATGTCACTTAAGAGGTGCACTTGAATATCAGCTAGAGCACCAGTTTGCTTTCCTTTAATGAATAAAATAGTGTACTAAGTAATTGAAATATATCACTGTGAAGAGTATCTAGCTAGTTGCACTCTACATTTTGGAGCTGCTAGTCCCTTTCATTATAATGCAAAAGTTGAATCACTTTATTTTCCCCTTAACACCTTGCTTAAGGTTTTGTGATTTGCATTTCTGTCTTTCTGTTAAATAATACTGTTTTGGAAGATACTCTTCTGGTTTCATTCTTCATGGAATGTGCTGTAATGACTGATGAGGCTAGAACTAAGTCTGGATTCTCCACTTGTAGAGAAACAAATTTCCTAAGATTATAGAAGCTGGACCAGTTTCCCAGTTGCAAAAGATAAAGATTAGTCTTTAAGACCAAGATATAATATTACAAAATCTTTAAAGTGCTTGAATTAATTAATACTTCCTCAAAAAAAAATAAAAAATCCTCTACAGTGTATCAGTATTATTTTACAACTACTCTGAGGTTAAGGGCTATGTTAAAAATTAATGATCACAAATTGAAATATCAGAGGGTTGACTTTTCCTTTTGTGCTGAGTTCCCTAAAAGCTATGTACTTCATGAGTGACTGTGACGGTCAGTTTTTAAAACTAGATTGATCTTCCCCAAATTAGGCAGTAAGAGTAGAAATTCTTGTTCAATTACATTTATTTTAGATTAAAAAGGGTTTGTGTTCACAAGTTTACTTAGAAATGCTACAATTCTTTCTTCTTCATCCTGTTTCTAAAATAGGTAGGTCGTTATCTTCACTGTAATGTCTGAACAGCAATTTCTTTAAAAAGGCAAAGTTAGTGATACTAACTCTAATATTATGTTTGTGTGTGTGTGTCAATATGTCTATTCAGTGGCACAACCCACAAATCTGGTTGAAGCACAAGATATTTATTTCAAGTCAGCAGTGCTGGTCTCGGTCCTAACTGTGTTTGTTTTCTATCTCCTCTGCCATGAATGTTTAAAATATATAATTAACTAGAGTTTTATTTCTTTTTTGTTCTCCAGATGTTCTTCAAATAATCAGCATATTTGTTCTAATTGTATGTGTGTTTGTTCTGAGAACTAATTTGATCTTAAGTATTTAATTTATGTGTGTAACACTGTTCTATGTTTGAATCACATGATATCTAGTGAATGGTAGATGAGGAGATTGAAAATACTGGCTGACTTATATTTATCATCTGCAGTGCATAAACTTTATTGCATCTCATTAGAATCTCCCTAGAATACCAGGTCAAATGTACCATAACAGTGGCTTATAATTGTGTTATCAAAACAGAGATAAAAAAAGAAAATGAGGTTCACATACATATTCTTTAGCATTTTGAGAGATATTTATGTGTCTAATAGAAATAAGAGGACTTTGCCACGTATCATAAACTCAGTGTTGTGCTCTTCACCAATACGTAGTGAACTACTCGAGGTGAATGTGTTTTTAGGAAGGCTGAGAAGGTCCAGTTGAGTTCCTACACAAGCAAAGCACTGCAGCTGCCACCAGTCTTTTCCCTCTGGCACTCTAAAAATCACAATAACTGATAACTCTTAAAGTGGTTTTCCCAGTATTCATTTGTGATGTTCACTTGGCTTTCACACACTTGCCTTCATTGTTAAGTAGCATAGTGAAGACTATGTTGCCCTTTATACTTCCTTCTACTGAAGTTAAGACAGCAACTTGATCATATTAAATGAAAGAGCAGTAAATTTAAGGGCTGAATTTTCATTCAAACTAGACTGTATCTGTTGACAATGGGTTTCTTAGAATTTTGTTTGTTTTGTTTGAGGCTTTTGTTTGTTTTGAGATTTTTTTTTAATGGGTGTTTTTTTGTGTTTGTTGTTTTTTGGTTGTTTTTTTTTTTTTTTTTTCCCTGGTAACTCTTTAGGTGAATTGTTACTGACTTGTACAAGTTTTCCTACCTCAGGCACAGATCCTGTTCTGCTAATACTATAACAATGGTTATTGTGAACCATTTCTGAGAACAGAACTACCTAATGCTGGTCACAAGTGGGGTTCTGCAGGGCTCCATCCTCAGCCCAGTTCTCTTTGACACTTTCATTAGAGTCTTGGGCACAGGACTGTAAGGGATACTGTTTGCCAACGACACTAAATTGCAATGAGAAAAGTTCTTCAATCAAATGGTGGTTGGACACTGGAATAGGCTCCTCAGGGCAGTGACCACAGCATCAAGCCTGTCTTAAAGCATTTGGACAATGCTCTCAGGCACATGGCGTAATTCTTGGGGTAGTACTATGCAGCGGCAGGAGCTAGAATTCAGTGATCATTGTGGGTCCCTTCCAACTCAGCATATTCTATGATTTTATAACTAATTTAAAAAAAAAAAAAAAAAAAAAAAAAAAAAAAAAAAAAAAAAAAAAAAAAAAGAAATCTGGATCAATAAGCTAATCTTAAAGGAGTTATGTGCTGATTTTATGTAAGATGGTGGAACATTTTAAGGATGAGTAATGAAATTGGGCCAATTGATATGATCTGATGTGGTAGAATAATTACACAGTCAACAGTATTAGTTCATGTAAGGTTTTCATGCAAGATTTTAATTCTTTCTTGGTGCTTTATGATCCATAAAAGGAAAACAAGTAAATATTAAAGCTACATTCCATTTCTGTCATAATTTTAGGAGTCCTCTCAATAGATATGGTATCCGACAAAATATTGCAAAAATAAATCCACAAATTCCTTAAACATGTAGTATTTATTGCAAGTACATGAGTTGTCCTCTTTATTTCATATCTGTACATTTCATAGGTTTCAAAATAGTTTTAGGACTTGGTTTATGAAAATATCAGTAAACACTATAGTTAGTAATTTCATTAGTAAAGAATTAACCAAAACTAAAAGTTAAAACTGAAGCTTATTAGTCAGTAACACTAGGGTATGACCCCCTCCACTTTCTATTGGCAGGTGAGATTACAAGCAACATTTTTCTCCTCCAAACCAAGTGGGTTTCAGTGTTATACCTTTTCATCTGAAATATGTGGCTCACTAACAGTCTGTGCTGAAACCTGTTTTCACAATATCTGCAGTACTATTTTGCTAAACAAGCTCTTACCTTCTGTGACTAAAAGATTACATTTCTATTACATGTAGAAATTATTTTATCATTCCCTCCTACTAACCTCCTGCCCACAACCCACTTCTTAAAAATTTGTTTTAACTGGAGATTAGACCTAGAAAATGTGTGAAAGAACATCTGTCTGCCATAGGCAATGAACACAGTGGATATGTGTAGACAGTAAATTAGTTGGAAACAAAGAATTTCTTTTGATCATTGACATATTTAAATGGTATTGAAAAGTCATTCTACCAACCAATAATTTTCCACTCAGATTAAGACAAAGGATATCATCTATTACCTGGTATAGCGTCATTTTCTTCTCTGTTATCACCCAAATTCAGCTTGTGTCAACTCTTCACAGAAGAGATGGCATAAAGACATATAGTAGCTAAGATTATAGAACTTAGATGGCACAGTCTTATTTTTACACGGGTGCAGTTTGCCTAGCCTTATCTTGGTATCCTGGAATCATAGAATGGTTTAGGTTGGAAAAGACCTCTAAGATCAAGTCCAACATCCAACATCCAGCACTTTCCAGTTGACCACTAAACCATGTCCCTGAGTGCCACGTCTACACATCTTTTAAATACCTCCAAGGCTGGTGACTCCACTGCTTCCCTGGGAAGCCTGTTCCAATGCTTGACAATCCTTTCAGGAAGAAATTTTTCCTAATGTCCAATCTAAACCTCCCTTGATGCAACTTGAGGGTATTTCCTCTGGTTCCATTGCTTGTTACCTTTGAGAAGAGACTGACATCCACCTCATCACAAGTTATTTCCAAGTGGCCTGAATTTTCAGGGTAAATGTTCTTCATCACATTTGAAAAGATGTGAAACAAACATAGAGAAAAATACAGACATAAGCAGCATTATTTTGAGAATTCTGTTTTTAAATCAACTTTGACATCCTAGACAAAATTAGTATTTTGTGAATATTAGACTGATATGTGAAAGATTTATCTAGGAATTACATAAGTGATCCTTGGTAATGTAAGCATATACAAATTCCTCTACCAGTAAAATTAATTTTACTGTCAGAAGTCTTTCTTACATGAGATACAAACAAAAAAGTAAACAATACAGATATAAACATCCAACCAGGTTTGGGTTTCCTAATAATCCTTGTACAGACATTTTAATGTTATGAGTTATTTCAAGAGGATGGTTGTCACTGTTTGAGCTAATATGTAAAAAATTTATGTAGCAGATATGCCTGGTACAGGACTGCTATGTTGAATATGAGCTATGCAAGTATTAGAATGTCATGTTTTGAGGTCTTAGTAGCATGTGCATGTTTGTTAGAGCTTAAAATACTGCTTGCTGCTTATTATTGTGATTGGGTCTTATTTCTATAGAAGACATAAAGGTTTTTATCCTTTATTTCTTAATCTCAGCATAACTCCTTGATATGCAGTGTGTCAAATTATATTTGATCCTTGAATACAAATTTTTAGAAGACTTCTTATAATCTTACAGTTATATTTCTAGCGGTTTCAGTAAAGCAAGTTAAAAGTCTGACACGGAGTACTCCTGAGATTATGCCTGTGATAGACAGAGTTTTTATTTCCTAATCTAAACATGATTCAGTTCATAATTACCTTCAGGGTACATATCAACTCTTGACATTCAATATTGCCATTTGTCTAGTGTCTTATTCCCCAGAAATCTTCCTCTCAAATGAGAGTTGTTTTTATTTAAAGTATGTGGCTGGATAATGCAGTATGTTTACCTATGATTTCAAAAATCTGTTTATGTTTTAAAAGCTTTCAAATATTTGTGCCAACATACATAGAGACTGACAAATACTGAAATTTTTAAAATTATAGAAATAAATGTCATATCTTGGTCCATTTAAAAATGTATTAATTTTATCACTGTTGCTGAGTGTCTTGTACTACAAAAACCTATCTCCTTCACCTTGCTTTTCTGAGCAAAGTTAGTTAATCTGCAGGATTTAATAATTTTATGAATACAAAAAGCATTGAATTATCAGCTGTTAAAACATCCAGCCAAACTGTAGGCACTACATGTCACTATGTAATTTTAAAATTATGAAAGCACTCATCAAGAGCTCCTCTAGAGTTATTAATTACTCTGAATCCATATTAGTGCTTGTTAAACAGAGTTTTCTTGGTGGTTTGTTTTTTTGGTTTTTTTTGGGGGGGTCGGGGGTTTGGGGTTTTTTTTAGCATTCAAATGAATGCAAATGTGAACCATTATTTAAAATTATCACTTGCTCATTCTTATATGATATTTGAATGTTTTAATACCAATTATTTCCATTTGTCTAAACCTATAAGGGTTTGGGTAGTATCTATAAACAGAAAATAAAATTTTGTAGGCTACATTGTTCCTTTAATGATGGTCATCAATACTTTTAAAATTGTTTGATAAGGACCTACATAGGTAATCAAGGATGGAGATTCAGCCTGTATAAATAAGTTTAAAGCTGTTAATTAAAACTGAATCTAAACCATTATGCAGAGAGACTGCATAAGTCTCAGATATTACATGAGCAAAATGTATTTGTGGAGAACTGAATCTAACTTCCCTGTGGTGATTTATTTGAAAAGAGGTTTTCATTTTGCTTGTTTCAATGGAAGATATTATTTTAACGTGGCTTGTTGACCAACTTGAAAAACTATTTTCATCTGTAAATTTTGAACTGTATTTATGGGACTTGGTATCATTCTTAGGGGGTAAAAAAAATATATGAATGTCCCTTGGGAAGAGTGTTCCTACTTTGGAAAGAGAAGAAGTCCATAATACACAAGATGGCACTGTTTCACTTGTGAAAATGCCTATTTTTCACAGATAACTATGAAAAACATGATATGAGAGTGCAGAAGATTTTATATTTTTGTATAATTGAAGTGAAAATAAGATGTTTGCATAGTTGAATTGGGTTGGGTTTTTTTTATTGGTTGGTTTGGGGTTTGTTGTTGTTGTTGTTTCTTGTTTGTTTATTTGGTTTTGGGTTTGTTTTAATTATTATTATTGGCAAGCCAAAATATAACTAAAGTGATGCAAGACAATATAATTGAGGCAAGTGAAAATGCCTCCAAAGTAACTTTTTACAAAACTGAATGATTCAGGAAATGTAAACTAGACCTGAGCTGAAATTCTGGAGTTGAAATTCTTGAGAATTTGGAATTTAGCCTTCAAATGGCCATTTTCCCCTGAATCTTCTTTGAATTCCTCTGGCATGCATAATAAACATACCATCTCAGTTTCTCCATCTTTAACAACCATCACTTTTTGCTTTGCATCACTGAGCAATTTCAACATCATTCTCTTTTAGAGAAGGATAAACTGGAAGATGTTCCCTGGAAACACATGACCCCATGTTTTATAGTTGTTCTGTGATACTTCATTACAGGACCAGATTAAAAGTAGATTCCATGAAATGTGTATATTATGGCTATAGGGTTCACAGTACTTATAGCTTCACTCTCTAATCTGTTTTTATTCCACTTTCTAATGTAGCCAGTAGAACTTAATTAAGAATCTAGTGTGCAGTCTGTAAATGAAGCTGCATAACTCTCAAAAGATATTTCCTTTTTATCACATTTGTGAACTTTCATTGGCCTGAACATTCACATTGTTTCCTCGTCATAACCTTGCTATTGCTAAATTGCTATAGAAAATGTTTCTGATATACAGATCTCAAAGTGCTTTATAATCACAATGTATGTGTAATTGGCAATAATTTTATTCCTGTTTCCTGGATACAGGAATGTGAGTATGAAAAGACATTGTGCTTCAAGCAACAAGACAGTGATGTGGTTTTGTAAAAGGACCCCTTGTGGTAACCACAGTTTGTAGACCTTGATGGTCTGCTGATGATAAGGAACATTGTGCAAATGCCTTGTAATAAAGTACAAGGGCCCAAGTTTCTCTGGATTTTCTTAGGTGTTTAACCATTTCATATCAAAATCTAAAAGACTTGTGTATTTCATCATGTAAAGGTCTTTGGAGTGATGAACTTTATTTTAATACTATTGCTTGATAACAAATGCAGCTGTGATCCTCAACTAGAAATGCATAAGTCTGTGCTACAGTAAAAGTGATCCTCTTTAATGTAATCACTCAATGAAGGTTTTAATTAAGAATGGTAACAAATAGCTCTACTTAGTCTTCTGCATTAAATAAAATTGTTAAAAAAATTAATAATTTCTGCATAGAAACATTGTCTAGAACCTAATTTCAAACTAAAAAATGACAAGTTTTGTTCACTTTATTTTGTTTGCAAATATTGGTTGTATATTGCTGTCCTCAAAGCATAATTTTAGTATAGCTTTGCAACTAGGAAGTTTGTACTGTAAGTGATAATTGTTCATTTGCTAGAGAATAATAATGTCCTTTAAATTTTATATTTTGAATTTCTACTGTTGCTAACACACTATTAAAATTTCAAGGGTGGTAGTTGGTGTTTTTATCTCTTATTTTCTCTACAACTGTTCTGTACACTAGGAATGGTAAAATAAACATTCCAGTTTTGCTGTAATATTGCAAGTAGTTGGGACTGTAGATATTTTTAAGAAACAAATCATTGGAAAATTTCTGTGTTTGGGTATCATTATACCAAGACATGCAAATAGCGCTTGATAAATGCTATTTATCTAAACTTTTTTTCCAGACCACCTTACTTTTTTTTTTTTTTTTTCCTGAACTTGGTCAAGATTTTGTGTAAAAACTTAGAATTTAAATTTACTTTGATCTTGTTTTAAAGTGCATTATCAAGCAACAGAAGAAAATTCTTCAGTAAGTGAAATGAGCTTGGAAGGATACCATCAAGAGAGCCAGTGTCTTAGCACTTGCCATATTTCATTGCTCTAATGAACAGAAATATAATGAAGAAACTCAAACACTAGCTGCCTCTACCATGCGGTTGAAACTGGAGTGTCTTTTAAGTGTTGATAGTCATATAGCAATTTAACATTGTTTATTATTGAGTAATGTGTTGTTGATTTTAAAAATAAACTATCCATTAATTGTTGTAATGTTTTAATTTAATTAAAGTTAACCAGCAATAGATACTATATTGGAAATCAAAAGCAGTCTGAACTGGAAATCATGCATAAATACCAACAGGACAATGAGAACTTAATTTCCAGTGGGATTATCTTTCTTTATTTAACTGGCTCTGGTACTCCAAGGAATAGTCAGATCCAGTCTCCATGTTCAGTGCTGCTGAAGATGCAGAATGCAGTGCACACTCTGCTTTTACACTCAGGATTAACCAGTTAATGAGATAAAGATAGGAGTTTTATTTCCTGCTTCAATAAACAAGATGAATTTTACATTTCTATTACTATTTACTTTAGTGGAATATAGCATGTGCTTTCCCCATTTTAGTTAATAATTGTTGTCATTTTATGTTGCTTCGAGCTGGGGTGAGTATGTTGGATTTGATAAGGTCCCTTCCGCCCAGCACTTGTTTATGATTTTCTGCATCTAGTGATTGTGTGAGAATTGTGTCCTGCTTTCCAGACTGGTACAATATGAAACTGATTCAATCTGTAGTTTTTCAATTAATGGGTGTTGAAGACATTATTTATGGTAATGACTGCACAAGTTATTTCTGACACTTACTGGTCAGCTTGACTTTAGAACATTAAGTTCTCTCACTGATCATTTACTGCTGCAGTACAGTGTCATTTTGATGTTTAAATCTATGGAGACTAAAAATTGAAAGAACCTCTTAGGCTTTCTAGTGCTATGACTAAGTTAATGAGTTATAGAATTCAGAAGAACTTTGCAGAATAGATCGTGCTTTGATTCTCAACTTTTTGTTCGAGGTGATATTTGAACAGTCTTAACAGAAATTCATCAACAAGCTGATGATGGTGAGACTTCTTCCAGCTGATTACAGAATATTTCATCTTGGTTAGGTGGCCTATAACAGACTCTCATCAGGATATCTGCCTTGTAGGCCTTCCCCCTGGTTCTTATCCATAAACACTTAACCCCGTTGGCATCATCATTAAGCTCCAGACACTGGAGACGCTCTCTAACATACTGGGCTACCCCACTGTCTCTCCTTCCTTCCTTCCTGCCTTCCTGCCTTCCTGCCTTCCTGCCTTCCTGCCTTCCTTCCTGCCTTCCTTCCTGCCTTCCTGCCTTCCCTGTCCATTCTGAAGAGTTTACAGCCATCCATTGTAGCACTTCAGCTGTGAGAGTCATTACACCATATTTTCCCCTAGTCATACTGACAATTCTTGCCCTTAACTTCTTTCTTCTAATTTAACGTTACCAACACCAAAGGAGAAGAGAGGAGTAAAAGGGATTGATACTTCACTCGGTAAATGCAGGAGTCCCAACACTTCTATTTCAGAACTACAAGACACTGTTACCTGTGGTGGCTTCATGCAGAATTATGGTTTGGGTTTTTGAAGCATGAAAATAAGCATGGCCTGAGAAAGGATAATGTCTTTATTCAGGCACTTTTGACCATCTCCATTTCTCTCATTTTTGATTGAGATAACAAAAGAAGTATTACAGAAATTCTGATTGAAGAATGATAAAGCTACTAGAGTGTGATAGGATGGAAATGGATATCATTTAACTGGAAATTTGTGTTCTAGCAGGGTGATGTTCTTTTTCAAGTCCTCTGGAACATTTTTTATATCTACAAAGGCAATAAATACGAACTAGATACCAAGTTGCTGCCTGTGCTTTCAGAGATGTCCCTTACCATGGTTCAAATAAGTGACTGGATGTTTGTAAATGCTAATTAAATCTTACCAAAATTTTACAACCCGTGGCATACTAGGCATTCCTGTTTATAAAGAAAGCACTCAGGTATTTAGAACATCTGTGAAAACGTAAGTAGACCATAAAACATGTTTTCCTACAGTCTTCTATACATCTTTCTTCATTAATGTGTAGACAGGGAAGATGCCTCACTTCTGTCCTCCCAAAAATGTAAACATCAAAGTGCATACATCTCTCATACGATGTATCTTTTGCCTATTTAGCCCATGCTCTTTTTTATTCAGATATGAAAAGTTTACTGTGTGGTATTGCCTGTCTGTCCATAGTCACAGCTATAAATTCAGTGTGATTCTGATTGCACTGAGAAATTTCCTCGTGAAGTTGAAGACAGTGTCTTCCAAAGATTGATTCCAGCCTTCTGCTTTCAACAAAAGTATCCAGAGAACCACGTAGGTGTGCTAGGAAAATTTGTACCGAGTACAGTGACATCAAGCTTGAACACTTTTATGCATATTTTCCCTTCTTCAGTTTCTGCTAAACTTTCTATAAAAATAGTGGGTTTTGTTAAGAGTTAAATTTGATTAATACTTTAAAAATATATATTTACATGAACTATATTGTCTTTGTTAGTCTTGGCTGTAAGGTGACATTAAAATGATGTAAAATTAAAGTAGCACATGAACAGTTTTCAAGTTTAGCAAGTATTAATAGCATTTACTTTCTTTCACTAGAGCTCAATTGATGACTTCAAAATAGTTTGGAAGCTAGAATGTAGATGTTCTTAAACTATCTATAAACATGCACACATAAAAAATTCTAAGATTATATGATTCTTTATAAGTTCTATGCAGTTGGTATGAAAAGCTTTTAATGCCCGTCTGCACAAGGTCACCAATAACTTACAATATCTTTTCATTTCAGATTTATGTGAAAATAACTTAAAATCTCTTTTGTAATTTCAAAGGCCTTAAATATTATATTTTACTGGCATGTACTGTCATTAATATTTTATGTAAAATGAGGATGAAAAGCACGTTTTAACAAATCAAAGACTTTGAAAATAATAAGGATCTCAATATCAAGAAAAGTCACACTGATAAAGTTGTGCATAATAAGACTATTCATACTGGAAGAACAGCTACCTCCGTGTTATCCAACATGGTCTTTGGGGCTGGTCCACAAGAGTGGGGAGAGGGGTGAATCCCTCCAGCAGTCAGCAATCCAGCAAAAGGTAGAATAACAGGTTGGGTCTGGAGCTAGTCTGGGAAATCCCAGTGACAGTGCAGGAACAGCCAAGAGCAGGACTGGGAAGAGGTGTATCTCCAGGAGGTGTCCCTAGCTTGGCTCTGGTCTAAATGCCTCCAGATCCATTGCATAGATACATGGGTGAGGGTCCCTGGTGAGGCTGGTCAGGGCAATTAAAACATGTTGGTGCCTGCAGGGCTATGACAACAGGTATTTGCCCTGATTGCAATGCAAAGTTTGGTCCTCTGATGGAGATTGTAGTTTCACTGAGATCCCCGTGGCAAGAGGGTGATGTGGGAATGTAAGCCAATCACACAGATTAAGTTGTGTATTCAGCTGTAGATTTACAGGTGTAATTTAATCACAGGTTGTGAACTGCCGTAGCTTTGTGGATCACAAAGTGGCATTAAAGGCACAGGCTGCTACTGGCATCAAACTGTACTACGTTCAAACATGCAGGATGCCATTTTCTGGCACTATTCATATAATTTCATGGGAGAAGACTGTCATTGCAGAAGATCCTATATCATAAAGCATCTCTTAAAAATCTTTTGTGATGTGGACAGGAGAGGTGGAAGCAAATGGACAGTAATGGACACTTCAGTCCTCTCAGGTGGTATTAGATTCATGCTAATTATATTGTATAGGATACTTTTTTGCCAAAGATGGTTGGTGTGATCACATCCCCTAGGATCACATTCTAATCCTTTTCCATCAATACAAGATTAAAGAAATTACATTGACATTATTTTTTCTGATCTTCATTAGATTGGTTTAAATTTCTTTGAGAGTCAGAATCACTGCATTGATGGAAATTGAATGGTTGCTCTTAGAGCTCAGCAAGAACAGACTTTGGCTGGTAAATCTGAAGTCAGTGCTCTTGGTTTTATAAAAATATTCACCAAAATTTTACAAAACTTCTGAAAATATTTATGCCTCAGTCAGATCAGTCAGATCACCAGCATGTGTTTTGTTAATGGTTTAGAAAGAACCAAAAGTCTGAAGTACTTTGAGACAATTTTATGTATAATTTGTTGACAAAAAAATCTTCTCTTTATTTTGATGCTTGAATTTAAATCTTTTTGGACATCTTTGAGCATAGTTATTAAACACAGTAACAGGGGTGGCAATAAGTCTATGCAATTTCATTAAACAAGTAGGATTATAATTTAGTATTTTCTTGGTTTATTTTATTTTATTTAAAATCAGTTTGATTTGCTGACTGCAATTGAATCAACATGTCTGCTGTATAGACAGCCATGTTGCTGAATTTATTAGTAAATATTTTTTTCATTGCTTATTCTTTATACCGTGGTGTACTGTGTGTCACTCACCCCTTTCCCTCTGCACCCACTCTCTTCTTCACAGATTAATGGAGGTGGAAGATTGATATGAATGCCTCTGTTTCTACTATTCAGTTATTGATGTTGTTGTCTTGTGACACACAGCAATGGAGACAGATTTTTCTGTATGGACTAACCTTATGCAGGTTAGGAATATGGCCTACTTCAGTTATATTTCTAGTCTTTTTGTTAGGGCTTCATGGTTTCCCAGTGTATTTTCTTGAGCACTACAATTCACTGCAGCACAATGACAGGGGAAAAGAAAATATATACAGAAAGAAAGTTCAGATGTTCAGCTATCATTTATGCTGATGACTTCCATCTCAGGAGTACTATTTATGACACAGTTTGATTGTCATAGTTTCTATGGTTTCATAGAAATTTGCATGTTGCAACTCATGCAAGAAATGTACTCTGTAAAATAATGTCAAGGATTAGCTACAGAAATAATTCTTAACCTATGACAGAGTCCTTGAGGTACGCAGATTTCAATATAGTCTTTATAAATATCAATATCATTGGGGAAAAAGGAGTGGGGAAAACACAAATTTCAGTGTACATATTCTAGATACTTCAGAAAGCATGGAAACTACATTCTGGTTATTCTGCCTGGTCTAAATTCATATTGCTAAGCTAAGTGCTCCTAATATGTTATGAAATTACATTAAAGATTTCATTATTTTCAAAGGAGTAAATTATGGCACAAAAACATAATTTAGCATTCTATGGTTGCACTGAATATAAACATGTTTCAGAATTTTTACTTTTTTAATATATTGTAAATCAAGGCAATACATATATTCAAGGCAATATATTGCCTGTAAATACAGGCAATCAAGTCACAGTACTCCTCTTAGAAAACAAAAATTTAGCTGTGTTTTCTTTAGTCAGGTATTTTAGGCATTAGGACTTCTAGGAAAAACATGATTAAACGAATGGATAGTGACCCTTTCACCTTCGCAGTGCAGACCCCTGTTTCAATCACTATGGTCAAGTTCTGTAAGTAGTTGCTAAGAATTCCATAGACAAACTAAGTGGGAAAAAATGTAAGAAGATTTCAGAGGCCTTTTTTGTAACACTAAACTTTCCATATTCTGTTTACCTTTGATAAATAACTGGCTTAAAAAACAAACAAACAAACAAAACATTGATTTTAACTGAGAACAATAATAAATATGCCTTAGTAAACAGTGTTCACATCACTGGAAGACCAAGTAAAGTATCCTGTGGAAAGAACATCTGACACTTCTGTGTTTGTAGACAGAAAGAATTTGGAAGAATGTGTTTGGATCAGAGTGGGAAATTACATATTATTTTTGTATGCTTATTGAATCACTCTTAGGACAAAAATTAGAAGTAGAAAATACTTAATTCTTAGCAACTAGGATTACCTAGTGATTAATCTGGGAGTTTTACCAAATCTGTTGCTTCAAAGGCATCTTAAATTTAGTAGAGGACAGGTATCTGTCATTTTAAAGTACCCCTCTCTGGAACATAAGAGCATATGCCATCCCACAAAATAAATACAGCCAATTTTCCATTAAAAAGTCCCACAAATATAAATAAGCAGATGTATTTTGTAAATCTATAAATATTCTCCAGTTTATCATGATCTAATAGAAAATCACTGGTGAATGAATAGCACTGTACAAGAATATATATCAGCCTTGAAAGATGAATAAATTATATATGTCTGTAAATAGTAATGGTGTTCTAAGTTTGTATTTTAGAAGGTGCTATCTAATCTTACAGCAGTGGAAGAAAGTATTGGTTTGGCAGCGTAAAACACAAGGTTATAACAGTCCATAATTTATCAGTCTGTACAATTGTCTTTTCAATGAATGAATGTAAGATGTCATGAAATTCATGAAAATAGGAACATACCTTGCAGATGTGCTCTCAGCTTTGCAATGAAAAGTTCAAATTTTATTTATAACTTAAAAAGAAATGTAGCGATCTTTCTCTTTTTTCCTGTGCTCTGTCACATCTCAAAAAAAATCAATCATTGTGGAAAATAATTAACAATTAAAGAGTAATTCAGTGCTGTGGCAAGCACTGCAGGACAAGATGAGAAGGCAGGATGTCTGTGCTATGTCAGAGCAGTGCCCCCTTGTCCCCAGAACTTCGCCTCCTGAAGATGGGACTGTGACCAGGTGGTAGTGCCAAAGTACTCCCCTCCACCACCGCCCTACCAAGTGGTACCAGGAGAAAATATTTGAAAGGTAAGAGGGGAAGGCAGGTGAACCTGGCCACTTCCTGTGGGCCAAGCCCCTCCTGGTGTCAACTCTTCTTGGTTTTGCCTGCCAGTTTTTGGGCAGGTTCTCTTTCAAGCTTGCCAATATGGTTTGCTATCAGGGCCTCTCACGGCTTCAAATTTTCTTCATTCTGTGTCTGATTTGTAAAGTGGTATGTTCTTCCCTTCCTTTAAAGTTCTCTCCAACCAGTTTGTCAGGCGCTATGTACTTTTGCTTTGTCAGGATAGGATAGATAACAGTTATGTGTTCAACTTACCACTGTATTCATGAGTTAGTAAACCCTGCCCCCTAGAGTGCCTGCAAGCTAAAGAGTCATAGGGTGTTCAGTCTTTCCTCACAGGGCAGCTGCTTCATCTTATTTATGATAAAAATTCACTTCTTGATATGTCATATCAATCAATTAGTAGGGAAAACTAAGTATTGACACATCTAGCATCATACAAAACACTTTAGTAAGAGACCTTCTTCAAGCCAGTTATACTTGTGCCTCAATACTCAGAGCATTTAGAATTTACTCAGCATGAAGTAATTAAATAGTAATAATGTCATGTTTTTAATACTGTGGCTATTTGAAAAACTGAAATTAAATTCCTATTACAAATATATGGCAGTCTAGTGATGAAAAAATAAAGAAATATACAACAAAATGTGGCAAAATGAAATACTGTAAGCATGGGAATTAACATGAAAGAGTTCTCAATGCTTACTCTTTATGTGCCTCTTGGTACTTGATTGTTCTCTGGTGTACTTTTACAGTACAACTGAGAGCAAAATGTGGGCTGTTGCTGAAAAAGAGTAGTTTACTATTCTCCTTTTCTCGTATGCATTCTTGTGCTGCTTTCCTCATTGCTGGCGTTGGTATTCCTCTGGCACCACAATGAAATAGTTTAAAAAGCTGAACAGAAAACAAATTAAACCTATCACCCTCATCCCCAACTTTGTTCTTTTTTCTTGATTATTTCTGCAAACTGGGTCACTGTGGTTCAGATAGTGTCTGTTGGATGTCATGCAAGAACAGAGAGAGAACTGGATAGCAGGAACCACCCAACAGCAGTAGAAACAGCCTGAAAATGAGTGTTTTCTTGCCAGAAAAAAAAAAAAAAATCCTGCATGTGATTGCAGACTGCCAGTAAAGGACTACACTAAATCTTGACCATTTATGTTAACCTGCCAAATGACAGCTTAGAGGGATAATCAGTATATTTTACCTCAATTGCAAAATTGTTGCTTTGAATTTTATTTCCATATTTTCTTACATTGGAGCAGGCATTTAGATTTCTGAGCTGAAAATGGATAGACAGTGTGGCTGCCTTAGAGCTCTAAGCAATTGAAATGGCTCAACTGTTATTTGAAGTTTGGCACAGCTTCACATACTGATATCTCTGAAGAGCCTTCCATAGGTTTAATATGTGGAAATTCAAAAATGTATTTCACATCTACTGCTTAATTTTGCAGTTGTGTCACTGCATCCAGAATTCATAATGCTGTTATTTATTGAATCAATGTCTATTAAAATTCATGTTAGTACTATTGCTTTACTTGATATTGGAAATTATTGCTGTATGTCAAAGGGTATATACTGATATTTTAAAATTATTTTTTTAACTATACTGTTTTTAAACATCAACAATGTTTTTATTTGGGTAAATAAACACACTAGGAAGAAAAATGTAAAGGTGAATTAATTATGTAGTATCTTCATAAGCCACTATGGAATTCATATTAGAAGATAAGCATTCTACACTATAAAAATAGATGTTTTGCAAAATATACTGTGATTTTGACATACATAATTATCTGAATTTTGTTATTTCTTGTAATTCTTTCTGACTCTTTTTATACAAAACTGATGGACAAAATCTCCTTAATTTATTTAAATGTAATTAAACTGGCTAAACTGGTCCATTGGATGGAGATTGAGTTACTCTGTAATTTTATCATTTAATATGCCAACTTTTTGTCTTCATTTAATTCAATTTTTCAGGTTGTCAGTATACATCTAATGGTAATACCACAGGAAGTTTAGGGGATCATCTGTGGGAGACTACATTAATTGTTTTTATTAATAATTCCTTCACTTCTAATTGCTGATGATTAATTTTTTGAATTTTTTGAGATTTAAGAATTGAGTGGGCTAATTACTTTGTTTTATCCATCATACAAATGATGTGGTAAATTGCTATTTCTTGTTTGAAAGGCTTCTTGAGCAGATTTCTTAGGATAATGCTTGCGATTTCAAATTTAATTTTCTACAGATGTCTGCCATGATTAATACTAAATTTTGTTGTCTATGTAAACATTGTTAATGATGCACAGTTTTGCAATGTAGTAGTAACATGAGTTATAAGATATGATATCTGGGAAATTATACTGTCAGATAATTTTTAAAGGCTGTGATTGGTTCAGTGAGTGCTCTGTTAAATTTACAGAATATTTAGGAAAAAAAGTGTGCCACAAGCAAACATAACTTGCTGCCTTCTGTAGGTATCTTCTTAGCTGTAAGCATATGCTGTTGATCCATCTTCCCATGTTCTTAATCAGTGTCTTTAGCATGGAAATATACACATGAAGGCTATTGTTAGTCAACGTTATAAATAACTGGAGGATAATAATAAGAATCAGACAGTCTGTAGGGGAAGTATTTTTTTTAAGCCATCCCAGTACATAAAAGAAAGTCCCTTTGAGAAAGATTCCTCTTCTGAGGTTACCTGAAACTCATGCAGTGGACACTGTATGCATATGTGCATATGTGCAACTTGCATAGGACTTCAGTGGGTTGCTTTCTTTTTTTCCAACTGTTTATTTGCCCTAGGAGAAACTACACACAGATAGCTTTTCTAGGTGAATTATAGTTCCCACAGCAATGCTATATGTAAGTGGAGAGAGAAAGTAGACCTGTGGATGGGTGGGGAGCTAGCAATAAACAGATCTTTCAATCAAGCTCAAAAATATACAAAAATTCAAAAAGTCATAGTCATAGCAGGGCAGGGCTGTGTATCCAAAGTGGAGAGGACAGGTGTGTGCCCACCATGGTAATAGATGGACTGATAGTATCTACATTCACAAATCTGCAATTAATAAGGAATCAGTAAATATAGTTTAATTATTTTGTACTTTATTGGGTTATATGATGGATCTTACATCAGAGCATGGTGTGGCATGCTGGAGACAATCTTACTGAAGTACTATTCAGAATATGTAAGAATATGGAAGGACAGTTGCTAGCAGTGAAATTAGGCAAAACCACTGTGCTCTCTTAAGTGGAAAGGAAAATCAACAAGCATGCTTTGCTTAATTAAAGAGAGAGACAGGGTTCACTTTTAATTTGATATTCTCATTAATCTTGGAAATTGACTGCTATTGTCTAAAGCCTCTTGTAAATCAGCATCCCTTTTTCAAACTGAAAAATACCTGTAAAGTTACTCAATTTTAGGAGGAAGCTCTTAGTTGTAATGACTAATACCATTTGCATTTCTATAATGGTATCAGAAGAGTCTCATAGTTACATTATGTCTGAAACGATTGCTAAATTTATTTGAAAAACACTGTGGTGGGATTACTATTTTAGAAACCTAGACTACACTTACAGGAGTGGGGCAGGTAGAAGGAAGGAACAGTGGAATAGAATAGAATGAATAAGTGAAAGAGAGATGCAAAGATGTGATTCCTGCTGTAGTCAGTTTCTCACCAAAAAATAAAAAATAATAATTAAAAAAAAGCAGAATATGGGTAATCAGAAGCTTCATTAAAAGCTACAGTGTGTTATGAAAATTTTATGGACTGTAGTACCCCCTAGCTCTAATAGTACTTTTACTTTTGGGTACTCCATCACTTTACATCTGTGGTTCTAATTAAACACTGTAACAGCATTTACCTATATCTAGAGCATAAATGTAAAAACAGTGGTAGAGTTGTATGCCTAAATTGTTTATCAGGAAAAAAAAAAAAAAAATCAGTAAGAGGAAGCATCTCTATGGCTCTTGTTGAGATGGGACTGGGCCCTGTGTAAAGGTTACATTTCATATGACTATTTATATTTAGAAGCTAATATGCTTTCCTAGTTAAGTGTAATTTATTTGGCTATTGAAAAAAAAATTGCGTGAATTTAATCTGCAGGATCAGAAAACATGATGCTATCATCTGTAGAGGAGTTAAACAGGACATAAATAGTTACAATTTGCTTAAAAGAAAAATCACTTCATATCAGTATTTTTAGTTCATTTACTACTTATGCACATATACATATACATATGCACACATACACATAAATACTTGATTACTTGTTAGCAAACTGATTATAACCTGGTGATATGGTTTTGCTCTTTCTATATAGTTGACAAGCTGTGATAAAACTAAGATACTTTCATCTTCAGATGTGAAGCTTGTTGGGTTTTTCTAAACACCCTTTTAAAGTTCTGTATACTTCTGTTTTTACAAACTTATAAAGAAATCCCACAACTTTGTTTTCCTCCTACCCTCAAAAGAAAGAAAATCTCTCTCCCAGGAAAATACTGGATAATATCTTAGTGTTTAGAAGGGAGTAGGAGTGGAGGGGAAGAGAGTTGTATTATGGTTACAGAATTTAGTTTTTTCTTATTTGGGACATAATGAGAAATTCATCATCATTCTGCTTAACGGGCACATTTTTAATGCTGCCTTGGGCTGTCAATGGGTAAATGTGAACTTCTAGTTACTCTTTTTGACCTTAAAATACAATGTCAAATCCAGAATAAATTTCATTATCTTTGCATCTCTTTGGGGGAAAAAAAAAGAAGGAAATTCAAATACTTTCACTTCCTCTTAATCATTAATTCTAACAGAATTATTTTTTGCATATGATAACAATATGGTAAGAAATTTCAATTTTCGTTCTTATCATATTAGGAAAAATAAAAAATCAAAGATAAGAATTTTGTAAGGGGAGCAGGATATGTGACTCTTCTAAATGGCAAAGCAAGTTAACATGGCTTCAGTCATAAAAACCACTTACACTGAAGATTCATTTCTTCATCTGCGAAGGTGGGGGGATTGCCTCAGAGACACTTATAAAGCTTCAGGAGAGTAGGTAGATGTTGCAAACAGCAGTGCTCTCCACACAGTTGGTTTTTTACCCACTCTGCAGAACTGGCTCTGTCCCATTAATAAGCATAGTTAGGAATGTTGCCAGGCAATGGAAGAAGCCTGTATAAAAGCTCAAAGGAAAAAAGACACAGCACCTGAAGACACCTTCCTTAGCCCTTGGTCTTCCTTCCTCTGCTCTTTGTTCTTTTAAACCTTTAAGATCTTTTCTACAAAATGTGCTAAGAAAAACTGAGCTCTGCAATCTGTCGACTTTACACCAAATATTAAGCTTGCATTTATGTTTTCTCTCACACACATTTTTCATATATAGAATAGTTTTATCTTGAAATGTGTATGGGATCCTCTTGTTCTTTAGAAAGAATGGTGTATGGGTATCTGTATACCCTTTAAAGCACTAAGAATCTTAAGAGTTCATTTCAAACCAGATGCTTGTTTTCACCCTCTGTATTAAACATCAAAAATCTATTTCTTTCTTTAAGACATTAGAAAACAGATGAGTGATCTGACCTCATAATTTTGCTTTCTAACAGGTAAGGCGGCAAAAGACCAATAGTAGAAAGATGGATTTCAACAAGGGAAAGCAATATCAGCCTTCCTGGGTGCCGCCCAAGAGAAGACCAAGGAGTGTATTGAATCAGTGTGTTTCCTTTATTTCTTTTCCTCTTGCCAGCTGCTGACCACAGCATGCCAGCTGTGCAAGGAGTCCTCTCTGGGAAAGCAGGTCTACCTACATGACAGCAGGACCAAAGTGATCCCAAAGAAGTCAAAACCACTAACAGACATTTTTCTTAATTTTCTTGCTAATAGTGAGAACAGTACTTGTCTCCTGGAAGAGTTGTTTACATCAAAACAATTTGTGTCTCAGTGCATTGTATCTTTACATTTATTTGAATGGTGTCAATGTCAGTGTCAGTAGGGCTTATTGTGAAACTTATAATTTCCAAGACTTGTTCCACTGAAGTTTCCTTTTTTTGACTTGTTGGAGTAGTACTATCATTTGATTTTGAGAATTGGATAGAATAAGAATTTGGTATAAATTCTGAACCTCCGTCTTCAACATGTAGTCACTTATCAATGAGGCAGTCAATACATGATGCCCACAAAGTGTTTTGGGAGCTCTCTCCTCAAGTGCTTCTGATGTAGGACTGGTAAAACTTGGATCTTATGTCCTGGGAATAAAGCACACTTAAGTTTCCCTTATAAAAGAGCAGCTGAAGAATGGCTATAAAAATTATTCTGCAGACAGCACTGAACAGAAAAAGGAGGAAAATAATTAAAATTAACCTCTGTAATCTCCTTCCAGAATAATGATGGCAAACTGAATCTGTTTAAATTATGACAGATTTCAGTGCTCAGAGACACTATTTAATAAATTATGCATTTAATTCACTTAACACTGACAGTGACCCAGTCATGCAGGAAGAAAAAGATCATTGCTTCTGGTTTGATTCAGACAGTTTGCATCTTAAAATGTATTTGATGTTCACCTTAAAAAAATGAAAGTAGTCCTCTCCAGTATTTGGCATAGGTTAAGTTTCATCTCTCTCAAAAGATAGCAGAAACAGGCTCAGTCCAGTGAAGAAGTATCTGCACAAGCAGGGACATCACATCTTGCACATACTGTATTTTATTATTTGATATGTATCTTCTGGCAGTGGTACTTCTGAGTATTAGTTGTACTTAAGGGTACTGAGTGCGAGCTTCACAACGAATACATTGAGTGGGATGTCTCTATCAACTTCAGGACTAGAAAAATAGCAAGAAAATGGCAAGAGGATGGAAAAATATTCTTGCAATCATTTAGATTCAGATTCTTAGAAAATTCTATTAATTTCTTTGAATTCCTACCAAAAATAATCAAATTATTCAGGCATAATTTATGGTTTTCAGTAGCTTTGAGAAAAAAATGTGCAAAAAGAACAGAGATTTAAGTTGTACATGATAGATTTGCTGAAGTCTGCTACCCTCTTGGGAAAGAATATGGCAGTTGTCTGGTTTTGATCTCAGGAGTGTTTGGGAGCAAACCTGGGTAATATGATATTAATTTATTCTTCATTTTCTTGTGTTTGAGGTCTTGTATGCAGATGTACCTTTACTGGACAAGATAATTTAGAAAGGATTTATAGGGATTTTAGCTTCCCATTTCTACCTCTGAGCTGAACATTAGCAGCCCATTTGTTCCCAACACAGTTCAGCAGCCTTCTCTAAATACCTCAATCCCAACTGTCATATGCAGCCTGTCTCCTCGGCTGCACCATAACTGTATCAAAGCATGGGCATTGCATCTTTATCATGTAAAGGGAAAATTTTGGGTTCAACATTTACATCACTAAGCGACACAGATCAGCATTCATTGGTATTTCCTTTAATGAATGTGTCATGCATATAGCAACTTAACTAGACAACCTTGTATGTTAATAAACAAAATCATTAGGATTTAGAGTCACTTCCTAATTTAGTGGATTATCAATCATGTTTTGTTTCTTTTTTTCTTTTTTCTTTTTCCTTTTTTCTTTTTATTTCCTTCTCCGCTAAAAATCAAAAGTTATCAGTCAGACAGAGCAAGAGAGGCTTACGGTTAAATCAATTCTGGATAGTACCCGAGGAACACTAAAGCCCTGGGTTTTCTTCGGGAGGGGAAAAACATTTGCTTGCAGAATTCTGTTCTTTAACAGAAATCTGGTGTTTTTGAAAGTCAGGGGACATTTACCAAACAGAACAGAAAGTTAGTACTAGGGACTGGCTATACTTTAAAGAAAACTTTAAGTCTAAGCTAACATTTCTGCAGCCATCTGTCTTGGAAGGTTCTGAGAAGTCTGCTAAAAACTGGACAGCTGGTGACTTGTGGGCTCGCTGAGGGATTGATGGAGCAGGCTTTCCTTAGGTTTTATTTTTGACCTTTGGGAGAATGTTTCACTTTCCTTCACTTCTCTGTGATCTAATTCCCTTCATGGTAAATAGAACGGGCAAATCTTCATAGGCTGGAGGAGTCTTGTTCAAATGCAGGTATGTAGGACACTAAAGATGATAGATACCATGTGAAAACATTGACTATATACATATCAAGACAGATGTGTTTGATGTCAGTGGGTATTTGGCACATCTGTAAATTGAGGTATTTGTGTAAATATCTAATTGTAGTTAATCAATTATGGTCATGATAGCCAGGAATGAGTCTCAGTTCCACTGGAATTTGTGTCAGAAATTACATCAACTTAAATAACACTATAATTTTGGCTGTAAATCCTTTCCTAAACTCTCTCATTTGCTGACTGCTTCGAATTCCTAATCTTCAGGATGTTAAGAATCTGTAGGAAGCAAATCAGTTCTTCACAGCTTACTCCAGAACATAAGGCTCGACTAGTCAACCATGAACATAGAGAAGTTTATGGGCTGAAGTCATTACATGTCAATTTGATCCTCCTTACAAGGCATGCACCCTGGAGCTGAATACAACTCCTTTCACTGAGCCTTGGCAACTTATCAGGAGAGTCTGTTAGCAAGTTTGAACTCTGTGTTTGGGATCAGGGATCAATTTATAAACCTGCCAGATGACTTCTCCAATTATCTACAGGTTTCCTAGGTCTTTCTAGATGTCTAGATAATTGGGGTTATTTGCTGAATTTTTATTTAATTGTGAACTAGTGCTGTTTAGCTGAGCTTGGACAGCCTTTGGCTTTTGTTTTTATTTTTTGATGTCTCCACCAGTGCAATATTTACCACAACTTAGACAGACTGTACAGTTTCTGTGCCTATAAGTAGTATGAGCACTGCTTTTTAATGAAAAAAATGCCTAAAAGATAGTAATTATTCTGCTTGAATTTATCTCTAAAGTTATATTCACTTTGGCTGTGCTTTGATTTTAACTGTTTCCAAGGGAGTATCTGCTACACTGTTAGAAATTTGAAAAATTTTGCTTCATAATAAGAAAGTGGGAGTAACAACTGTAATGTGCTATCAAAATCCTTTTCAAACAAAACCCTTTCTTTGTCATTTCAGAAACTAACTGATCAAAACCAAAGAACTTGTGCTCCATCATTTCGCAGGTTTTTGACACAGAACACAATCCAAATCAATCCAGGGTAGTATAATTAAAACCATCACACTCCAGTCTTTTTCAAAACTTCCATGTGTTTACTGATTTTATATTAGCTGTTACACTTTTTCCTCAGCTCTTCCTACATTTCCAAGATAACAGAAGAGTGGCCAGGAATCTGGGAGACGAATAAAAGGAATAAACTTATATTAAGAGTGTTAGGAAGCCAGTTGGGACTGGCTTCACAAGTGAGATATGATGGATGCCCCCTGGTATTATAACACCTCTGCAGTGCATGCAATATTGCAATATTTGGATCCTCATCCTTTTTTCCCTTTGGCACATTTCAGAAAAATGAGAAAGTGGTAGTAGCTGTAAGTAGCCATATTTTTAAATGGGAAGGGCAGGGTTGGAAATACCATGTTACTTTGGTATAAACGTAACCTATTATTATTATTATTATTATTATTATTTTATTCTTAATGCTTAACTCACTGTCATCACTGTCCAGGAAGATATCCCTTTCTTCTTGCATCAGAACACTTTAGTTAAAGCACTCTGCTGACTTGATGGACATTTCATCATCTTTTCTCTTTTCCACCTAAATGTGAAAGGTTTGAATCATGGTGTGATTGGTTGTATGAATCTAGACACTGCAGTGATAGACAGTCCTTGTGCTGCCTCGAGACCCAGGCCTGCTAATAACTTCTCACTTGTCTACCAATATAAAAGTCAGCTACCATCTGGTACTTAGCAATGTATAACAACCACCCTTACCCGTGCTGAGAGCGAATTCACCTGCCCTCTATTGCTTTTTCACACTAATAATAATAATAAACATTCAGCCACTAGATTCGTACAATGCAAAACTACATGGTTTAACGAGTTCTAAAAAGTTATCTAGCATAGCTGTGTTTTCTGTTCTTAAATGGCAGGAAAAAAACCCCAAAAAGCTAAAAATAAAAGCTGACACTGAAGAGGTATGAAAGATAAGGACAATTCAGATCATAAGTATCGAAGCTGAATCTACGAAAAAAAATCCCACAAGCTACTGAACAGTTAGTATTAGGAACACACACCATTCTTCCAACTGTAGGTGTAAACCTTACCATACAGAATAAACTGAATAAACCCAATTGGCCTGAAAGTACTTATTCCTTACGAGTCACAGAAAATCAAAATGAATCTGAGGCTAAAATGTGAGATATTGTCAAGAAAAAAAAATGATGGGAAGGGACTAATGCGTCTTAATAAGTGCTGGAATAAAATAGAGCTGTAGCTAAAGTCCAAGTTCATACATATTTTTTTAAAAGTTTGAGTTTCTCTAACAACTGAGAATTACTTAGCAATATATAAGCCAGCCCTCTTGAGATCTCTGTCGTGTATCACCATTTGGATTTGGTTGCTTTATATTTTGTAGGCAGAAATTGGCCTATAGGAGTTGAATAGGGAGAAGAGAAACCCTGATAATTCAGACCAAAACATTCAATTTTTGTAGTGTTTCTGTAATTATAGTACAATACTTAATTTCTTTTGGAATTGGTACATACAATATTTATTATGTGGAACTTAATTATAATTTTAAAATTACTGCATATCCTGCTTTTAAACATAATTTGATTGACTGAAGACTGAATTGAATTCTAATTCAAAAAATTACAAACTCTTCATATGGGAAATATTTTGCTATCTGTTACTAACATGGGGGGCAGACTCTTGACTTCAGTACATTTCATTTCAGCTTCTTACACCTCTTCTTACATCTTTTGCATTACTTCAGGAGCCTACAGAAGAAAGACTCTATAAAGTGAATTTTGGATTGAAGTATATTTTACCTAAATGTAGCTTTTATGGAGATTCCAATTTTGTGATTCTTCATGGAAAGTGTCAACAAATGTTGAAATCAAATGTACCATTCATAAAATTTATCCTAACTGTATATGCTAATTACATTGTTTCCTTACCTACTTAACTTTATATAAAACTGCGTTCTCAACTTCATATGATGGCTCTTTTTAAAAATTATACCATATATTCTTGGAACAGAAATATATTTGACTAGCATATTTTTATAGCAGTCTTCAAACAGAGGAGGAACTGACTCCCACTTAGAAATGCTTTTTTCATGTCTCTACTGACAGCTGATCTTCCCTGCCTTAAGGCCGGGATTAATTTTTGCCTTACTACACTGACACTGGACAGACCAAGGGAAATCCAGGGTCTGCTCTGATTTTGTAACTGTTATGTATGCAGATGTAGGCAGATGTAGACTATTCCCTGTGCTCATTCTTTTAGGCAGAAACGTGAACAGAAGCATAGGCATCCTCTTTCTCATATGACTGAAGAGTTTCATCTGTAGTGAAGTAGGACATGAAATAACATCAGCTGAAATTAAAGGTATTCAGAACATGAACCCATGAGAAACCTGAGATGACATACTTTTCAGGAGCGTTTTGAATGTTGTTAAACTGCCAGTAATAATTTTTTGAACCGAGATGAATGCTTAAAAGATGGGGGAGTATAAAAAGAGAGAAAGCTTTGGGACCTGTGTAGGTTAGTTAGTCTGATGCAGATCCTAGGAAATCATTTATGTGTCATAATACAACTAAGGAAATACGATGTGAATCCATCACAACTGCATAAATTAAGTCTTCATAAAGAAGGCATTTTGGTAGACGTCAAACTTATTGACACATATGTTTGAGTTCATATATCATACTCAAATTCTCTTAAGTTATCTTGCTTTACTTGATTCAAGAAACCTCGTTTCATATATTGTCTCATACTAAATGGATTCAAAAATGAAATAGTAAAGGTTGTTCATTAAAGGGGTGACTTCAGGATTACCTGAGAGGAAAGAAAAATATCTGCCTAAGAATCAAGGCAACTTTATAACATTTATTAGAAAATTGGGTAATTAAGATTTGTCCATAATCTTGTATTGGTAGTTTGTAGGTCACATAAATACTGGGTCAGCATGCAAGTGACTATATATCTTAGCTATATAGTGAATTATGAGGAAGGCAAGACACAGCTTCTGGAGTCATCCTCTATCTCCTAATGAAAGTAGAGCAATTCAACAGAAGGAAATTTAATACTGCAAAATTAAGTTATTTTATGATCTAGTTTTCTTTTATCATGGCAGACCTTTTTCTGAAAATTATTCTCTCAGGAAACTGCTAACGAATCACCACAGAAAATTGCATCAAAAAGAATTTTCAGTACCCTAATATAGCAAAAAACTCCCACCTGAACTGGCCTTTCAACGTGCAGGAATGGGAAAAAAGAAAAGAAAGGAGTACATGGTCTTATGTCTGTGCACATGCAGAATGGCCACTATTAAAATACAGGGTATACCTTGGGTGGTTTTGTTGCCAAAAAGATGTGAAGAGAGCTATGCAGCTTTTCTAAAAAGGAGGTAAAATAATTACTCAAGATGAGAAAAGTAAGTCCTCTGAAGTGATAGTTGAAGAGTTCAGTTTATTCCAGCATGATCTTTAGATATAGGGACAGTATCAATAGACAAGATAGCTGAAAATTACAGGTCTTATCAGCCATTGTGACAAAGTGTAACAATGTGCTTGATGGAAAGTTGTGCAAAATTAGCATTTTACTAGCATACACATTCTAGCTCTCAGGATAACTAATGAAGTTCAGTTAATAAAGATATGGAAAATAGAAAGTAGATCTCTACCTTAAAGATGAAGTAAACTTCAAAAAGAGAAGTTTCTTATGTGTTTGACTGGTTCACGGGATTGGGAAAATGTTCTGGGTGGTTTGTTTGTTTGTTTATTTGTTTTGGTTTTCCTTATCAAATTGAATGGTGTAGATGGTTGGGTTGGGTAGTGTTGTTTATCCTCCTAACCTCAGAACTTCTCAATATACTTCAGAAGTCCAGGTGAAAATAGGATCACTCCATTATGCCACCACGTGCTCATCAAAATGCTTGCTGTGGTGGAATACTTTCTGAAGGTTTTGCCTCTCATATTTGGGAAAAAGGAAAGTTAGTATCAGAACAAGGAGGGGAGACAGACACAGACCACACCAGAGAGACTTGGACTGGCCAAGATGTGGACAGTCTTTAATGTGCTAATGGCTGAAATTCAGTAAATAGATATAACATGAAAACTGCATAGAGTGGCTCACTTTTCTGACAAATAAAAATAATTGTAGATCAAAGGAACCGAATTGTAGAATCACAAAACTGTTGAGGTTGGCAGGTACCTCTGGAGGTCATCTGGTCCAAACCCCCTGCTCAAGCAGGGACACCATGTCCAGGCAACTTTTCCATATCTGCAAGGATGGAGATGCCACCACCTTTCTGGGTAACCTATGCCAGTGGTTGGTCAGTTAACAAAGTGTTTGCTGATGTTCAGAAGGAACATGCTGTGTTTCAGTTTGTGCCCATTGCCTCTGGTCCTGTCACTGGACTCCAGTGGAAAGAGCCTGGCTGCCTCCTCCTTGCACCCTCCCTTCAGACGAGGGAGACGAGACAACCTTGGGCTCCAGTGCTTTGGAAACATGGAAAAGGCGATCTACTTACAAAAGTACAACAGTATCATCTTAATGATAACTGTATCATTTCACTAATTCATCTAGCTCCTATTGTATTTAACTAGTTGTGAATTAACACTCATTTTGATGAAGGAACTTCTTGTAGATTACCTGTAGAAAGCCTTTTCTGTTTTTTTCCAGTTATATGTTAAAAAAAAAAAAAAAAAAAAAAAAAAAAAAAAAAAAGCAAAACCAAAACAAAACAAAAACATAAATGTGTGTTCATCAAAGAATTTAAAGAAATACTTTAATACTTATATTCCATTTATTTCAAGAAATGAACTTTAGTATTATACTCCAGAGATGAAAGGTAATACATACCCCAAACATCTGATTTGCATGCTTTCATCTGAAGAATAGGGTAAGCCATGGTGTCACAGATCACACTCCTCAGTTATTACATTTAATATGGAATGGTTTGCTAAATTGTTATATCTGTATAATGTGGGCAACAGATACTGAAGTCTGAATGGTCAGACAGGGTCAGTTAAAGTGAGTGCAATAAAATACTGTTTGAGGGGGCTGAGATCTTTGTTTTCCTGGATTTTTTTAGAGAATGTTTCATATAAGATTACTTAATCTGTTTCTATCTCTTTAGATCATCTTAAACATTTTTTTTTTCCTTCCTGTAAAACAAAGATATAGAATTCCTGCTTCATCAGTCAATTATTATCCTTGAAACTTTTTTGTTTAATGTATTTTGAATTAATTGAATTTTTTGTATGCCTTTCTGATAGATCATTTTCCAAAGACCAGTTTCCCTAACCCAATTTCAGGAGCATTTATATTTGTATTAGGCTGTACTTATGTCTAAAGAAGAGTTGTTCTTGCTGTTTTGTCACTCATTACCTTGCAAGCATTTATGTGATGTACTACTTTGTGTAGAAATTCACAAATAAATTTTAGGTTTATATTTATATTAGAGAAGATAAAGCTGAAGAAATACATCTTGCATTTGAAGTGCAATGTAATGAAAGTAGTAGCTCACTTTATGGTCCCCATCAATTCTCAAGAAAGCTCTGCACAGACCACAGAGAACCTCCTGTACTTTGGCAATAGAAAGGGCCATTGTGTTTGAGGATTAAAGTTGTCAATCACGTCCTTTTCCTCTTCAGTACAGGCAATCTTAAAGAATCTTGGTATTCAGCAACAATTGTTTGAAGCAAAAATTACAAAGGGGGAAAGGGGATGGAGCCTTTTCCTTTTAACTTTTTAATATACCCATTCCTTTGAAAAGGAAGAGCATATGTAAGAAGCTCAAAATATTAATTTTATTCCAACACAGCTCTTATAGCTAAAAGAGGTCTTGGTCTCATAAGGTAATGCTGCAGCAACCTTACTTAGCCACAGAAAAAAATAAGGTATAAAATGCACCAACAGTACAAATGCACATAAGAAATTATGTGAATTTTAAAATGTGAGAGCAAATAAATGTCTACAGCAAAAACCAGTATATATTTTAAAATCTGCATTTCCTATACTGAGAACATAGGCAAAAATGCAAACAGGAAATAATGAAAAATAACAATTTATAAGAAAAATCAAATAATTTTAAATTGACACTGAAAATAGGTAAAGAGGGTATAGTATAAATAAACATAATACCTGAAAACTCTGAACCTAATTTTATTGAACAGCTATATAAACATTAAAACTAAAAGATATAGATGAAGTTCTAATGCTAAGGGCATATGTGGTTCACTACAGTTCTGCAAGAGCTGGTGGCAGACAAATAGGCTTAAAAATAATGTTTTACTATTGTTATCAAAAACAAGGCAGTATCAGAAAGACTAGGGAATAGAATGGGATAATTTTTCAAGAGAATAAAGTACAGATATACTTCTGTTTCAAACCTAGAAATAGGACAGAACTAATTAAGAAAAGTGAAATAGAAAATCCTGAGAGCAGTTTGAGCTTAAATTTTAGAATTAAAAAAAAAAAAAAAAAACAAACAAAAACCAAACCCCTAAATATTTTCTATTGCATAAGATCTTTGACAGAGATAGAGAGAAGTTACCTCAAATCTTTTCATTGAGTCACTTCTGTGAGTGCATCTAAGTATCTTCTTTTCAGCACGCTGTGGTCCTGAAGTATCTTTTTCTTGGTTTGGCAGTCAGTTGTATGTATACACATATATCCTTGTGGAGCTACATTGACTGACTGTTGTTTACTGTTAGGATATGCAGAGCACTGCAATATTTTCACATACAGAAAATAAATCGCCACAGTAGGCGTATTTTACATCCAAATTGTATACTGAAGATGTGTTGTCTATCTTTAATCCGCTAGCACATTTCCATCTTTCTGTAGCGATCCAACTGTTAGATGGCCATCAACTGTAATGCAAATTTCTAAATGGTATGTGAAAACAGTAGTGAAATTTGTTAACAGTAGCAGAATTCCCATTTCACATTCTATTAATCTTTGTATTTTTGAGAGATCCCACTAATGAGTTCTTTCTGTAATTAGTCATGTTGACACAGTTTAAAGGAGATGACTTCAATCTTGACTGAGAAGTAAGGAATTGGCAAACTCTTGCTTATTGTAGATTCACTGAAATTAATGGTGAATTGAATGTGCTATGAGGCTCCTCAGTGTAATATCTTACATGACTTGATCTTAAGTTTGTAAAACATTTAACATAAATTATTTATCTCTAGTGTTCATCGCTAAATGATCTCCGTATTGCTGCTGGAGATTTTTCTTTTAGCATTGTGGGAAATACACAGATTCCAACAAAAACTTTTTTGTTGTTGTCCTAAGTAATTCCTACTAAATCTGAAAACTGATTAAGAAACAGTGGTATGTTTCTGGAAGTTGAAGCATGTGATAACATTTGTAAAATCTAAACTATATAAGTGTTCTGAAAGTGTACTATTGCAAGCAGATCAGCAGAAACATTTTAAAGATCCTGCAAGGACATGGAGACCTACTGTAATCACGGAAACTGTTCGCTGTGAAAAAGTTAGGCCATACATATGAATCTTTTCATATCCAGAGACTAATCTGGTATTATGATGGCAAAAAACTAGAACTGCATAAAGTCCTGTAGAACTATGTGTCTCTTTTGCGGTGAATGATGGCATTCAGTGGAATGTAAAGAAATTTGTATAGGAACAAAATAAAAAAAAAACCTCTATGAAGTGATAAAAATAATAACTATGTGTTCCCTGAAAAGATTTGGTATTGAAGCTCACATTTACTATTAAGCAATGGAGCACAGGACATACCAAAGATGCTTTGTCATGTGAAAAGGGGAGATTTCCTCAAACCCTTTGTGTCTGATTAGTCTCTCACTGCCCCAGGAAAACCAAAACCCTTTTGCCTAACCAGTCTGTCAGTGTCCTATTATGGGGATCCTTCACTGAGCAGTCCATTGGATTGGAGAGTGATTTGACTGACTTGTTCAGGGTCACATGCCAACAGAGAGACCCCCCTCCCAGGTTTACACATCTTTATTTGAGTATGTTACCTACTGTCAGTGACTGCCAATATCCATGAAGGACTTACACTAACAATTTTTGGAATAACTCTACTTAATAATAAAATTGTGACAGGTTTAGGCCCAAGGATTGCTGGTGATAGTATCTGAGTGCAAAAATGGATTCAAAACAATATATAAACAAGCTCTAATCCCTAACAAATGCTAGCTCAAGATAATAATTCAGTGTTCATAACAGTATGGCTCTTACCCAATAGGACTCCCTATGGAAAAGAAGACAGGCTCAGTCCATTGACTGATCCCAGAAGTTATTATGCAGTTTTCCCTAACTTCTTCTTATTCTTAACTTACTTTTCTACTATTTCTTTATGTTTATATGGAGCTTGAGTGAGTCTAGTCATACACAGCTTTGTCACTGATTGGTGTAAAATTCCAAGATACAGTCAGTAAAATACAGAATGCATGCTTCATCGGGGTGGTCGTACCTTGGAAGCAGGTAGTTTAGGGATGGAGGTGTGTGTCAGTATTACATATGAGGTAACCTTTGGGATGGCAGTGAGCATCAGTATTACATCTGTGATCTGATTCAACAGTAAGACTTTTTTTTCTCCCTTGGTTGACAGCTGCTATGTGGCTTCTCAGCTAAAAGGTACCACGGAGTTCCCTCCCTTGCAAAGATTTCAAGAGAGCCTGGATGTGGTGTTTTCACTCTGATACACCCTATGTTTCACTTCCCTTTGCATGTATTGCATGTGGGAAGTCAGGCATGCTGACTGCATACCATCCAGGAAGTAGCAACTGCATTTCATCCTATAATATCTGTACTGGTTGTAACTTCTATTAGAGTGTGACTATAACTTTCCAGTTTTTCTCTAATTTTACCCCCAGTCATTTTCCTACACTCTGATACTCCGATAAACTAAAAGTTGAAGAAGGGGGAAAGAAGGAAATGGTCATAATGAAACTGCAGATACTCTAGAAATATGAATTCTATAATTGAACATTTTACAATGTGTTTTGCTTGCTTTCTTAATCAGAGCAAAGAAACTGATTTCACAGTTTATCTGAAGACTGTCTCAATAAGAAAGAGCAAAAGTGTATATGTTGATGATCATGCATCTTTCACCTGGCAGCTATGAAACATGGGGGAAAGTGTCTTCAATTTTGAGGATGTCATCATTGTCACTGACTAAACTTAATTATATTGGCAGTTCTATCCAACTTATCAGGCAAGCCAGGAGTGTAATCTCTGTAATCATTCCAGTTTTGTTCTTTAAAAAATTGTCAGTTTAAAACAGAGCATTTTGATAGTTTTTCTCTAGAGCCTCTCATTCAAAACATTAGTTGAACATGCTAGTCTTCACAGAAAATGTGCTAACTGAAAAGACAAACTAATGCTTAAAACATATCGATACCTGCAACATGTTATAAAGGCACTTTATCTACCTTAAGGTAAGCCAGAAATGTATTTCAAGAAATGTTTTGGGTTTACCTAAGAACCACATGGGATGTACCTTCAGTGTGCACAAAAATGGTGGTATCTCTGAGGCATTACTAAGATTTCAATTTCTAAAAATAATCAGTTGTGCCCGCTTCTTGGTATTTCCTTGACATTATGAAATGCTATCTATTTCACAAGTCAATTAACAATTTTTAATCACTGTAGGCTGACATTAGTCATTTATTTAACAGTCCTAAATTTTGGCATATTATGTATCAATAAACATAGTTGCTCACTCATTTTTTTCATATTTAGGTCTATTCTATAAGGTTTTTTTGATAACTTACAAGACTCCATTGGCAGTTGTCATGGGTCAAGGAGATTGTAAATTCAAACCCAGAACCAATTTAGTACACAGATGATTAGCTTTCTTTCCAGTGTTTAACACAACTAACATTTGTGTGGAGTACAGTTAAAAAGGAAATCTGTTTTTCAGGTATTAGCTTGAATTTTTGTTGAAAAACAAATGAATTTTTTAAAACTATTCAGTATTTTTTATTTGCAGATTTTCTCATCTATGTGCAGTTATTACTCTGCTTTAGTTTTGTTTAAGATGATCTAAATGCTTAAATTAGGGTAACTTTTAACAATAAAATAGTTCTCTTATCTGTGTCAGGCACTAGTGTTTTATCTACAAAGTTTTTACATTATATATCACTGCTTTTGTTTGAAGGAAGAGTGTAGTGAAAGAAATGAGACATTTTTGCAAAAAAAAAAAAAAAAAAAATGTTCACAACCCCTTTCCTAACTCTTGGTGAAGTTCTACCAAGGGTTTTTAAGTTGACTGTAGACTTTTTCAGTGCTTTGAAATTCATCCATTTATAGGAATGCTTCTCAGTACTATCAGTAGTTTAAAGCTAAAGTACCTGCCAGCTCTGAAGCTGGCCTTTGCAGGTCTGAAAACCAGATGGCTGGTCTGAAAACCAGATGGCTTTGCCCTCCAGAGCTGCTCACCCTTCAGAGAGGCCAAGGGCTGCATGTTTCTCTGTCCTGTTTTAGTGCTGAACTCAATGAGTAAATCCAACCCAGCAAGAGTTTTTTTAAGAGGTTTTGTTCAATGTAACAAAAAATTGCTGGTGCAAACCCTACTCACAAAGGTAGAAGTGTGACCAGGTTAAAAAAAAAAAAAAAAAAAAAAATAAATAGAAAAAATAAAATTAGAAGAAAACTTCTGTATATCAGTTATTGTCTTGCAAGTATAAGCCCCCGACATGGGTTATAAGTATTAAAGTGTCTTTTCCCTGTGCATATCTGCTCCTGGGTTAGTTTGTGGTGGGTGGTGTAATGCATGCAATGCTAGCAGTTTGATTCCTGCCTACCCTGCTGCCTTCAGGCTTGCAGTGCTCCTCGGGATCACATCTGTACAGCTGGGTGCTGCACTTTGCACATTATCTAGCTTCCCCCTCTAGGCTTTGGAAGGGCTTTGGACAGCCTTGAAAGGCAGCTGTTCTGAAGCACTGTTTCTGCTTCTGGATCCATTTTCCTTTCCCTTAGCAGTATGAAGACTTTAGAGAAATTCTGCCCTTTCCATGCAGAAAAGTCTGAGCTGTCACCTAACTAGTTTTGAAAATGCATGTTCTGTATCAGGCTCTTTGGACTTATGTTTCCATAAAAGTAACAGAAGTATGTTAATAATTACCTTTAGATAAAGAGTCCTTTATTATCCAGCTTTGATGATACTTATGAACCTTTTACAATAGATAGGCTTAAAAAACATGCACTACAGCAAAAGCAATGAAATTAGAAAACACATTATTAATTAAAAGGTATATGAAAGGACTAGATCTTGGCCATGAAAATAAAATCCTAAATTTAATAATGTTTGTGTTGGAACTTAATAATGTCTGTTTATTAATACTGATATTGCATTGGGACAAAAAAGAACAATGCTGGAGATCGATTTTTGCCCATTCATTTAGGTTATGGTGATGTAGTGATTCCATTAAATTCCACTGATAAAAATATAATGAAGCAGGTAAGTGAGGTCCAAATCAAATTAATATTAAATGAAATTAATATTAACTAGTATAAGAGTAAAACATATGAATGTACAGTGGTCCATACTGTGTTACAATACAAGCAGTGAAATGCTGTATGCATAAATTTATGCATAGTATACACTGAGTTTTCATTTACAACAATGAAGCTCCACTTCTACTGAAGCATTTAGAATAATGAGAAAGGATCAGTGATCTATATTCCTATATTAAAGAAGACTGAAAGGAAATAATAAATAAACTTCTAGCTTTAAAAAACTTGTTAAATATATCTATTTTAATTTTTTTTGAAGATAAACTGGTTAATTCTTCCTTATCAATCATAATTTCAAATAGTGTTATAGGTCGAAATCCTGGGTTTCTGCTACACTAAAAATGAATTTGTAAACCCAGTACTTTTCTTACTGCATAGTCCATTCTTTGCATCCATATAGCTAAATCTAGCTCTTTTAGTAATAAATGCAAGTTTCTGCTATTTTTTTTTTTTTCTCATTGGTGATCCTATAAAGCTAAGAATTTGACTTGATGGTCTTTAGCACAGCCAACTGAGAATACAATTTTGTGCCACATGAGAAATGAGTCTGACCGGTTTATTGTGTGACTCTGGCATAAAGTGCTATTGCAGGTGACTAATTTGGAGAATATTTTTTATTATCGTCAATACAGGGAAGGTTTTTAACCAAGTCTGTTTTTAAAATATCTTGCTTAGTTTTGCAGTTTGAAAGAAAACAATAGATTGAAAGACCTCCTCAAGGCATGTCTTACTCAAAATTAAAGTGAATTGCTTAGGAGTTTCACCAGTTAAGTTTTGAAAATCTTGGAATCTTTTGAAAATCATACTGTAGTGTATCTCCAAGGAACCTGCCCATGTGCTTAACTTCACTCTCTATGAAAAACTACCTTCTTGTGTTCAATGACAGTGTCCTTTATCGCTACTTATGACCACTGTTCCATTCTCATACTGCACATCTCCCAGGAGAGCCTGGCTGTGATTCTTCTACTGGTTCCTTTCTGGTACTGGCCCACTGCAATTAGATCTCTGCTGTGTCTTTTTTCTCTTCTCCAGGCAAAACAGGCACGAGTCATGCAGTCTCCCTGATCTTCCAGCACCCAAACCACCTGTGTCCATGCCTCAGCTGTTTGGAGTTTCTCTGAATGTCGCTCCATCCCTTCAGTGCATTAACTACTTCTTCTGATGTGGTTTCATCTGTCCTCTTGCATACTGTCCTACTGTTCATGTTGTTGACAAAGATGTTAAATAGTACCACTCATGAGAATGGGGTTCTTATAGTACAGCCAGACTTTCACTACCTCATATTCCATTCAGCCTGTAAGTCTTTACTTTGGCTATGAGGATGCTGTGAGAGAATGTGTCAAAAGCCTTACTATGCTCAGGGAAAGATACTTGCACTGCTGTGTTGGTCTACAACATCAGAAAAGACAAACTGATGAGGCAAGATTTTCTCTTGGTAAATCTGTACTTGATTTACCAAGTTTGATTTACCAAGATTGCTGTCCACAAGGCTGAAAAGCCTTTTTAGGAGGAATTTTCCTGTAAATTTGGCAGGGATGCAAGTAAGGCTGATTAGCCTTGTGGTTCTGTGGATCCTTCTTCTTACCATTTTTGGAAGACAGACATGGTTTGCCATTTTTCAGTTTCTGTTTAATAGATAGCAATGTGCACTTGCAGCCCAGCCAGCCAACTGTATTTTGAACTGCATCAAAAGAAGCATGACAAATAGGTTGAGGAAGGTGACTCTTCTCCTCTATTCTGCTCTTCTGAGATCATATCTGGACTACTGCATGCAGCTCTGGGGCCCCCAACATAAGGAGGACAAGGACCTGTTGGAGTGAGTCCAGAGGACAGTGATGTAGATGATCAAAGGGCTGTTAAAACAGGTTGAGAGAGTTGGGGTTGTTAAGCCTGGAGAAGAGGAGGCTCTGAGGAGACTTTATTGTTACCTCTCAGTATCTAAAGGGGCCTGCAAATTATGACAAGGGCATGTAGTAATAGCACAGGGGGTACTGGCTTTAAGCTGAAAGAAGGTAGATTTAAATTATTCTTCACTGCAAGGGTGGTGAGACACTGGCACAGGTTGTTCAGAGAAGATGTGGAGGCCCACTGTCTGGAAGTGCTCAAGTCCAGGTTGGATCTGGGGCTTTGAGAAACCTGATCTAGCAGAAGGTGTCCCTTCCCATGGCAGGGAGGTTGAGATACATGACCTTTAAAGGTCCCTTCCAACCCAATCCACTCTATGATTCTATAGCAGAGAGTATCTCCCCAGTGATGACAGTCACTCCACTCTAGATTGCTGTCCCATTTTGTATTTCTCACGTTTCCATACATACCTCTAATATGCCTGAAAGAATGGGACATTTTATTAGTAGATGGAACAGATTTTCTTAAAAACTACTGAAAGCCAGTAAATTAAGTTACCCAATACAGAATTCATTAACTATTAGAAAAAACAACAGTGGAGGTGGCTGATAATTCATTTCTTCAGTTTCTTAAAGCAAAATTAGTACCTTCTTGGACTATATGCATCAATCAAAGCTCAGTTCTTAAGCTCACTACCAGAGAAAGTGAGTGGAGTCCTTTGTCTTGTCTTGCACATGACTGTTATTTAATTGTTCCTTCTTGGCTAGAATCGATAGAATTGCCATTGCAATCATTTCCTCAGGGGGAGGTACTCTTCAGGAGTTTTGATTTACAGGTAGAAAGAATCAGAAGAGTAAAACAATAACAACAGTTCATCTAATGTTATACCAAAACAGAACTCGCAGATTATACTTTGTGAAAAACTTCTTTAATTTTGGAAGATATGGGATCAAGAAACAAAGTACTATAGCAAGCCTTTTTAAGGGAATAAGTCTTTATATTACGTGTCTTTCCTACACCTTTAGTGAACAGATGAGTAGTAATCAATTATGAGTACAATTGGGGCACTAAAGAAAATGTTGTCATTTTTTCCCCTGCTAGCCATTTATCTGTTTCATTTTTTGACAGAACAGAGGAAATGTAACTAAATGTTCTGTTTTAATTAAAATGAAAGTAAATTTATTAGTCAGTGAAACTGTGTTCTGTTTATGCTTGGGGAACAGACCAAACATATGTCTCTTCTTCATTGTTTGTCACCATCTAACACGAGGTTATTTCTTGTTGCTTGTTTGGCCTATTAAACAGATCATAATAGTCATAAATATAATTTTTCTTAATTCTAACTAATTATAGTGAGCACTAATAAGTAAATGGCAAAAGTAAAGCAGATCCCAAGAAGCATTCCAGTAGGTGGTGTTTTTAAAAATAGTTAAATAAATGACAGTTATCACATTACCTACAGAGAAGCATGTTGTTGTCTGGAGGAACTGCAGCGTTTCTTCAAGTAAAAACAAAGAGAATAAGAATTAATTTATTTCTTGGCTCTCGTTTCCGTTTCTTCAGTTGTCTTATTGCCTGGCTAGAGAAGTGCAACAGAGGAGGGGCTTTTGCCCCCAGGGAGGGGCTTTTGCCTTAGTGATAACAGAGATTTATGTCCAATGGAATTTTAATACCTCTAGTAAAATCTTATGATTTCTCACTTGTGGTAAGCACACCCTGGGGGGAGACATAGACACACAAGGCCAGGCACTGCAGAATAGGAAGGATGCTGTGCCTATACATTAGCCTTTACAACAGAGAAGCCCCCATCAGCTGCAGTGCATTAAGGGTGACCCTGTGGACTGTGCTATATGTTTTTGAACCTTGTTTTCTCATTTGACACTTATAAATGAAAGTGCTGTCCATCTAAGGTTTCAGAATTAGGAAGTGACCAAGAAGTTTACTTTTTGTTTCATTTCCTCTGTTTCTTCCTCTTTCAGAAATCTATTCTGATTTATCCTTTTTCCTGCTCTAATTGGAAAGTAGATTAATCCAGTTAATAGAAGCCCTGAGATTAGACATTAACTGATTCTACAACCATGTACCAAACACAGTTGGGCCACAAGGTGTAGGCAGTTCAGCAACTAAGAGCTCTACTAAATAGTTCAGTGATTTTCGAATTTCAGCTTTGGTCCTATGTTAGTGCTCAACATAATTATAAAACATGACTACTACAAATATAGTACAAATTTGTTCCATTCTGACAAAGAAGGTTAACAATATTCTGGGCTGCATTAGAAGAGCGCTATCAGCAGGTTAAGGGAAGTTGTCCATTGCCTCAGTCCTGGAGAGACTCATCTGGAGTGCTGAGTCCAGTTAGCTCCCCAGTGCAAGACACACGAGCATGTACCAGAGAAAGCCCAGAAAACAGGCAGGTAGATCATGCATGGATCAGAACATACACCCTATCAGGTGAAGCAGACCGCTGGCCCTGTTTGGCCTGGAGAGGAGAAAGCTCTAGGGAGGTCTTACTGAAATGTAAAAATACCTGATGAAGAGGTAGAGGTAAAGAAGAGGAAAACCAGACTCTTCTCAGTGCTGCCCACTGACAGCACATGAAACTATGAGCACACATTGCTATATTTAAACATGTTGTTGGTCTTGTACCTTTTTGGAAGAAGCAGAACAATATCTGTGAGCATCCTCATATTAGCAAGAAGTGCTAAAAAAGAATAGCTGGAACAACATACAGATATAGTACCGGGAGTATAGGATATAGTATAGCATGGAGGACTCCTAAGCTCTAGTGAAGATTCTGTATCAAAAATTACCCAGTTTTAGCTTAACATACTTTCAACATGCTTCAGCATTATGATTTCAATAGAAAGGATACCCTCACTTCAACAAAAGTTTCATCATCATCTTCTAACATTTTACATTTCTCTTTTTGATGTGCTGTTAGCCCCTTGAATGCTCAGTCTGAGAAGCAATTTCTTAATCTTAGTGTTCCAGGGAGAACAGGGGTCTGAAGGGATGTGGAAGCCGAAACTGAGACACCACAGAAAACTTAACCCAAACAGTAGCTTTATTACCAAA
>JAWWTY010000077.1:74183353-74195547 GCA_035222235.1 Margarornis squamiger
TAGTAAAGATAAAAGGTACATAATATGCCCCAGAAACAACATCCTTTAGGATGATATTATGAAAATCTGTCTTTATAATGTCCCAGGAGCCTTTGCTTGTTAGTGTTTTCCCACCTCTAAGCAAAAATTTATTAAAGCTTCTATCACAGTGGGAAAGAAGTCTATATCTCACCTCCAGCTGTAAGAGCCAAACTCCACCAAACACAATGTTCATAATTTAAAATAGGACATATTTGTATTTGATGTTTTATATAGAGTACCTAAATAGCCATTTGCAACAATACAGAGAGAACCTTCACCTGTGAGGATTTAATGAAAATTAAATGTGAATTCCTGTGAATGAAAAAAGTTTATTTTTGCCAACATTAGTTTCAGAAATATCAGGACAGTTTCATTACCAGAATTAAACTTACAAAAATGCCACTCTTTACACATAAACATTATACAGTCACCAGGAAGCATCCCATTTTATACTGGTCACTGCATGATCTACAGTTACAGAGTTATATTAGTTTCCTAGAGAACATCCCAATCAAGCAAGTTGCTTGATTGAATGGTGTTTATTATATATGCTAATGTGAAATTCCACAGGATGGGCAGAAAGATCTACGAATGTCTGACTCAATCACTTCACTGCCTTCATCTGAGTCTTCTTGTCTTTCCCTTGCTGTTGTGATGCAGAGACTGAGACTGACACACCATGCTATTCTTTTGTAGCCCTTGATATTTTTTCTGTGCTTTCCTGCATTCAGAGAGGGACCAATTAGCTCAGAATTTTACAGTAACAGGTAGCAAAATGCCAGGTATTACGTTGTTTTCTCTAAGTCCAGTCAGTGTATTTTCCCTGCCATTTCATGCAATACTAAATGCAAGTGACTATATTATCACAAGTTTTCTGTGACTGGCAACTGCTATTGGCATCATATATCTAGGAACAGCTGTTGTTGTTTTATTAGAAAATACTCCAGTGATGCTTAGTGTAAAAGGAGCCAAGGCAGTATCAGCAGTGCCATTCCCTCTGCAATTAGTATTGTGAAGAATTTGCTAACCTGTATTAAAAATTCACTTTTTCTAATCAATCACTTTATTTATTTTTTTTTTTAGAGGAAATACATGCCTTACGGAATGTTCAGAGACACCATATGGAAAATGAATTGTCTTAATCCTATTCCCTCTGAATATTTGTGCTGAATACCAAACGAAAAATAAAAATTAAAATCTAAAAAAAAAAAAAAATAAATACAGTAAAGGCATGATCTAGGAACCCTCCAGAGAGTCATCAGGAACATAAAGATGACTCTGTTGTTTTCATCCACTTGATGAGTTAAAAATTTCTGTACCACCATTTTGTAACAGAAAATGAAAATTTTGACTGCTGTGATCTACTTTGATATGACTTTCTGTTAGAAATCTAAAGATAGAAATGCAATAGTATTGTGAATGCATTTGATTTCAAAATTAGTTTTGCATTTCTATGCTTTAATACTTTTAGTAAAATTGTTAATTCCACTTACTGATATGCATTTTTAGATGATAGTTTCTAAAGAACTGTCATTAGTGAATCACATACAAACTTTAAAGAAAATTAATTTCTGCATATAGTAGTAGTTGTAAGAATATTTATTAATAACTCTGCAAATAAAAAAGTGTTTATGTAATAAGAGGAGAAACAGAGATTGGAGTGAGTGTCAATGTTCTCAGACATATTGCCAGGACTGGTTGTTATGCACTGCAGCTGAGAACAAAAATAATGATTTATGAATGTAAAATTGGTGGTGTGCAATGGTACAATCCTTTGTTTTTACCCTTTCCATCTAGGAAAAAGGGAAGCAGTTTGTAATTTGTTTCTAAGACTGGAAAGTTGCTGCTGGCAGTGGGGGCAACAATGTTATTCCCTGGTGCTTTTGAATAAGAGCATGAAAATTCCCAGTATGATTGCTCTCAGTGTGTGAGCAGAGGTTCTTGGCAGCAACTGAGCTAATTTTCTTTGACTGCAGCTATTATAGTACACGTGTTTAAGAACAAGGAAGAGTTGGACTTGAACTTGCCAACATCCTTATCCCAATATGATCTTGGCCATTCCTAATCTATCTATCTTGGGTACAGGAACTTTGTAATCCACCAATGACCTAGATTCTTCATTACTTCATGTATTAATGAACCACTTGGTCTTTTTTATAACTGGTTGAATGCTAGCTGGATGATTAGTTGTCTAGCAGTTACCTGCAAGACAATCAATACTTGTTTAGCATATAAAGCACTGACAGAGATTGGTTTTGTGGGCATATCCTGTAAGTTATTAACTGGAGCAGCAAAAGAATATTTTTTATTATTTATTTTTAATCTTTAGAAAGTAGTTTCCTTTTGCTACAGCTATTTATGCTCCTTCATAACTAGTTTACCTCCTTTTCAGGATTGCTCTTAAACATATAACAAGTCCACAAGTAAGAAGATACAAAAAGAGTACCTTCTTTTTTTCTGCCCCTGTAATAACTGTCACAAGCTCTCAAGTCTAGGAAGAGAACTTACTGAATGTGACTGGCAAAGTTTTGTGTTTTGATACACTGCTAGAATTTTGTAAATCTGATGGATTCCTGAGGTAAGACCTATGCTCTCTTCAAGGGTTATACCCAAATTTCCTTGGAATTTCTTCGGCCATACTGCTGCAGTCCCAGAGAGTAACTTCATTTTGAGGTTCTTTTCAAAAGGCCTTCTGTCCTCATGACAAATTTAGATTCTTTTAGCATTCAAACTGATGAAAGGATCAACCTACATCAGTAACGCCACATCTCAGTATTTAGTCTTAAAATGTAGGCATAAAAGAAATGTCAGAGTTCATTGGGGCTAATGTTTTCAAACTGTCAGCTTTTTCCTTGAAATGGCGTAATTTTGAATTCTTAAGAAAATCTTTGATCATTGTATATCAAATTATCCTGCAATAGTGGTTATAATCTCTTTACACAGATATTCTATACTCCTGCCTGTGAGATGTCTCTGAAAAATGTCAATACAAATTTATATGCATGTATTTATTTATATATATACACACACATACATATATAAGAACTGTAGATTTTCACTTTTTAAATACTTTTCTGGAGCATCAAGACTTCCCTCTGCTTCTCATATTTCCTACTGCAGAAACAAATGAGTTGATGACTTATGGTCTGAGTATCTAGTGAATATTCATAATTCTGTCTTATTCACTAGAAATTACTGAGAAAAGGCCTTAAAATGAAGCATATTGTTTTCAGCTGTATCCTTGTGTTGTTACATCTAAGCAGCATTTCATCCAGTGGTAGGTAGGCTGAAAGGCAACCCTATGTTTTATTTCTTTCACTTCGTGCACTGAGGAGGGAATCTTTGGAGAATGGTTTGACATGAATTCTTTTTCATGTGGAATTGGCTGGACCTTAAAAGAATGAAAGGGAAGGTGTGACTTTTCATTCCTTTCTTCCCTCCTTTTTTGCCCCTTCACATTACTAATGTAACTATCTCCCTGACAGGGAGATTTGAAACTTGCTTCTGCCATAGTGCAGTAAAATGGTGAAAGCATCTGGATAAAAGCAGCCCAACCCCCAGATTATGAGATCTGGATCTGGAGCTATGCATAACCTAACAGAAGTTGCATGAGAGAGAACATTCCGAAGACTGTGTATTAAAGCATTGATTCATATGTGCTGCAGTTGCAAGCCAGAGGACGTATAAATAGCAAATTGAAACAGCTTCTATTTCATTCCCTCCAAGAGCTTACATTGCCCAAATTCAAACAACTAGCTGCTTCTCGCCTTCACTTTCCTACCCTGCTGGTGAAATCATTTTAATGTATATCACTGAGCAGTTCAGAGCGATTTTCTTCAAAAAGTTCTCAAAATCCAGCACTCCAAGTGATCTCAGTGAGCAGTGTTGTTCTTTACATCTAATCTGGTGTAAAAGCTTCCATTTCGGTTACATTACATTGTAGAATTACTCTTTTCAGCTCTCCTTTTCAAATCTAGATCTTTTGTACATGGGCTACCTACCATTTATCCTTTAGATGCTGCTTCTGACCCACAGTACATTAAAAAATAAGCAGGTGCTTTCTTTTCTTCCATCCTGCCATTTCCTGCTGGAGCTTTGGTTTCATGGCTTACTTCAGGGTGCACATTCTGCTGGAATGCAAGGTTCCTTTACACCAGCAGGGTATGTGCCAGGGCTTTCACTTACATATTAATTGCATTTTTAATATGCTGCCTTAGCAAGTTGGATAAGCAGAGTCTGACACGATTGCCCCACTGCTGAAACCCTGAATCAGGAGAATGTCATTAGTCTTAATTCCAAATAATGTGTGTTTGGAGTAAAAATGCTACACAAGATTCAGATTTTTGAACGACTTTTGCATCAGCCAGCCTGCTTTGATCCAGACCAGCCTGAAAGGGCACAAATTATCCACGAACTTACAGCCAGTGGTGTAGTAATTGGAATACAGTGGTGTTAAGAGGGCAGGAAATCTTTTAAGGAGTGGGGCTGATCTGGAAGGGGACGGCTTGCCAATGTGACACCTCCTGTGTCCCATCACGATTGGAAGGAGGCATTAAAGGGCACCACTCAATCTGCATCTTACAGCCACCGCCGGACCATGTGGACGGCTGATGAACGAGCCGGCAGTGGAATGTTTAGCAGGCTGTGACGACTTTGCACAGAAATAGGAAAATTTATCGCCGGCTTGCCACAGCAGTGCCGTACTGCCCGCTTTCGGTGGTTCGCCCCTTCTCTGCGCTCCCGCCCGCTAGGCAGCGCAGCCCTCCCGGCCCCGGCCCCCCTTCCCGGCCCCGAATCTGGGGGCTCGCTGTCACCAAGCCGGAGCCGTCCTCCTTCTGCAGCTCAAGCACGAACGGGGGGTTTTCGCAGCCGCCGCGCAGAAGCCGGACAAAGATGTTGCTGTGCCCGAACACACTGGTTATATCGGTATGGGAGGATGGATGGACGGATGGATGTATGGACGGATGGATGTATGGATGGATGGACGAATGAATCGTGCATCTGTCCGAGTGCCGGGGCCAGCCGGGGTCCGTCACTGCGCGCAGGAGGCTGCGTACGGTCCCGAAGTGCTGGAGAAGGGGAAAACAAGGCGGGGAGGGAAGAAGGACGGGGGCGGGCGGGGAGGAGAGGGGAGGGGAGGCAGGCGGGCGGGCGCGGAGCGGGGCGGGGGCGGCGGGCGGCGCGGCCAATCGCCCGGGCTGCCGGCGCTGCAGGAGCCGCGGAGCGGGGCTGGGGGCTCCGAGGGACGCGCAGCCGGGGCCGGCTGCCTCTCTGAGGACGGCGAGCAGCTGTGCCGCCAGCACTGCGAAAAGTCCCCATTTGCTTCTTATAAATTAGAGTGCCTTGTCACCAGTTAGGGCAAGTCAGCCAAGGTAAGGCTTAAATAAACTGACACTTTAATATGTGGCAACATGGATATTTCTGGACAGCGGTACTTCTAACGCAGCCCTCTAAGCAGCGCAGAATATTTTGTGCAATAATGCTATCGTAGTAATCTGTCTGTGTTAAAGTTACCGCTGGTACGTAAGCCTTACCCTTGTGGTGCTGTAGAAACGCGTTTGCTTGTCCGAGGCAGTTGCAAAGGGACCTGCAAAATACAGACGTAGAAAGGTAGCAGTGCTCTGTGTATGTGTTTGTGTGTGACCGTGTTCGTAATACCTACAGTTCTGCTCCTTAACTTAATGTGCAGATAATGTGCAGATGCATTTTAATGGTGACAGCAGGCAGACTCTTTAGCTCAACTCACATATGTGAGCCTTTCTATACAACAAAAAAGCATGTCCTATTGAACTGTATGTGGAGAAAATTAAGCTTGATATTTGAATAGCAATTTCAGGGCTGGTTTTGGTTCCCCCCTCCATGTTTGTAATATTATGTGATAACTGAGGATTGAAATTGCAGCAAAAGAAGACCTCCTGCAGATTTACCCTTAGCTGCTTGTTAAAGCTTAAGCAGTCACCCAACTTTACTTTGTGTAAAGGGCGCTGTAAATAATGCACAACCAGAAATATATCTTCATTTTCTCCTAGCCTACCCTAGTAGTACCTTTCTTAATGAACAAAAACTATGTGCCTTTAGTTCATATCACATTTTGACTAACTGAACTGTCAGTCAGCTGAAACTGAGTGGTTTGGCGAGCAAAGAGTTCCTCTGGATGACTTCACTAATGTGTATCTTTGAAAACGACATAGTCCCGATTCTGTGTGTGTGTGTGTGTGTGTGTATGTGTGTGTGCCTGTAAGAGTCGGTTTTGTGTACATGAGTGACAAGATACAAGGAAGACAGGGTACAGAAGCCAGTGAAACGTGGCAAATGTAGATGCCTGCATGTATTTCTCGGAGTGGGTCTCTGTAAAGCAGTATGAACATTTCTAATATTTAAATGTAGTTCATCATTCAGGTTAGGGTTTGAATAAATTCAATTTCGTGTGCATCAATGCCCCATTAGTTTTTCATGATCAAAAGAAATACACTGGAAAACACAAGTAAAATTATGATTTCAGTTAACACAGGTGATAAAACCACTGCCTCTGTTCAAGATACAGAATTTATTTTTCATTCCAAGACACTAAGCATAGGTGCTACATTTCCAGATCTTCACTTCTGTGCTGCAGTCAATCATACACAGTTATACGAAAACACTGAAGCCTTCCTTCTGCATTAATTGCCCTTCTACTGAATGATAGTAACTGTTTGTCTTCGGGGAAAATATAAAATTAATATAAAAGTTTGGCATGTGTTTGGCATTTTGCCTAACTGTATTAGAGAAATAACCAAAAGGCTTCCCTAACCTACTCCACTGCCTTTGACAGAACATTTAATTTCAGACTTTTCTGAAGAAGATGTTATCTCATGCAAATTAAGGTGTGGCACTTTTTTTTTTTTTTAAATATGTGCCAATGGAAACAATGTAATACTTATCTTGTTAGTTTAAGTTATTAATCATTAAGGACTACAACAAATAATTTTGTTTCTTTTCTACTTATAAAAAGTCAGTCAAACAGGAAAACAAACAATGCAACTAACAAACAAACGCATTCACTGTTACCTGCTTTTTCTAAAAAAAATAACAGGAGAAATAGTTTCAGACAGCACTTTCCTTTAAATAGGAGCAAATCTGGTGCACAAGCATGGCTTAGGGGGCACTGTGCTGCTGACTGAACCACTTACAGATGAGATTGAAAACCAGATTCCTTCCACTTGCAGGTGCTGAGGATCCTAATAGACTTCTCTAGGATAGGATTGCTGACTCTGCTATTAGGACAAAATGGTCAAATTCTTGTCCAGTTTAATTCCTGAAGTAGCTTAATTTGAGAGCACTGATCTTTACTACCTACATTAAAAGTGTTGTTTAGGGTTTTTGTCCTGCAATGCAGAGACTGTAACTCAACCACTTTGATGGTGCATGCTGCGCTCATTCATGGTAATAGTTCTGGTGAACATATGCAAAGTTATAAAACAACTGGAGCTAAATGTCTTCAACATCCAAAATTAGTGTATGAGAATACATGTCTGCATGATAGGAAGGCACAGTTGTTACTGCACCAGTATTGACATTCCTGTGGTACATAACATTTACATGATATCTTCAGGGAACAATCAGTACTTAGAAGTGATTATAATAATTTTTTTTATTTTTTTTATTTTTTTTTTAAGTAATTTTGTGTCTGATCTCTTGAGCATTTAATGTGATCTCTGAACATTTAAAGTTGAATTGTTAGTTCTCAATATGGTTGTGTGGAACATTTTGACCTTTATCTCAAGCTGATAAATGAAACTTGAAAGGTATGAAAAATTCTGTTAACCAGAGCTCCTGCTCCTGTTTAAGAAACTACATTTCTGCTAATACAATTAACGTTAAGAATTATCAGTCTTATCAGATTGAATAAAACCAGCTAAATACCAGTGAGTCATCTTTATCATGGAGATGAACATGAGCTCCTATTTGGACAGCTAACAGCTAGTTAGTCCTGGAAGACCTGTCCTGCAATGGTGCCTAAGCTAAATCAGCCATCATGACACCATGGGCCACAGTTTGGTTGTAGGCAGTGCAAAATAAAGGTGGCAACTGACATGGCAGGAAGGGAAGTAAAGGCAGGGCAAAAAATACCCAACATTATAAAATGATTGTATTAATAGAAGAGATTCCATTCACCTTCTCCTACAGGAAGGAGATACATATGAAAGGTCATAAGAGGAAACCGTATGAAAATCCCAACATTACCTGCAGAATTTATATATAATCCAGTGTGTATATCTCACTAGCATTAATTATAGTACAAAACTTATTTTCCTTGTTCAACAGTGGTGTAATTTAAAAAATGTGAATATAGGTGCTGATAAATCAGGGTAAAGTGTTTTAATTTAACCGTATACTTGATGCGCAGTCTTAGACAAGTCCCTGAAGCACTCTATAGCTTGATGTATGACATGAACATTGCATGATAAATATAGAATGAATATTGCATGGTACTGTTTTAAAGAAATTTTGCAGAACCTAATACAGTTACTATTAAGCACCTCCAATACTCCATTACTTGATTTTGATTGGTACACAATTTTGCTATCCATTTCCAGTGAAAAAAATAAAAAAGCTACATGGAATTTGAAAATTCAAAGAATGGAAGTAGAATTTTTAAGAAGATCCTGAATTGGGAGCAAAAAACCCCTATGTATCCTATTAGGGAGAACAAAGACTGGCAAAATGAGATTTTTTTCCCTCCAAAACCAGTTTTTGACAAGTTATTAATACTGAGATGCTTTAAATAATGTGCCATTATTTATTTTTTTTTTTTTTTTTTTGGACTGGTTTTAATATGCACGTGGAGAATCAACAGGTTTGGAAGAAACCAGTTGGGGATTTGAAAGGAGTGAATAAGACTAATCTCCTGCTTGGGGATTGTTTTCATTTGGGGAAGGGAGTTGTTCTTTCAGATTTGGTTTTTTCTTTTCTGTTTTGTGTTTTTTTGGTTTTTTTTGGAATCATGTCTTTGTTCATTGAACACAACCAGAACAACACAGTCACGTAACTCTGTGAGTAACTGATACGCAACTTGGTAGTGTTTGCACATCCCCAGTTCTTATATAATGAAAATATATTTAGCAGATGATGGAGGCCTGTAAGAAACATGATTTTGCTTGATGGGAATTGTCATTTATATTTTTTGTAGAATTAGTTCAAACCTGAGCAGAATTAAGGCTGGGTTTGTTATCATAGAAAAGGCAAAGCATTATTTTACAATGACAAACTTTACTCCCCACGCCTTGTGAAATTGCTTGCTTCTTTTAAGTAAATGTTCTTGCAAAGGGGAATATATTTAGGTCACAGACATATTTTTCCATTCTCACTTTACCTAGCTTTCAGTATAATTTATCAAGCGCTTACATGGACAAATTTTAAAGGCTGTTTGTGAAGTGTGGTGTAAAAATACTCAAGCCGGCTGAGGTACTAGCTGCATTTCTATCATAAGAGCAATTGTTGAGATTTTTGGTCTTTGTGATTCTTCACAATCTGTAATATTGAACCCTGAAATTATTTTACAAGAGGGATCAGTCTTGTAAAATTGTCTTGACTTAGCAGATGAGCGGAGTGGGGCAGTAGGACTAGCAGGCTTTTCCTTAGGACAGTCTGTTGGATGCGGAAGTGGGGACTGCTGTGTCCTCATTTAGGTCCTCTGTCAGATGGGTACAGTGGACCGGGCATTGCAAATCAGACATCTTCAGGTTTTTCATGCACCTGGCGGGTCGTGCACTTCAATTGCTTTGAACTGTTCTTTGGAGAATTCTGCCTCTCCCTGGCGGTGATAGAGAAGTACATGCTTAAATGTAGGTGGTCTAAATACTGCCCATCATGTCTTCTTCCTGTGCCGTATTCTTGTTGAAAACAACCAACTCTGTATTTGATAGACTCCCAGTTTTGGTGTGTCCAGGTATATCATAGAATCATAGTATGGTTTGGGTTGAAAGGGACCTTTAAAGATCGTCTAATCCAACCCCTCTTGTCCTGCCATGGGCATAGCCATCTTCACCAGACCAGGTTGCTCAAAGCCTTGAATGCTGCCAGGGACATGAACATCCACAACTTCCCTGGGCAGCCTGTTCCAGTGTCTCTGTCATGCACTGCATTGATTGCCATTAAGCCCTTAGCCACAGTTATGGATGTATATATGGTTACACATGCACAGACATATTCTTTGAGAAAGTACAACGAAATGAATGTCAATTTAAAAAAATATGTACAATGGTTGGTACTGTTAAAATGTGTAAAAATTATTGGTCACATTGTGCGGCTTTAGGCTGCGCTACTCTTTGACTCAAGTCTACTTATATTGACAGATGGGAATGTGCATTTCCGTAATTATATTAAATTATTTATTTGAATTCTATGATTAGTCAACCAAATCAGTAACATACTTTTATATAGAAGTTATATATTTGGATTTGAATACTATTTATTTCACATCTTGCTATTGTTGGGTGGTGGGAAAGCTGTGAATGACAATCTTTTGGTTCAAGAAGCTATGAAGTGCCTTTCATTTTCAATAATTATGCCTTGTCCAGAGGAAATGCTCTTGTTCTGTGTTTTACTTTTAAACAACATTTCTGTATTGCACAGTTGTTAGAGCAAGGCTAAAGCTGACACTTTAAATTGGAGTGGGATGAAATTTCTCAGCTTGTATTTGGTTGAAGTTTCAGTCAGTTGTTGATGGTGTGAAAATTGATAGAATAAATGTAAAAATAGAAACATGTAAATAATATTTATAGTTGTAGGGCAAGCATTTGGGATATTCAGAGACAGGTTTGAGACTGTCCCCGTGAATCCTGTACTATTTGTAAAGGAGAAATGCTTCTTCAGTACAGAACCTTCCTATAATTAGCAAAATATATAACAGTTTAACAATGGTGGCAGAACAATAGTGTTTTCATTAATTTTGAGGGTGTTGGAGTGCATGTGTTTGTGCATATTTGAAGGAAAGAGTAGTTGCTAAAAGGGAGGTAGCTCCCTGAATTTGTTCAATAGCAAGAAAGATTTCATTTGTCTGTTAGAAGGTATTTTTAACACTGATATATTGTATTAGCACCTGGGAACTGCTGACTCTTCTGAGTGTAAAATCTTGACTTTCAGAAGACATGAAATAAAACTAGGGCATATGAGCAGCACTGTAGCATGGCAACTATTAACTGCTCGTGGGAACTGCCAATATTTAAAAATAAAAAAGAAACTAATTTACGACTGGATTATAGTCTTCAATCACTATTTCTTTTATGTTTTACATTTGGTCTTTCAATAAATAATAAAGCTTCTTACTGGTGTAATAAAAGAAAAAAGCTACACATCATTTATTACATGCAATTTCCACGCACTTTCCTGGTGAAGAGCATTTCTTATATATTTGCTGTTCATTAAAGCATGAATTCTTGCATTCATATTAGAGAATTTGAGCTCAGAGTTATTATCTTGCTTATTCAGCCTAGAGATATCTTAAATATTTTTGTATTTGTACGGGAGAAGGTGTAAAATAATCAGTTCAATTAGCATGGTATGATAAGTTTTTTTTGTTTGTTTGTTTTCAAAGTCATGAACTATCTAAGACTTCTTTTAGAAAACTACTGAAGAAGTGTAACATCCATTCTTATTCATTTTCAATGAATGCACAGCTAACACTTTGAAATCCAACGTAGCTTTGTACTAGAAACCCTTCTAAGTGTTTTTGGAAAATGGCAAGGCAATCAACAAGCTAACATGTTTTCAAGTGGTGCTCAACATTTCTAGCTAGTAGAGCTTCTTTCAGTGTCAGGTAAAGACTGCCAGAGTATTCACAACAACAGTTGCTTCATACAAGGTCTAGTGTTTCCTAAACGGGATTTATTTGTTATTCTGTGTATTCTCAGGACACTTCTCCTAGGCATAAGGTTCACAGTGCATTAACACAGTGGGTGCCCCAGAGATGTTTCATGGAGCAGCAGTGTGGGAAGGCATTTACTGTTTACTGCGTTCCGGAGGGAGGACAAAGGATCAGTCCACAGCCAGGTCAGGGGGTGAAGCTGGAACTCATTTATTGAAAGCACCTGAAGCCTTTAAGGGGTCTGGGAACTTGGAGGAGTTTGGGAGCAGTTATGGGCGGAACGCGGCAAATATGGGGAAAGAGGGGAGGGGAGAATACAATTATGGAA
>JAWWTY010000077.1:74195647-74228168 GCA_035222235.1 Margarornis squamiger
AAAGGAGAGGCGTGGCTAGGGTGGGGCCCGGCAGGTAGGAAAAGGAGGGAGAAAGATGAGGGGGGGATCTGGGGGTGGCTCAGGGCTTCATCGATGGAGGTGTGTCACACAGATACAATAGGAGTTGCTATCTAATACAAAGGTTCACTGTCTAAGCTGTCAGTTCTGGAAAGTTTCATCTTGGCTGTTCTGTGAGTTCTGCAGGCAGGGTCTCCCCACAACTGTTCTTGAAGCAAATGATGTGACCTTACGTCACAACTCCCTTCAAGCAGCAGGTGCCTTGTCCCAGCTGTTTACCAGGCACGTTATGGTCATGCAGACTGTGCATGGCATTTAGATAGGGAGTGGATCCCCAGTGCTGGTGGAATTCTGTGGTTCAGTCCCCCACTTGTCCCTGGACATAAGTGCATCGGCCTGATGGTGCATGTCAATTGTGTGCTATAAATTGGATACTAGGTTTAGAGGGCTTTATTCATGTTACATGAATATTGTCCTGTAGGAGGCCTTTATGTTTCTCAGATCCCACTCAAACAACTACATCAATTGCGGAGACCTTTTTATTTGTTAAGGAGGAGTTAGTAGATGGATATGTGGTACTAGAGAATTGATCCTCAAAGAGTGTAGTGGAGCATATGGAGAATGTATGCAAGATTATTCAGCCAAGAAGTCCCTGCTTCTCTGTAGGACCTTTTTTTTCCCTTTTTTTCCCCTTTTTTTTTTCCTTGGCTTAATTTTCTTCTGGATTAGAGTGCTATTTACTTTATATAACGGTTTGGCAAGTTCTGGATCTAAAGCAGTGAAAAGAGGCTGGATGTGGGGAAAGAAAAATAGGCCACCATTAGTTCAATAACCTTTCTTTAGCCATGAGGCAGATGAATGGAAAAGATGACTAGAGGGACGTTCCTTTGTACAGACCTTTCAGAAGTAGCCTCCTAGATGGAAGCCTATTCAGGAGGTTTATAAATACCTCTCAAGGACAGGCAGCAGGAAGACTGTTGTTGACTAGGTAGCCTTACATTGTGACTTGAAGGCTAAGGAACTTGAGCTTTTTCAGACTATATAGGTCAGATGATGACTGATTTCCTAAAGCTAATAATGCCTACTGAGCTACTGAAGTCAGTTTGGCTTATGTTGTTGCATTATGGTAGCGTGTTTGGTCAAATATACTATGTCATATCAACATGCCTATAAGTTTCCTAATTCTTAACCAAGACAGGAGAAGCCCCCATTTATGTTTGTTTGAGATATTTTTATTTTACTTGTTTTTAAGAAAAAAGATTATTACATTCTTGGAATGCAATGGGTTTAGTCCACAGGACCATTGTGTGATAATTTTGCTCATTATATTATAATGAGCACTTGCTCCATTCATTGTGAAGCTTAGTATATCTTAATGAGTGTTGTAACTCCCCTGCAGAGCAAAACTCAAGAATGTTCCTGTGCACGTGGCTCATTTAAATGGATGTGTTAACCTTTTGGGACTTGTGTGCATGTACTTACTTGCGACACATAGCTGTAAGTTTGCTTTTAAAAGCAGGGCATTACTTTTCTTAACTTTATAGAACTCCCAAAACATGGATGCTTCTATACTTAGCATTCATATTTCATGCAAGGTAAAAGATGTGTGGTTTCATTAAAATGCTCTTGTATTAAAGGACAGCTTGTAAATTTTTTGTTTGGGACTGCCATGTATTCATTAAAATTAAAGCTCATGAGTTAATGTGATTTGCTACTTGACCCCTTCTAAATATATACTTTTTTGATTCAGATTTATGTTTTTTGAAAAATATTAATTCATATTTAAGTAGGGTTATGGCTTTTGTAACCTAAATAGAGGAACTTTTAAATAGAATTGTTTTTTGTCTTCCTAAGACTTGATATTCTGGCATCACTGTATTCAGGAAAATGAGAGCTGGAAACTGAATGCCATGCAAATTGTCTTGTATTCAAGGTCTTAAGCCTGTCTGTCTGTGTAGCCAGTCTTTGTAGATTGCTGGCAATCTTGCTGTGAGACCAAAGCTTTGGATAATGACATTTCTGTAATGTCCACATACAGTGTTAGCCCTAAAGGGAAACGCTTTTCTCTGTCGTTTCCTAATGTTGCCACAAAAGCCAGCTTCAAGAAGAGGCAGACTGTTTTAAAAATACTGTTTTATCAACATTAAGACTTAAAAATATGAACTGATTTTCTGAATTGGCAAAGTTGGTGGTCCTTTGCAAAACCTGAAGGTCACCTTCATTTCTTATTCTAAAAACTGTGGTATTAGTAAATTCAAACTGATAGACAACTTGTTAATCAAATCATTCTTTTATTTTCTCTGTTCTTCCTCTACTGCATCATTTTTATTTGAACATCTCTTAGCATTCACAGAGAATTGCAAGAAGAAATTTCCTGAATTTATGAGTACTCAGCAATTATTTATTGGCTGGTAGAAACAGTAGGTAGGTAAGGTTCACCTACTCCCAGGCAGAATGTATTGAGTCCTGCTGATTCAGATGTGAGTTCCTGCTGAGTCACTGAACACCAGGCAGTTACCAGTCAGGTAGGCAAGTGTGAACCTTCATTGCATCTGAGGATGGGACAGTTGTTATTTATGATCAGTTTTTTGTCTTCCCAACTCCCCACTTTTTCCCTTATGTCTTTATACCTTTTTATTTATAGGACTTTTTCATTACTGCCCGCTCTTTACTTTCACTTCTGACTTTATTTTAGCTGTAGCTACATTAGAGGTCCAAGTTCTTTGCTCCATTTTGGTAGTCTTCAATATGTCTGGCATTAGAGAACATTTGGAAAAAAAGATGACTTTGAATAATTGCAGAAACAAATAACTTCAAATGGAGAGTTTAAATTAAATTTGGCCCCATTCTGGCTATAACTGTGAATTTATATTATCTGGAGGAAATGTTATTTTATGGACTGCACATAGTGGCTGGGCTTTTAAATTCCTCTCTCCATGTATCTCATGCCGATGAAAGGAAGTGTTGTGAATCTGATGTGCAATTCTGCTGAGTAATTTTAACAATTGATTAAAAAGGCCAGAAAGGAAAGGATAAAAGAAATGAAGAATTCAATAAAGAAGTAAAAATATGTCATTTAAGAGAGAGATTGAAACCTGTCTTTTTGGCACATGATACAAGAAAAGGAGGGCATGACTAAACCTGGTTTTTGCTCCTCTTGAAGCATTGTTCCAGATTATTGTAGGAAAGGTGTCAATTAGAGTCAACTCCTTTATGTCTTCTTATCTTACTCTTTTCACAAGATGTAGTTAGTTTTACAGGTTGCTACATAATGAATTTGATTTCTTTCCCCCTCAAGAAGCTATTTATGCAGTAGATATCTTACTCCTAAAGAGGATTACAGGCTTAGACAGAATAATCAGGGTTTGTAAATACTTTTTATGATATTATAAGCAATATGCTAGATACTGAAAATTATACCTATCTTCTGCTTAATTTTGGCTCACCAGGGTGAAATATACTTTCATACTGAGTTGGATCTCAACCTTGAGATATATTGAGACCCTCAGTCAAGGGCCTCAGCTTTTTCTTGTCACTTCTACTCAACACAGAAAGAACTTCTGCAATGGAGGTGGCTTCTGTTGGCGTTAACCTTCCCATCATACTGACCAAGGGCCTTCTGCACAGCTACCACCATTACTGTAGCCTTAATAAATTGCACTGAAAATTTGTCTTCAGGAAGCACGTCTTTGCAACAACGTTGACATGATGACTTACTCAAAAAGCCTTCTTCAGATATATACATCTCATTTTTGGATGAAGGATACCACTCCTGTACCATCTGCAGCAGCTTTAACAGTAGTACTGGAGTAATCTTTACAGATTTAGGAAATTGTTCATCCAATTGCTTAGCATCTGCCCTTTTTTTATGATGAGGTTTCTTACTATGATGACTATGAATTCTGCATATCAAATATTTGCATAAATTAAGGTAAAGAGCCCTGGTAACTGGACTAATTTTTCAATATTTGAAATATACTAAGTGGAAAAACATGACTCTTTCTTTTAGCATAGCCCATTTTAAAGTTATTAGTTTGGTGGGGGATTTTTTGGATGGTCTTGGGTTTATTTGTTTGGGTTTTTTTCCCTTTCTTTCCTTTTTTTTTCAGTTTACCTTAAAATTGCAAGTCTTTTTATGTATGTTATGTGTTCCCATGCAGATATTTCCTTTGTCTTTGACTCTGTTCCTTATTGCATAAACACATCCCTTCACTTTTATTTGATTATTCTGCAAGTTGTAAATAACTATAAGAAATGCACCATCCCTGTGTGTGACATCTCAAAAATATTGTTATTGAGTAGATTCCCAAAGGCCCTGTGAGACTGGTATCTTAACATTTATTCAGTCTGATCCTCTACAGCTTGCATTTTTTCAGTTCAAAAGACCACATAATTCTCTACTGCCTAAAGGCATGAGAGATTGGTTTTTCTCACAAGCAAAATGAATAGGTATTTTCAGCTCCCTCCATTTTGTTTAAAGTTTGTCTTTGAAAGCTTAGGATGATGAATTTGAGATTTCCTTTCAGGCACATGCTTATTTCTTTCCATCACTTATATTTTAAGGTTATACTTCTCACTCCTCATTGTTCAAGTGCAGTAGAGGTTTATTGGACTCTTCTTTGTCAGGTCGTACAGACAGGCTGCAGCACTACTTTTCCTTTTGAAGACCTTTTTATACCTAAAGTGGTTTGTGGTAACTTTGATGTTGCCTAATTGGAATCTCAGAAGTGAAAAAAAAATAAATAACTGAATGAAGAGATGAGCGGCAGGCCTAAGGTTGTACATAATCTTATTTTGCTTTCAATCATTCTTTTATGCCTTACAGTCACGTAACCCTATAATACTATTGCCTTATTTATCACCCATTCCTGGAGTCGAGTCTCGCAATTATCTGTCTCCCACACTTTGAACAGAAGCTCCTGAATTTGTATTTGTCTTCATGGTCCCTCCGAATCCTGATCCAAACTTTTAATTGGCCTCCTTTTTAATGGCTTGCCTTTCTTGAACAGTTATTTTTCATCCTGTCTTATCTACTTGTCTCACCTTAGTTTAGGCTAAGTTTCTTAGGACGGGAATATCTGTCTTAAAACTGTATAAACACCCTTCACACAGACTGTTCTGGAGAAGTCCCAGAGAACTAGGTTGGTGTTGTGCAGTGCTGCCAATAGTCACACGGAAAAGGAAATGGCATCTGATGGGCAGTGTGTCCTTACAGCCAGGAAAGCTTCCTGATGGCCAGGCACAGCTGTACGGTTGGCGTAGGGGATTCTCCTCTTCCATTGCATTGGGACAGCACTGCCCTTTTTGTGCAGTGCTCTAAAACAAGAAGGTCAAGAAAATGCAATGATGAATGAAAGGCCTCTGAGTTTCTGGAAGATTTCCAGGACACAAGAGAGGGCACCGCAGGGAGCTGGTTGCAGGAGCAGGAAAGAAGTCAAAGCCTCCCCTGGGAGGTGCAAAGCAACCGGGCAGGGGACAGTGGCCACAACTGGCAATGAAGGAGACTTTCATGGGATTTGAAGGCACAGTTTTTTCACAGGGAGGGAGCAAGCAAGGTTACGCATTGGGACAGGTTGCTTAGAGAGGGACTTCCAGTCCTAGAGGCTTTTAAAACTCATCTGGACAAGGCCCTAAAGCAACCCAACCAAACTTAGAAGGTAACCATGCCTTCACAAGGAGACTGGACTAGATAATCTCCAAAAGTCCCTTTCAACCTGCATTTTTGTTTTTATTGCCCAGCGTGCATTCCTATTTTTGATGTGTTTATTTTATCATTTCCTATTTTTTTATAAATAGCAAAGTGTAGAGTTCTGTGAAGCTATGTGGTGATTTCACAGGGATCAAATTCAGTTCTAAGTCTTCTGTACTCTTTTAAGTCCTGACTTGGGAATGTATTGCATCTATTAAGTACTCATTTCTAATAACTTTGGATGTGAATATCCACTTCAAACTTCAGTAACTGGAGAAACCAGGTTAGAGTGATAGACTTTTTTTTAGGGGATATATTTTTTTTACCTGGACTGATTACTAAAGCAAGTCCTCTTCTTTCAGAAATATGTATTTTTGAAGACAAGAGTATTTGTGGAGAGGTCTATTTCCATTAGTGAATGGAAAACTTCAAGGTTTGGAGCACAAGAAGTATAAAGTAGGACTTGTTTGTTGTAATAGCAAAAGCAGAATTGATTTATAGAGTTTGATATCTTTGAGGCCAAAGTATAAGATGAACCTGTGAAGGTGAAACAAAATGCTGATGTCATCTTGAGGTAGGATATAGAAAACAGAGTGATTGCCAGGAGGACCAAACATTTGTTAGGCACTGGACTAGTACCTGAAGAGAAGAAGTTGAAGCTCTTGAAACAAAATTTCTCAGATGGACAACAGAGCATTCTAGAAAATAATGATGAGAGAAAGCTTCTTTGTGTGCTTGAAATATTACTTTAATTTCTAAGATAACCCTCTTATTTAGTAGAGCAGAATTAAAAGACCTTCTTCTGATTTTTCTGAGTTTAGAATTCATTTTCCCCCTCAAGCTCCATGCCAGTACTATTAAGAGCATTAATTTACAGCATGGCCTGGCAGAAAATACTAATCTGTAGTGCTTTTCTCAGTGGGTTGGGGCCTAGCTGGCATTAAGCAAATGGAAGCACCAACTGCCCTAAAGGACTGACTCTGCTGCTTCATTTCTGAGTATGTTTAATATTTTCCTAATTTCCAGTGCAGCTGGATTTGATAATCCTAAGTAAATGCTACATGTGTAGTGCATTGTGCAACCTTTGGACAAATCTCAAACAACCTTATTATTATCATCTCTCCCTAGTGTATGCTAAATAGTGTGGAGAAAATAGGTCTCTTGCAGATGGACACAGAAAACAATGTAGACATTGTGTTAAGCAAGATACAATCTTTGTCATTATTTGCAATCTTTTACAAAGAGAATAATGCCACATTTTTGTTTGTCTGCTTTAAGTTCTACGGGAGTGTGTTTTTGAAACAAAAGTATTTTTAAATTGTTCTGCTAAGTTGATTTTATCCTTTAGTTTCAATGCTTTAGGTTTTTTTTAGCCGGAATGGGAAACCTGTTCATAGGCAAGGTGCAGCTCAGTATCAGTTTAGTAAGATTCCTTTTTTGTATGATTTGCGTGGACTACTGTATTTAATCTTCTCTCAAATACTATTAAATGTTTTAGTTGGCACCTGATAAAATCATAATTGAGTTAATCTGCCAGCTCTGGACGGCCACTTAAAAATAATAAAATGTTTCTATTTCTTGGAAGTGCCACATGTACTATATCATTTTTGCTGTTGTAGTGCCTCTTAGAAGCACCCATCTTTTTTCCTACTTCCTTGAATGAGAAAGGGAATGTAGATATTTTTTTTCTTCCCAGCATAGAAATCAAATTAGAATGTGTTTTATCTAGACAGAAATTATAAAGTAGCTACTTCACTCTTTCCTTTCTTTTCCAATGAAGCAGGGTGTCATCTTTTTGTATTTATTACAGATTGCTGACCGTGGAGAAAGTAAACATGGAATGTGTCTGGTGTTTATTAATGACTGCCTATCTTTAGTGGTTAAGGATGCTGAGTTAGCATTGCAGTAACATTACCTTGCAAGTACCTTTGATATTCCCATCTCAAATTTATGATATCTTGTACAGAACCTGAACTACAAACAATTCCTAATCCAGTTTCTGAAAAGGCACTGCATTAAATGAATATTTCCAATGCTATCTCAGTAAAATCTCTTTCATTTCTAGATATTGTGAAATGAGCAGAGAATAAATTTTATCTGAAGTAAGTGGAGAGGAGAAGTACATCCTTTTGGCTACGCCACAGGGCTGGAGCCCAAGAAGGTGAACTGTTTCCTTACTTGTTGCAATAGAGTAATTTTTAACTTGTGTAGCAGGCAGCGTTTACTAGCATTTAATGATCAGACTTGGTTAGATAGGTATCCAAAGTCACTGAGCCACTGCCTGACTTACACGACTAGGTCAGTGGGACTTGACAACAAATGGGCTCATACAGACAGGCTTTACATGGACCAGCTCATAAGCTCTGGAGCCTGCTGCTGTGGCAGTAAGATGACCAAGGAAGGGGAAGGATCAGGAAGTTCCAAGGTGAAATTATCTGGACTGTCTCCTTAAAGGAATTTACTCACAGGACCTTCACTTCATTGCATAGTGAATTTTAGATGCTGCTGGGTTCAGTAAATACTTCACATCCGCTACTTTCTTGTATGACTGTGGCCAGTCCTGGAATAAGTTTTATCTAGTAAGATACAGTTTTATCACATGCCGCTACCTGCCCGGTGAGTATTCTCAGGGTTTCATATTTTTTATTGGTTTTGGTTATTCCATAAATGCAAGATAGAATAGATAACAGAGGAGCTTTGCTGTCTTGTTTTTAGTTCCATAAGACAGAGGTTTATTTTTTTTTTTTTTTTTTTTTTTTTTTTTTTTTTTTTTTTTTTTTTTTCTTAAAGCAGCTGCCAGTCTCTAAAAGAGTTTAGTATTGTGTCTGTGGTATTCTGCCACTTCTTCCTCCCATCTGTCCTCCCAAACTTTGAGCCTATGGTGTAAAATGCTGTCTTGGTTGCTGCTGATCTTTATGGAAAGATTACAGCTCCAAGCCTACCTCAGCTGCTCTTCACAAAACCAAATGAAGGTTTTTTTCCTTGCAACATTACATTTTTATCCTATAAGCAAATCCTATAAGTGATGCCTCAGTATGAGATTAGTTTTTATTTTAAGTGTTCAGTTTCAGCTTAGAGAACTGGGGAATAAACCCTGCTTAATGAACAAGTTTCCCTAAAATTAACTCTGAAGATAGTGAGCCAGAAATTTTGTTGATTAATGGCTGGTGCAACATCAGTGAAGCCAAAACTGTCACATAGACTGTAACTCAGAAGTGGCTTGTGAAAACATTCAAAAATTCCTCTTTGGAAGTTTTCTTTTAATTCTTTCCAGTATTTCCTATTATTACCCCAAATTCTGCATCATTGCTGTCAAGTCAGTGTTCTGTCTGCAGGTCACAGTGCAGTTAATGTAATTTTCATTGAGTCTAAAAATTTATTTTTTCTCCTCAAAAAATTTCTAGTCAAATGTTACCTGGAAGTCTTAATCATGGTTGTTTCCAATGCTGCTGTAGTGGAAATATAGTGATATGTTCTTTGGTATGCCTTTTGGAAATGCAGACTTACTTGGGAAGATAAAAAAGGATATAAATCTAGGTGGACATATGCTTGTTTGTGTCTGTGTCCATATGAAGGCTGACTTTCTGATGAACTCCCACAAGATGTGGAAAGATTGGTGCTGCACTGTCTTTATCTCACCATATTGTTATTATTACTTTTAAAAATTATAAAAATCCCTTTAAGTTACATTCACTGTTTGTATACATAGTTCCTGTGTTCTAGTGGGTCTAGAGCTGACGTATTAAATAATGGAAAAAGCTTTCATAGCTGGATGTACCAGTTTAGTTATTAAAGGGGGGCGGAAATAAAGTTATGGCCTTATGGCCTACATAATGTCCTTCTGAGAGACTGTTCCACTTTCATTTACTTTTTCAGTAGATACAGGTAACTGGTTGGAGCTGATAAAATAATAGATTTCTTTCCTGGCCAGATCAGTTAGCTACAGCACTGCTCATCTTTGCTCTCAGTTTACAGATTTTCAGAACACAAATGCTGGACAGTCACTGTAATCACAGAAAGTTTATTATAGAGATGAAATTTAGTTTTCCAACAGAGATTTCCTTTATAAAAATGGTTACTGACCATACTTGTGTAGTGTTACAGACTTACTGAAAATTGTAGAGAGAGGAAAATCTAGGCATTGATCTCTACTTTCATGGAGTCTTAACTTTATGTAGCCTATCTAATTCTGTTCCACTGGAGGGATAACCTGGTCTGTAATGCTGGGCATTCAGATAAACCTGCAGAGAATAAGAATTGGGCGAGTAGGTGACAAAGGCTAAAAGAGCATCTAAGGCTCAATATTGTAGCTTCTTTCCTTACAATGTATGTGACACATTTGACATGAAGTGGAAAGGTTCAGTAGTTAGATCTATAAAAATACCAACAAAGCATGGCCAAGATAAAAGACACATAGAGTGGAAGGTCATATTTTCTTCTCAGATAAATAGTTCTTCAAGTATAGGTGGTTAGCAACTAAAACTCATGGAAAAAATACTTTTTTAATTTTTTTTTTTCCTCCAGGAGATCTTTTTGTTGTTGTATCTTTAGAAGAAAGACTTTTTTTTTTTTTTCTTTTCCTTTTCTATTATCACAGATCCTGAAGTGGCTGATTACTTTTGTAGGATAACCTTGTCTAACAGAGTAATATCTGAAGAGGGGAAGCAATGAGTGAAACAATGTTTAAAGTAATGCCTAAGAGTGAAAAAATGTCAATATGTCAGAGATGTCTTCTGGATAGGTTAAAAGTTATTTTCAAGAGTACATATTGAAACAGAAAGAAATTAGATCCATTGGGCCTAACTCAAAATATAATTTGGCTGTGAAAACTAGTAGTGCTCCACAACGACAGGGTGTTGTCTGAGACATACAACCAGTGATAGAAAAAGAGCCTACAGTTGCCTGTAGTTCAGATTTAGCTTTGTCATAAACAGGTTAAGCATTTTTACTCTAATAAGTGCATTATTTATTATTAGTTTAATGCTACTCTTTTGATGGTTTTTATGTTTTGGTTTTAGTTGAAAAAGTCAAACACAAAAAAGAAACCAGATTTGTTGCCTATAATGCCCTGGCTCAGGATTGCAGATTACCCTGAGCTGGGATTTCTAGTACACTCTCTAGAGCTTTCAGAGGTAAAAGACTTCATGTACACTGCTTTCAGAGCTTGTATGAAAACATTAGCAGAGGAAAAAAAGTCTTGCAGTGATGATTAAGAGGCTACTTACGTCTGTGCAGAACATTCAACAGCGTGAGGGGAATATTTGGGACATAGGAAGAGGGTTTTATATTTTTGTAGAAGCTTTGAATGTTTAAACAAATACCCACTTCCTCAGTCTAATTTTTTGTTTAAAGTGAACAAGGAGAAGGAATGTGATTTATTATACTAGGACATAGGTTGTACTGGGTGCACTTCGATAGTTCTGGGAATCAGAATATTTGGAAAAAAACCCAAATGTCTTGAACAAGGTCAGCACTGAAGGAAAATTCAAACTCCCCAAATTCTTGAAACCTTATACTGTGAAAGGAGCGTAAAAGAGAAGTATGTCTCAAAATCTGAAAGTGACTAATAATCTAGAAACTTTTTGCTCTTTAAGTCATTGATTTAGTATGTTTTATACTGTATCAGTAACAGCAGCTAAGTAATCAATGAAAGAAAGGGAGAAAAATTAATCTGTATTTTTTCACTTCTGCATGAAAGCAATTTAATATATGGAAGAATTCTTTTGGTAGTGTTTTAAATTCAGTAATAATGTTGGGTTTTGGCTGCAGTATTTTTGATTTATTTTGGTTTAATCATAGATGCAAAAATAGCCTATGTCATAGGGAATAAATTTTTCGTATGACATTGCAGTATTTTAGTTAAAATTTTAGAGTAGGCCTTTGGACTTGCTCTGCAGAGTTTTGAAGGGAAACACCAAGTATGATTTGCTTTCTCTTAACTCCACAAAACACTTCTTGTGTTTAACAAAAACAAAACCACAAAAAGAAAAAAACAAAACAAAACCAAAAACCAACCCAAAAGCAGCTCTTGATGGTATCAAAAAATAAAAAGGAATTAATATTTTACATTAGTGATAAATGATCTGATGACATATTTCACTATTACAAGGATCATTCTTCAATTAAATATCTCCTCCTTTATTGTAAAGGTTAGTCAGAATATTGCATTATTACAAATATGTTAGAGAGAATCTAGAACTGGGAGATTTAGGCTGTATGATTATTTTGCTTCAAAATTCTTGAGATTATATTTTTAAGTAACTAGCACCCACCACTGCTTTAAAGTTTTACAAAATTTCTCATTAAAATAGTAAATAAGGGTAATTTTTATACTAAATGGGTTAGATACTTCTAAATAAGGGATTTCACCTTTTATTGTAGAATGCAACATTTTAATTTGCAAGTCAGAGGTGTATTTTATTTCATAGTTGTCCAGTCAATAGATCTTAGCTTATGGGTTAAAAAAATTGCTTATGAATTATGTTTACTGTGGACAGACTTATAGATTTTTTTATTTCTTATTAGATTTTTTTCCATTTTATGAAAGAAAGGGAAAAATGATGTATCTAAAGATGACTGTTTCAGATCAGCCTGAGACATAGGTGGCAAGCACATAGCTCAGGGCCCTCAGCTGTTGGTGTCACACTGCTGTGATGTAATTCAGTAGCATATGTCAACACTTTCATAATCTTATGCAGTGTTTGTTCATTGTATGGATTTACTTCAATACGTAAACAAACAGAATATGGAAACAAAAAAAACAAAAAACAAAAAACAGTCAGCATTTATATAATGAAGTTGTTCAGATGTTTGATACATACTACTGTGAATTCCCATGATTTATGATGTCTTCTACCTCTCTGCTTGAACATAAATCATAAATACAGTTCTTCTGCATTACATGCTGTAGAGCCAAAGACAGACATTTCAAAGTGCACTTTGCTCTCATTTTCCAAAAGTGAGAAATGTTTTATATCATGAGGTGAATTACTGGCTGACATTTGGAAAGGATGTCTACCTGAATTCAGTCTGTTGCCTTTTAACTACTTCTGTGGTTTGCTAGTACATTCTTACCTAACTTGTAAAAAACGTACTAGATTGAGTTGGCTACATCTTCTCAAAAGTGCAATGACGTGTTCATATATCTAAAACCTGTGCTTTTTAAAAGCTGCAAATTGTCTGGATTGGGGTTTAGATTTAATGTGTGTATGAACTGCAAGAGGGCTTTACATTGCTAATTCATTTCACAATAGAAAAAAACTATATTTTAATGTACAAACTAAAATTAGAACTTTGTGCTTTGAAGCCGGTTTGTGCAAAATGATGGAGTGGTGTATCCAGCCATCAGTGTCATCTCTGGTAACCACTCTACATTTGTTTACATGTTTTGGTTTCTGAAGCTCATTTTGTTAAATATTTTTTTTTAGTACAATTTACATTCTCCTCCTTGCCCAATTATCTTACATGTTGTCAGCAAAGTCTTTTACTTACTATAGATTAGGATGGCAGACCTGAAAAGTGTATAAATTTTCTCAGCCCCACTGATTGCCGGTGCTGAAGAACACTCTAGTCTGTGTATATGTGATATATTTTCCATGTATATAAAGCATGTCTTTCTTTGGCAAATACCATATGGAAAGGTGTTGACATTTCCTGTCATTCTTTATCTGTTTGTCACAAAATGGGGTTTGAGATGCAGTGTTTCTGCACACATAAAAGGACAGAAAATAGCACATAAGTTTCACTAACCTTGATAGTTCAGCAAGTGCCCATTTGTGCAAGTATGGCTATAAGTGGTGACTTAAGTTGTCTCTTTTACTTGATTAATTCTTTTTCTCCACCAAAGAGGAAAAACTGGTCAGGTTTGAAGTGGCTTTATAATAAAACTGAAGAAACATAAAGCTTTAATTACAGCTTCACATGCTTAAAAATGTAGTTATAGGAATTATGTGGATTTTTTTTTTTTGTCCCTCCTGTTTAGTAAAACTGTAATTGAAAAACACTGAGTATGTCGATGATCAGAAATGTCTGGGATGGCTGGATCTATCCAGTTCAGCAATAAAGTATTTGGATAGAATCTTGATTCAACTTCTGAACCTCTTGGCTTTTTTTGATTGGTACAGTAAAATAGTGTTAAATTATGTCAACAACTTTATGGAATTTCATATATCCAAATGTTGATTTACAGAGACATATTTATGCTAAAAAAAATATTTCTGTTTTAGTCACAAAATATCTCAGAGACATCTAGCCACAATTCTCACCACTTTCACGGCTAACACACTTTATTTGAAATATTTTCCTCTTTTGTTGTATCATTTACACTTGCTGCCCAAACTACAAATCAGACTTTATAGTCACCTGATAAAAATGCAACGTTGGCCTTCCTCTAAGCAAGTAGGAGAAGAACTGCAAGTGTGAACCTGAAATCTAGGAGGTGGGATAATACACAGATAATTTTAAGGTAATGAATCTGTACATTTGAGAGTTTAAGGCTGTAGGCTTTACTTTACCTCAGGAATGGTTTTTATCTGAAGGGTCAGGCTGATCAGAATGGTTATTCCTTTCCTATTAGTCTGGAATAGTATACGTCAGTCTTAGTGCAACTGTTCCATATTGTCTAAAAGGCTAATTATTCCAAAGGCACAAGCTAATTAATTGCCTAGAGCTCACAGTGAGGAGCTGTTGTTCATGCTTTCTTTATCTGTGGTACAGTTAAGTATTGTGCAGAAGTACACTTCTAAAATCTTGTCTGTGAGGCTTGAAAGACTTCTGATGTGTGCCAACAAAGCTTAGAGAAATCTCACTTGTATTCTGATAACACTAAAGAAATTTTAAGACTATTCTCTTTTACTATATTGCATATTCCTAATCATCTGTAGAGATGTTGTTTGAAAAGCAGAAAACTCAAACAGCATGAAAGCTTGCATTCATGCACTCTTGCATCTATACTTTCACATTGAGATGGTAAATTGACCAAAAAAAACCCCTTTTTTTTAATCTTTTACCTTGTGGCTCTTAATATTGTTTTTCATTTATTGCTTGCACTGTGATACCACCTACAGGCCCTTCTTAGTATAATGCATGAAGATGATTAATGCATTGGTGTTGGGTGTGTGATTGCATAGAAATATCTTTACATATATTTGGTAGAAGACCTTTTAAAAATTAGGGAGTCACGGAATCACGTGGGTTGGAGAGGACCTCTTGAGTTCATCTAGGCTGCTTCCCCAGCCCAAGCGTGGTCAGCTACAGCAGCTTGCTCAGGAATGCGTCCAGTTATGTGTTGGATTTTTCCACAGGTGAAGACTTTAAAACCTCACTGAACAACCTAAGTTACTGCAGTAAAGATGTGTTTTCTTGTGTTCATTTGAAATTTTCTGTGTTTCAGTTTATGCTTGTTGCTTGTTGCCCTGTAACTGGAAAGTGCTGAGAATAGTCTGTTCTCCTCTTATACATTCTCCCCCTTCAGGTAGCTATCTATACACATTGGTAAGATCCCCTCTGAGAATTCTTTTCTCTGGGCTTAACGGTCCTAGTTCTGTCCCTTCATCACCTTGGTGGTCCTTTGTTGGACTCTCTCCAGTATGTCCATGCCTCTCTTGTACTGGAGTGCCCAGAATTGGACTCAGGACTCCAGGAGTGGCCTCACCAGTGTTGTGTAGAGAGAAAGGATCACCTCCCTCAACATTACTGGCAACACAGTGACATAGCAGTAACAGGGTTGTGGCATTGCAGAGTTTTATTTTTTTCTTTTTTCCAGTAGGGCCACTTTAAATATTACAAAGCTGGAAATGTCTGTACACAGATGTGTTTTCAAAGTCAAGAGAAATCAATATTTAGTAATTTGGACTCAATCAGTTAAATTTTTCATGCTGTGGAGCCCACAACTCAGTAAATATGTTTTTAATGGAGCTAAGAGAGAAGATAATTTCTTTTATAAAGCTGTGAAAGATGCCACTTAGAATTAATTCATACAAAATTCCTAGCAGAATTTTGCAGTCTTAGTAAGTTTATAGGTAATTTGATCTCACGCCATCCTAGTATTGAGAGTAATGAATGGCTTATGGTGTCAATATTCATAAACAGCCACATTACTGCTTATAAGATCTCTGAAAGCTTCCAACATATCCTTTGTAAAATGACTTATGGAAAGCCATTTAGTGGCTTTTTAATACTGTAATTTCTGTGTGCCATATTGCATCATTTGTTAGCTTTTCTTTTGGTATGAAGATAAAATGCAATTGAAAACTTAAAAATTCATTCATTTCCACTTGTGGATGCTTTCTTTGGCCTTTATATTATTGTCAAAATTGCAGCACACAGCTCAGAAGAATCAAAATTTTAAGTCTTCTGGGTTTGGAGGAAAATTTATGAGTGAGATCAAACCACCAGCGTAGCTGGTATGAAAAACAAATGATTGCTAATGGAATCAGTAGTAACAGAAAATGAAACATATTTGTCAGCATGATGCATAAAGGGTGCCATTTTTAGTATGTCAGTAAAATGAAAATCTGAATGAAAGAAAAGGAAGAGACTCCCTTTGTCTGATGTAGCAAGGGTTGGGAGGGTAAGAGAAGTGTCTGTGGGAAGGGATGGCCACTTCAGACATACCTTACATATCTTTGTAATTCCTGAAAGGGAGAAATAGCTGAGATGATGGTGCAAATTTATTTGCATTTTTGTTTTTATTTAGTAGAAAATGTTTCCTCATTTTTTTTTACTCTTGTCACGGATGGTACATGAGTAACTTCGGAGAGACAGACTTGAAAAGTCAAAGTATTATGTTGGAAAATACCTTCTTAATCCTTGAGTCTAACCATTACCCTAACACTGCCAAGTCCACTTCTAAACCATGTCCCTGAGTGTCACATCTATGGGTCTGCTAAATACCTCCAGGGATCATGACTCCACCACTTCCCTGGGCAGCCTGGGCCCATGTCTGATAACCTTTTCAGTGATGAAATTTTTCTGATTATGCAATCTAAACCATTCCCTGGTGCAACCTGAGGCCATTTCATCTTGTCCTATCATTTGTTACCTTCAGAAAGAAGCTGGTAGTTATGAAAAGACACTGAGTATGTATTGAATGATACGCAGAGCCTGTGCTATTGTGTATTAGTGGGCTACTACAGAGGAGGAGATAGCAGAATGTCTCATAATGAAAACACCAAATTGGCACCTTTTCAAAGTTGCGGTTCTCCATTCACTCTGCCCGCTATGCTTGGGGAAAGGTTTTGTGCTGTGTTCTGTGAGTCATTAGACCTAGGAAGGAAGCGATTTGCAAAAGATTTTTCACATTAAATATCGTGTTATTTGTCACACAGACTGGAGGGTTGTTTTTTGTTAGCTTTTTTGGTTCTGTTTTGTTTTGGGTTTTGGGGAGAGGTTTGGTTGGTTTTTCTTTTTGCCTGAAAGGCTTGTGATGGTGACAAGTACTGCTGTATGAAAAGAGATGCACCACAGGCTCTCTGGCAGATAAAGTTTGCAGATTATAGGAGTTTTAAGAGGTTAAGAATGAAAGAGAAAACTTAAAATCATTTACAGTGTGAAGAATATCCTGTTTATTAACTGAACTCTACAGTAGCTGGTCTTTCTGTAGGTTTTTTAGTATGATTTGGTGTATTCAAAAAAAAACATTGTGTCATTGAGAGTAGATAGAAAAATATTGTTGAAATGGCATTTGGAAGGGAAAGGTTTAATCTATTCCTGACAACTAGTGTTACCCAAACCCCTTCAGAACCTTGGGATCCAACATATCTTTGTATTGATAAGTTTTAAAGGCTAGACATATCCTGACACCTTTTAGAAAAACGTTTTCTTTTATAACATTGCTTTTCTTTTTTCCATAGCTCATAAAAATGTTATTAGACTAAAGCAGTTTGTGTTAACTCTGTATTGGGGTTAAGCACCTGCACTATTGGACTATGACTCACCATATAGCAGTGGTTGTCTTCCTCTTTTTCTTACTCTGAATGCTAATTTATGTTAGGCATTCCAATTACCTCAATTGTACATATTTATATACATTTGAATTATGAGGAGCATCTTACATACTTAAAATCCTATATTCTTATAGCTTTTAAATTATTCCACTTATATTTTTATGATGTCTTCCTTAGTAAAAAAAGGTGCTGTCAGTAATATGGTGCCATGTAAGTACAATATGTTTCTTTATGTTACTCCCAAGAAACAGAAAAATGATAATCCCTTCATTTTTGTATTTGTCCTAGAAATTAAAGAACAATAGAATTTATTATAGTGTATTATGATAATTTTTTTGTAAGTCATCACTAAGAAAAGAGACAACACTATTCAAGCAATTAAATTGCCTGGAACAGAGAAACTTCTAATAGTGGGTAATTATAACTTGAAATAGTGTGTACTGTTTGCTCACATAACTGTATAAAATGTATGGGGTCTGTAGTGGCTAATGAACAAAGTGAAGCAGATAGTACTGTCAGTTGTTTGACTACTTTGCAGTATGGAAATACAATTTCAGGTTTTCTTCTAGAAGCAGAACCTGTTTATTTGCAAGGACTTTAATACGTATTTCCTAGATAATCCCCCTTCCAAATGTCACTTATTGGAAGCAGCTTGTGCATAATAAAGATCATAATCAGGTCCTTTAGTGAATAGGTAACAGACTGTTTTAGATACCAGTCATCCTTGGTCCTCGTTGAGTATTGCTGTGCTCAGTGATACTCTGATCACTTTGTGCATGTAATGATCAGATAGTGATTAGTTGTACACAAGAGAGTGTTTTATCAGTGAAGGGAACGAGTACAAAAGACCTGATCTTATTTTTGATTCAGCCAATGTCACTGAATGCTCCATATGTTTGGTTGATACCTGAGCTGAGATAAATTAATACAGTTAGATTCCTTTTATGGTTTTTGTTTTGAGCGTCTTCTGTAAGGAGAGGAACCATACATACAATGATATTCAGAAGATGCAAGAGATACAATCTGTATTTTAGTCAAAATTACTTTTTATTGGCATATGGAGATGATTCTTAACAGACACATAAAAGTTTCAAGAAATAAACCCATTGCTAACACACATGGTCTAATTCAGGTATGGTCTAACACCTAATCTAATAATACATACTGTCTGTATGTGTATCTGTTATCCTTCCCTCCTCCACTGCTAAGAACTTTTTAAACCGTTGGCCAGTTCTTGCCAAGTTTCACAGATGGTTAGAAGTCTCAAGGATGCAAAATTTCCTATAAATTTTACAAAAATAAGTACTGCTTCTGGGAGAAAAGCTTGCTGTGTGATAACACCTTCTACTAAATATCCCACAAGCAAGAAAATACTCGAGTTATCTTTATTTATCTATATTATGATATAGCTATGTATTGCTGAGCTTATGGTGTCATGAAGTGTGTTTCTTTCCAGGGCTGCTGCAAAACAAGGTGCTAGTTGCATCACAAAGAGAGAGTCTTCAAAGCTAAGATGGTTGGCAATTAAAGGGGCTCCAATTGATGCATTTTTTAACTTCTGATGCAAAAATACGATTTGATAAAAATCTTGTATATTAGTTAATATTTTTTTTTTTATTTGCATACTTTCTAATATACCTGTGAAAAATTGCACAAGGTATTTATTTTTGTTATTCATTCCTGGACTATGTGTTATTCAGTGGTACACCAGAGAGCCTCCCCAAAATAATTAAGTTATTACTGAATTATGCTAGTACATATGAAAGGATACTTTGTTAATTTTTTTATTGGACTTTGTTGAAACACGATATTATTTTGATGATTTTCTTCTTCTCTTAGAATATATTTATTTATCAGAAACAGTGGAAACTGCTATGTAGAAACTAAAACAATACAATTTGCAAAGCAGAATTATAAACTATAATGAAGAAGCCTAAGTAAAATATTATTCTGAATGAAATACTAAGAGTTGAAATATAATTCAAGTTACATAAACAGAACACAGGAAGAAAATATGCTTTAACTGCAGAAAAAAAATCTCAAAATTGAGCAAAAGTAGAATTGCTTTAATCTTTGACTATCAGTTGAAGGGAGTGATACTCAAGAATGTGGACGTAGGAGAAGGAGATTGCCAGAAGTATGACAGTTGGTGGACTGTTAAAATAAGAATTTTAGTACCTTACAGAAAATGTTAGGGAAACATTATTTACATCATGTGAAACACCAGTTTGCTATCAAATACCTATTTATGACACATTATTTTCAGAGGTTTTGCTTAAAAACTTTTTTTTTCTTTGATGGAAACAAAAGGTGGTGTGCTGTTCAATACAGTGAACTATAGATATTCTGTCTTTATGCAGATAAGAGTTACTTAACATAGGATGCAGAGAGCTATCACCAAAACATACTAATGGAAAACTTTGTCTGATAGCCAGTTCCTAAAGATCAAATGTGTGTTACCCAAAATTATAAATAGTTTAGTTTAAGTAGTAGTTTGTTCAACTGGAGTGATAGATTATGTTTAAGCAGAAGATGCAGCACTGCACATTATGGAACTGTGGTTCACAGACTGACTGACAAGTAAAGAAAGGCTCAGATGCCAGAATCAAGCTGACAACAGTCTCATTCTGGATATAGGATGAAAAATGAGTAGATTTTGTGTGCGGATGTGTAGAGTGTGGATATGGTGGTTTTTTTTTTTATTTTTTTTTTTTTTTTTTTTTTTTAATGCCTGAACACAAGTATTGGTGAAAATAGAAGAAAACCAGACTCAAAGAGCTGAAATTTTGTCCTATAAAAGACATTGATTTAATATTATTTCTGTGTATAAGTATTGGCAAGGCATAAGTCTGAATTTGTTCTTGCAATGAAGAGTATCAGAAAGATTTGAATCTGTGAAAGTAAAATGTAGAGTAATTAAGCTACTTTGTTTTTGAAAATATGACTTAAGGACTAGATAATTTTGACATGGTTAAAAAAACCTTTCACAGCTACTACTGTCAGGCCATTTAATTTATGTGACTTAACAAAGATTAACACTATTTTTTGTGTGTTGTTTGTTTGTTTGTTTTTCTTTGTCCTCCTCCCTAGGGGAAGAGTTTGAAAGTTTCTTGTCTAATGTAAACTTTTGTGATTATTTGTTAATTTTGTACTTAAATTATGTAACCAGGAGACACTCTTTGGTGAAACATAAATTTTTTCAGTAGATGGCTGATTGGTGATGATTCTTCTGTAATTAGTTTAAATAAGCTGGCATTTGCTCTAAGCCAGAAGGTGAGCACCATACTTACTTTGTATGTGAGTACCTGGAAACTTTTATTCTGCATTTTACTGTACTTGACAAGAATTCCTTCTTTCTTTGGTCATAAGTGGCCTGTGTTTTCAAGGGAGCAGAGATCTAAGATGGAAGGTGTCCTTATGATCGTGTATTTTACTTCTACATTTTGGGAGTTGTTTTTCATTAGAATGTTAATGGAGAATCTCCAACTAGATGTTTGTGTAATTATATCACTTGTCTCAATAGAAAGAGAAAAGCTGTCTGCTTTCTTTTCTAGCCCTGAACTGTATTATAGCATCTGAGAATATTGTTTCTACAGCAGTTGTTGAATCATCCATTCTATTCAAATGTATCAACATTGGTTATTCAGGAGGTTTGCATAAATAATTAAGGTGTTATTACTATATAAATAAAAAACTATTGCCACATGAAAATAACTTGCTTCCAACTCATGTTAAATAATAGTCTTTCCAAAAGTATTTAATAAAATTGTATCTGGAAAAAAACAACCTAAGGTCCTGAAAGCACAACATTTTATCAATTACATGAGGGATTTTAGAGAAGGAAGTATAAATGTTTTAAACCATTATATTTCACAGAATCGTAGAATATCCTGCACTGGAAGAGACCCATGAGGATCATCAAGTCCACATCTTGACTCCACACAGGCCAGCCTAAAACTTAAACCTCAGAGCTTTGTCCAAATATTTCTTAAACATTGACAGGCCTGGAGACTGCTTCCCTTTAGGGAGTTTGTTCCGGTGATTGACCACATCTCAGTAAAAGAACTTTTTCCTAATGTCCAATCTGAACATCCCCTGATGCAACTTTAAGCTATTCTCTCGCATCCTGTCACCAGGCACCAGAGATCAGCAATTCCCTCTGTTCTCCCTCATGGGGAGGTTGTAAGCAGCAATAAGGGCACACTTCAGTCTCCTCTTTTCTAGGAGGAGTCCACCTAGTCCCACAAGTCTTTCCCTCTAGGCCTTTCACCATCTTTGTTGCCCTTCTTTGAGCACATTCTGATACTTTTATACGCTTCTGATATTGTGGAGCCCTGAACCACACACAGTACTTGAGGTAAGGTCACACCAGTGCAGAGTGGAGCGGGGCAATCACTTCTTTCAGCTGGTTACCTATACTGTACTTAATGCTCCCTGCAATGACCTTTTAGACCATCAGTGAACGTTGCTGACTCATGTTGATCTTACTATCAACCAAAACCACCAGATTCCTTGTACAAATATTGTTCAAGCAAAGTATCTTTTTTTCCCCCCAGAATATACAGTGATAGTTTTCATCTTTTTCTGTGGCATAAATAGTTTGGTAAAGACACTGAAATTAATAACTTTTGCCTATTGCCTATTGTTAGAGCTTACTGCACTGTACAAGATGGAATAGCCTCTGCAGTTGGGATCATCTGCTATAGAGAGAACAGTGAGTTTTACGCAGAAATCATTGGACAGAATATATTCATCAGTCTTACCTTAGGAACTTGGTTTTCCATATTTGCTCAGCAAATCTCTGTGTTGCTCCATATTTTCCATACAGAAGTAGCAACAGTGATATGTTAAAATCCATTTTTAAGCCTTTTATTGCAACTCTGATTTACAAATACTGTGCTCGTGGCTGTGTAAATCTGTTGTTGCCCATATAGTTATAGATTTTTGCTGGTTGTGGTTCTGGCTCCTGGAGAGTTGATTTACATTAAGTAGCCTTGAAAAACACGATATAAGTGTTTGGAGAATATAAGATAAACAGAATCTCTGGTAGTAGGTACATTACTACTGAAATTTTCAATCTGTCTCAATAGAGTCTGACGGACTTAGTGAGCTTTTACCAGAGCACACTGCTCTTAAAAGAGCACTTGGCCTTCTTTTGCTATATGGAGCAAGTAATTTATTCCAGCTCAGATAATTCAGCTTATTTTCTCTGCTGTTCTCTGTACTGTTACTTGCTGATATGCCAAGCACAGAAGGAAGAATGCGGGTGTTCACTACTTTATCTATTCAGTCTTCTTGATGAGAGCCAGAATGTTCCAATAAGTTAAGGCCCTATGATTTTTATATGCAGTTCGCTGATCCAAAAGGTACTCTGGGGTTGCAAAGCTGGAGACACCACATGAATGAGTAGGATAAAATTTATTCTGCAATAGAAGGGGTTTGATCTCACTAGCCAAATCATTTATTCCTGTCTTACACTTCTGCTCCTAGGGCAGCAACAGTGATGCAGTGGATGGGGGATGGTCTCTACTTAACCACAGAAAGTTAGTCCAAATCTCAGATAGAAGCACAAGTGAAGGCTGAACTACCTCTGCAGTTCAGGTTTCCCCACAAGAAGGGAGATCCCTTTCTCTCTGGTCTAGAATTGTGCTCGAGGGTTAAACATGATCATGAATGTTAAATTATCACTCTGCTGACATGTTTAACAGAAAAGTTTAAGGCATTTGAAAATTATTTAAGTATAATAGACTTGCTGTACTTTCTTCATATTCTGTGTCTCAGGAAAGAACACAGGCTTATGTAAATTATATTATATTTTAGGTTTGCTTTGTTACGGTCCCTGAAATAAAAATTTTCATGACTGTGATATATGTAAACAACACAGCACAGCATAGCCTGTTTGGAATTTTTGTGTTAGTGTGATTTCCCAGTCTTTCAGAATTATATCCAACTCTCATGAATCAAAATATTTTTTCTCTTGAATCAACTTTCTGGATCCTACAGTGCTGAACTTAATGCCTCACAGTTTTAGCTCCTGTTATTTAAACTACTGTCTTTTGTACCCTGCACATTTGCAACGTACTGCAATGTGTTAGAGGAAAGTTTTAAGGAAGTTCTTCCCTTGCTCAAGAAGTCATATATGTACCTGTATCCATCATAGCTCCTATGAGACTCATTCTTCAGAAAACAAAGTCAGTTGTGCAATTCTTAGACTCTTTCTTTCTATCCATCATTTGAAAACATTATAAAGCTCCCAGTTTTTACTTTTTGCCATTATTAAAGAACCTATAGATGTACTCTACCAGATTGAGTAGTAGTTGTTGATTCCTTTTCGGGAAGTGAGAAATGGATGCTGGATTTGTACTTGCACTCTATGCTAAAGACAGATTAGTGAGAGCTACTTTGAAATTTTAATGGGTAAGAAAAAAGGGGTAAATAGAAACTTCTGACTTAGCAAATGAATATGATAGGATGTGTGTGAGTATTAGGCTTGTTTGATATTTGTTTCTGGGACATGACAATAATTAGTATTCTGACAAATAAGTTTAAGAATATTCCTGAATATGCCATCTTTATTGTGCAACATAAATGGATGAGACATAGTGAAATAAGGAAATAGGAAAGCTCTGTCAGCTGTTAGTTGGAACCACGTGAAACAAAAATACCTTGCAGAATGATTGTGATGGATAACCAATTTTCTTATTAAAGTAGAAAAAATAACAAACAGGACTAAATAATGAATTTTCCACTTAATTTTCGTAGCAACCAATAAAATGTTTAACTGCAGTATGTCTTCTTTGAAATAGATAATTGCAACTCATGAAGTTTAACTTGAAAGAAAGGTCGAATTCAATATTTTCCATTTAATAATTCTAAAATAAATCCTGATATTCTACATATTTGCTATGAACACCTTTTCCTATACAATGCCTAAATATAAAAAAGTAAAATATTTTATTTGTATTTCAAAACAGATACATTTCCAGACTACTTTTTGTAGTACTATCAGCATCGTAGAAAGAGAAAATTATTCCTACTTGTATGAGGACTTATTGTGCTTGATTCTCAATGTGAGAGAAAAGAAGGTTCAAGGGAGAGTTATGGTACTAGCCCTGGATTACCTGGACCATGGTACCAAACACAGCAAAACAAGGACAATTAAGTGCAAGGAATGTTTTAGCGACGTTTTTAAGATCATCAGTTACTCTTGATCTTAATCATCAGTTACATCAGTTACTCTGCTTGAGTATGTAATGCTTCTACCTAATTTTGAAAAGCCCTGTCATCAATTTACTGATACTCTAGAGTGGCCAAGCTAACACTAAGTAAAAAATGGAATCTGCAGGATGTATCTTAAGTGACAATGGAAACTTTTAAGTGAAGAATAGATGTCAAGAAGGTGATAATTTTTTTTCTGTGTGGATTTATCTTTGAATGTTATATATCACAATTTTCATAGTATGAAAGGATAGATTGTAGTTATCACTTTTACTACATTCTCTCTACTGGTCCTCCACACAGTCTACAGTGAATACCCCCAACTGTTCATGTCCTCCAAAATTCCCACTAGTTTGCTTTTTGGGTATTTTTTAATGGATATATTTATTTGGGAAGAGTTATACTAGGATCTAGCTCTGCATCTTTTCTGAAGTTTAAACAAAGTTACAGTTTGGGTATGCATTTATTACTGTAAGTGAACTCTATACTGCGACATGTTTTTGTCCATAACTGACTCAATTATTTTCTATGACTTTTAGTGTACTATAGGAAGTGCATGGTTTTTTGCAAACATGTTTCCTTTTAAATCAGAATGGGTGAGCGGGAAGAGGCGTAATGCCTTATAAAAGTACTGTTTGAGAAAATGTGAAATATATCACAGTAGTGAAATTGATCTGTCTCCTCAATATATTAAATAATCTGTTCTATTTTGGAGAGTGGTTTTTTTTACTGCAGTGAACTGAGTACTTTGAACAAATGGTTTGTTCTTTTCTGCATCCTCTGTGTGAAACAATTCATGGTGACACTGACACACTTTATCTTCACAGCCATCACAGAATATTATAGTTCCTTTCCTACAATATTGTGGGAGTTGGTGCATTCATTTAAGCAGAGCTAGAGCTATACCTTGTGCCAGATCGTACATTTCACAATGTCAGCCGAGAAGGCAATTTAGTAGGATGATTTTTGTATACTAAGAATCAATGTAAGAACATTTTCACTCCTTTAAGTATATCAATTCATGCCTTGTCACTAATCATGAAGATAGAAAACAGATACCTTAAGCTTATGGCATTTATCCAGCTCAGCCACTTATTTGGGAGCACTGAGCACTGTGGCTTCTGGTAGGGTGCTCTGATTACTATCAAAATCCCAAGCTATAATAGAGGTGCTTAACATTAATCTTAGAATCACACGTGGAAAAAGCGGATGTTTTCTTATAACCTGTCTGAAAACTACACCTGCATCAATTTTTGGATGGAAGCTAATTCTATCTCTTAGCAGAAAAGCAATATGATTAGGAACATTCTTACAATGTTACATCTCAGCTCTGATAGGAAAAAAAATACTTGAACATAATTTCTTTTTCTAAGTTTACATATGTCAGTAAAATGTTTGCCCCACATAAAAACAACTATGTACATAGATTGCCTTTTGTTTTCCTCTGATTATTCTTCTCCTAATAATAAGTTTTACTTTGCAGCAATATTTTTTTTTTCTACAATGGAGTATGTGTTTCTCACCTTGAATTATTATATTGTGTTTGTTCTCTGACTTTCATTGGTCCAACAGAATGAAAATATTTATGTTGAAAAATAACACACTTTCTTGTGCATTACTGAAAAAATAAATATAACCTTGCTGCTAGGCTGTGACTAAAGGACTACTATGTATCACAAGACTTCAATAAGGAAGACCCTTCCCAGCATAAGAGGTTTGAAATCTTATAGAAAAGTAGATCTTTTTTGTCCTTATTTAATAATGCTGATTTCTTATTTTTACTATCTTTTGCCAATGCAATACTCTGGATTTTCGTGGCTTTTGATGGTCAAAACTTGGGAAAAGAGTGTTTTAGAACAAAATGAAAACTTCTAGAAAATTTAATTTCAAATCACTGAAATCATCACATGATTGGGGTTTTTTTTCCCCCTCAGAATATGACTAATAAAATAAATTTTCAAATACTTTGGACAAAAATATTTTAAAATAAGAAAATAACGTTAGTTTTTCTAATGTAGATGTATGCAACAGCAATTTTCTATGGAATTTAAGCATTCTACGACAGAAACATTCTTATCTGTTTCAGCCAATGGCCATGTGAGTAGAAAACAGAAAGAGTTTTGTGACCTGGGACCCATTCTCTGGCGTAATTTTCTTTTGAATACGGTGGGAGTTACTCTTACCCTCAGCAAAACACATAAGGTCCTCCTCATAACTTTACTTTAGCAGTGATGTATCATGGTTATTTAAGCTGTTTATCCTCAACATCCTGAATTATATAGTGGAACAAAATTTATTTCAAGGCTGGTAAAACAACCTTAAAAATTACTAGCTCATTTCAGGTTGGTGGTATTCCAACAGTTGAAAGGGTGGGGTTGAAAACTGAAACAGTTGTCTTGTAAGGTAGGTATATTCTTTGTTTTATGTAGTAGTGCTTTGAGCTTCTCTTTGGGATTTTATATGTCCTTAGAACTGAACCAGAAGTATTTCAAGGCAGATGAAAGAGAAGGTACAGTGCAATTAAAAAAAAAAATCACAAATTATTGTTATATGATGTCTGTGTGCGTGTGTGCAAAAATTCTATGTATACTGCAAAGTTATGATTTAAGTTATGTTTTTTGCAATTCAGGGAGCCACAAGAGTAAATATTATAGACTAACATTTGGAGATGACAGGACAGTTGAATTAAAATGTTGTCTTCAGCCAAGAACTGAAATTCCATCTGCTCAGCTCAATTTCATGCAAGTGCTCTGAGCTCATTAGAGTTAGCTTAATTGAACATTTTTTCTTTTTTAAAATCAGACATATTATGATAAAGCAGTTACAGGACCTATTATGGAATAAAACATCTAGGCAGGTTGCTTTCTTATTTAATAGGGAGAGAGCGTTTGGTTATAGTGTTTTTTGAGTTCTACTTGTAAAATGGCTCTTTTTCCTCTGTCAACCAAGAGTAATTTCCAAATTTGCTGGGACCAGCGGTCAGTCAGTCACGATTCCTGCCATCACAGGCACAGCTGCCTTTACCCTAGAACCCTCAGATAGCATATAACACATGATTTTTTTTATTTTTTTTTTTTGCAGATAAGAAGTTTTACCCTTGTTTTCCCTCCCTCCCATCCCTATCCCTTCCTCAGTCCCCTTGGAGGTGTCAGCATGACTGAAAGAGAAAGCAGATATTTTAGCTGTGCAAAATCTCAAACATTGTCCTTGTTATAGCCAAGAAACGTGTAGGACTTCAGTGGCTATTGGCAGTTATAGTATATTTTCTGAATTTCACAAAAAAAAATTTTCTTTGACAGTCACTGGCACAAGGTTGGGAGTCCTCTTTATCTGCATGCCTCTTTTCTCTGATGAATCAGAGTTTATGAACCAAGTCACTTACTTTGTTCTGATGTGTGTTTTCTGCTCCATTTATTAAAAAGCTGTGAGCTATTTCTTCAGAATTGGTTGAGGGGGGGAAGCAAAAAAACTTGCATAAAACAGGATTGTAAGCCTAATGTTATTTAAGTCAATCATACGAATCAAACTGATTAAAATGTGACTAGCACTTACTCCTGGTTTATTGCACCAACTCATAAAATTCAAGTGAATTATTTTTTCCCTTTTTATAACATATTTATTATAATATTCAGAGAAATATCTTGAGTGTCTTGAAACTACAGGGAATAAAAATATAAAAAAATTTTTCTCATATAAAAAAGATGACAGAAGATCCTTCCTAAATCACACCAATCATAATACTTAGGCATACACATATCCTGTGAACTAACTGTCCCAAAAGGACTTTTTTTTCTTTGGATTACAGTTACCAAATCCCCTGCTGTTACCTTTGTGTCTCTGTGATTGCTCTTCCCCTTCAGTAAAGAGATGCTTGCCTCTTTTTGCATGGCCATCACAGTAATTCTGTTTACCCTGTTTTGACTTAATTGATTGTCCAGAGTTTGCACTTGCACAGTTCCATCCAAGACACTATGAAAATGATGGAGATATTCGAGAACCATCTGGACACCGTCCTGTGCAATGTGCTGTAGGATGACCCTCCTTGCGTAGGGAGGTTGGACCAGATGACCCACTGTGCTCCCTTTCAACCTTACTCTGTGATTCTGTGATATTGGGGTATGAAGAGGCTTATTGATGTTGTGTAGGAGACTGACTCTCACAGACCCTTATTTATGACCATTTTTTCCATCCTTCCTGTGCTACCATTGACATGACTCTAGACAAACTGTCATGCATGTTTGTAAACAGGGAAAGCTAAAGGATTAGTTGCTTCCTATGTGATTATATTATTGTACTTTAGATTCGGTATTTAAAGAAGTCAAAATCAAAATCTCAAACCCTTCAGCACACAAAGTCATCAGAGATGTTTTTATAGGTTGTAGTTGATACCAATCCTTTTGCCATAAGGACAGATCCTGTGCTTGAATTTGTTTCATTTACATTTGACACATAAAGAGTTTGTGTAAATGGCGTGAGGAGAAGGAAGACCTTTTTATACTAGACCTTGATTTATACTTGTACAAAAAGGATTCTAAGTTTTCAATTCTCTTAAAATATTAAGTCACAAGAAAAAAACTAACAAACAAACACACAAAAAGCCCTGAACTTGTAGTAATAAAAAGTAGTATTTCAAAGGCCTTTAAATTTTTCAAACCAATGTGAAAACAGCTGGTATTGTTTTGTGATGGTATTGTAATGGAGAGAAAAGAAGGAACATTGGGAAAGTCTTCCCTGCACTAAGTATGGACTCCGTGCCTCAGACTGTGTAGAACATGCTGCCTTTGCATTCATGAGTCCCGCGTCCTCGTAGAAACTGCTGAAGCTGGTTAAGACTTTGTGTTGCTCATTCAGTTTCCTGAAATTAGTAACAAAGGACAGATTTTTAATGACATGAGGTGGATCTCAATGGAAGGAACCACTTTTTATCCAGAGTTCTGATTTAAATACCCAACCCCTGCAGGAAACAGGAGGAACCCTGTCCTGAATCTTCTGATGTGAAAACTGCAGCAGGATTCACTGTAGCAATGTATTTGATCTAGAGGAATCGTGCTGCAGTTCCAACTGAACCACTTTATCAGAATTAACTGGAAAAACTGTATCTTTTAATGTCATTTCATTTTGTTATGAAATCTAGCTGAGATTCTTAACCAGTAACTGAGCCCTCCATCTCAAAGGCAGAGTGCCCCTGCACTGTCTGCTCTATCTGAATGGAAGAAGTCAGAGAGAGCTGCTGAGGACAATACTCTGGGCCATAGAAAAACATTTTCTATGCAGGAATATAATTTCAATCCGAAGCCAAAACCTGATAAAAATTGATGTAGAATATATAATATATAAACAAAGATGGATAGAAACTTGTGCGTATTTAGAAATAAGTGGCTTATTAAAAAATATACACTCTTTCCTTGTGACCTTTATCTATTTCCATGTCTTCCACAATTATGTGTATATACAATGAAGGTGCTGCCGTTTGTAGAGAGATTCCAATTTTCACTTGATCTAATGTTCTCTGTTGTGTACAGCCAAATTTGAAGGACTCTTTCAGCCCATTTAAGTAATCAGCATTAATTCAAATAAATAGTTGTTTGTATCTGTGTGTTGTAAGTTTGGTGAATTATTATTGTGCTCACATGGTACCTTACTTTGTCCAAATGAGCAAAAAATCCCACTGTTTTCCCTCAGTAAGTAGCATCGCTTTTGAGGATATTTCTCTAATAACCTCATTTCAAGGCAGCTGTCACAGAAATTAAAGGCATATATGCTGAATGCATATAAGAAAAGCTGCAGAGAGGGTATGGGATATTGGATGAAGGATGCTTTTGTCTTGAGCTCAGTTTTGTGAGCTAGGCTTAGTAGATGAAGAGAAATCTATTGTGCTGTTGTATTCTTGGGTGTTTTCTTGCAGCATGATTATTTGATTTGTTCTTATGTAGACTTAGGTGATAAAGAGTTATCATGATGGCAAAATAAGTATTTATTTCTCTTACAGGGTACAGTCTGGGGGGAAAAAAAGGGAAGTTAAAGCAAAAAAAAAAAAAAAGATTATTTACTTCTTAAAAGAATTTTGTTGTTTTAGAGGCATATATCTTGTTTCTGGAATTAGGACAGCAGCAGATTATGAACTTTAGTTATTCTTAAAGAAGACTTGAGGATTGTGTTCCTAAACTTTCCCTTAGTGGGTGAGCCTTAATCTTTTCACTGTCTAGTTTTTCTAAGTAGGGAAAACATGATACTTGTGTTTATTTATTGTTGAGTGTTTCTGTGAATATACGAGACCTAAAAATAAAATTAGTATTTTTACATTTTCTTTTGATGCCTTCATTAACAGTTTATATACTTTTTCAAAATAAAGCAAGTCACAAAGAAGTACATGCTAGTTTAGTTAATGAGAAGTTGTATTCCTATATAGGTACAATAAATTATTAATTTTTATTTCTGTATTTGAAAGTGAATCCAAAGAAGCAAATACACAGAGGCCTAAGCCTGCTTAATTTGACCTCTCTGCATAGGTGTTATATTTTGCATCTTGCTCTTGTTTTTGGGGAGCTTCCTTATTTTTTGAAAAATAAACATATTTCATCAAGCAGTGTATATATGAGAATTTTATATCCTGCTGTGAGATTGCTATTGCACACTGCTTTCCACTGCACATTTAAAGTCATGCAAATTATGTTCCTTATAAATAGACAGAATGATCTGTCGACTCTCAATGAAGTGATTGAGTTGATTTGTTTATGGCTATGTCTTTAGCAGATACAGTAAAAAAATGTACTGAAGACCACGCAAAATAATTTTTCTTCACTTCTTGGCTATTGTGCCAGCTTTATTTGATCTAACCCTTCTCTCCCTGGTTCACACTTTCTACTGAAACAATCCAGTTTCCTCAGCTGTGATCTTCATCCTTCTTATCCATTCACAATGCTCCTGAAGGGGCTGGAGAATTCCTGAGATCTTAATGGAGCTCAGCTATTACGTATTTAGAACGCAGAGTAGACTTTTCTGTTCTGAACATGTACTTTGGATGCAGCCATAACTGTGGCCACACTCAGTATCTTTACTATAGTTGCAAAGTCCAGTCCACAGACAGTCTGTATGGCAGCAAGTTGCAGATCCATATACAGGGGGGCTTGGTTGTCCAAGGCAGAAGATAAGTAAAAGCAAGGACTTGGACTGTATGTTGAAGTCTGCACAGATGAACAGAAATTAAATGTGGGGCAATTGTGAGAAGAGAGGCAGAGCTGATGTGTTTATACACTTCATATAAACTGTTATCACTTTCGTGTCCTTTTTCCATACTGTCACTCAGTTAGTTTCTCTTGCTTTTATTTTAAAAGACATTTTTTGGAAGAATTATTTGGCTGGTAAGCTTGTCAGCTCCTTCTGAAAGTGTGTGAGAGAATATCATTCCATCAGTGATTTTATGTGTGCTGTCTTAAGCTGCAGTTTCTGGCACCAGGCAATTTATTTGAGAATTTCAGCTTAAATTTAAAAAGAAAATCAGGTGAATTCTTCTTCCTTTAGCATTCACGAAAGATCTAAAACATTATTTAATTGTACCCTCCAGACTCAGAAACCAAATGAAAGGTGTTATTTGTTTTTTTTTGTCTTTTTTTTTTTTTGGGGGGGGGGGGGTGAGGGGGGTGGGGGGGGG
>JAWWTY010000077.1:74228178-74272116 GCA_035222235.1 Margarornis squamiger
TTGGTTGATTGGTAATTTGTCATTGTTTGTTTTGTTTTGTTTTTTTTTTGGGGGGGGGGGGTTCCTTTCGTGGTGGGGAAGGTTGTGTTTTTTTCTTGTTGTTTTGTGGTGTTTTGTGTTGTTTTATTTTTTTCCAAAACTGACCTCTGATAATTTAGTGCTTAAGGTTATTGGTTATCAGTATTAAGCTTCTGTAAGAATTACAGAAATTTGAGGCATCAAAACAAAAGTCGCTTTCTTGATATTTTTGTGATAAAAGGCATCAGTATTTTTTAGTTAATATGCAAAAGGAAATAAAAGATAAATTGGGAAAAAGTGTATGTCCACTTCTCACAGGAGAAGGATATCTACAAGTGAAGTTCATGAAACAGTGTAAAGATACAGTGGGCCATTTATTTATTACTGTTTAGATTGTCCTTTATTTCTTCACTTGCTTTATACAAATCCAAACTTGTCATCACAATTATATAGAAATTGAAAAATATTTTATTTAAAAACAAACAAAAAACATATACTGAAAACGCACTATAACCCCCTAGCCTTTTTCATTTCTATAACTGACCATCTGCATGCCACTTGAGGGGAGCAAGAGAATAGATGAAAATAAAGTGGTATAATAAATTTTAAAAAGCCTGCTGATTCAGGTTAAGTGATGGTAGGATTTAGCAAACCAATTTGAATTACACAAATGGTTCTGCAAAACACAGATCTTTTAGTCATACATAGAAGCAGATATAAATGTGTCACTTGTGTGTGACCCTGTCACACCTCTGAGTAAAATGTCAGCTGTCACATTATAGTTGAAATATGATTAGAAGTTATGGCATTTTTGTCCACTGAGACACAAGAGGAAAAAAAAAAAAAAAATTTCTTTGTATTTAATCTATGGGTCTCAAAGTAAAGAGGGAAAAAAACCTGAAGTTACTGTTCCCACAGAGTAGGATTAAAATGAATTGATTGAATTGCAAAAGTGCTTTCTTTGGAAGCTAGAACAGTCTTTGAGGTGTAGGAATATTTCTTTTCCAAAACATTGAGCACCTTGACATTTTATGTTAGCAGTCACTGTAATCTTCTGGGCAAAGGAGTAGCTTGATTGCAGAGAGCTTTGTCTTGGTGCAGTTGACAAGCCTATAAAGAGGCAACAGTAATGATAATGGGACAGACCAGCCTGAGTTACACGGTGGAAGACATCTGCTACAAATTGCATGCCCAAAAGGAGGAAGTAGATGAATTCTCTGACCAGCCTAAGGAAGTCTTATGACCGGGAAAATAGTGGAAAATCTTAGTATCTGCTAGAAGGTCAACATAACGTGGCAGCGTGCAAGCAAACCAAGAGATGCCTGTTGTGTGTTAAAGACAATTTCTTGACACAGGGAATCAATAAGTCAATTAGGGCAGATGTAGACCTATTATTCACTAAAAAAAAAAAAAAGGACTGGTAAAAGATATGAAGGTTGATTGGTGGACTTAATTGTAACAACCACAAGACTCTAAAGTTTAAAATTCTGAAAAAAATAATGAACAAGACAAATAGAAGCATGGACTTGACAAAAAAAACCCAACAAAAAACAAAACAAAAAAAAAAAAAAAAAACCAAAAAAAAAAACAAAACCCAACAACAAAACCCAAACAAACCAAAATAACTCAAAACTTTGGCTTGTTCAGGAATCTTCTTGGCAGGATCCCATAGGAGTCTGAATTGGAGAATGAAAGACCCCAGGGGAGCTGGTAGACCTTCAAGGACAACCTCATCAGTTAGATGGTCTATGCCATTATGCAGAAAGCCACACAGCTATTGCAGAAGACCATCGTGGGGGAACAGCAGAATCTTGACCAAAAATAAGCAAAACACAGAAGGTAGAAGCTGAGACGGGCTTCCTCTCCTACACAGGCATTGCCCAGGCATGTAGAGGTGAAGTTAGAAATCTGTAGCTCAGTTGGATCATATAAATAAATGTAAAATAAATGTTTGGCTTTTTTGAGTACACTGGTGGGAAAAGACAGCTTAGGTAAACTGGGCCCATTCCTCAGTGGGGCAGAGGATCTAATGACACAGGCCATTGAAAAGGCCAGGCTGACAGAAACCTCATGAATTTCAACAAAGGCAAATGCCAAGTCTTGCAGCTAGGTTGGAATAATTTACCATGCAGGAGTATGGGCTTGGTGCCAGCAGGACAGAAAGCATCTTTACAGAGGTCATGGGCAGGTCTTTGTAAAGAAAGCTATGCAAGGGAAGCCAACAGCATTCTGCAGAATATTAGCAAGAAAGAAGCCAGCAGGCTAAGGGAAGTAATTTTCCCCCTTTATTAAGCACTTGTGAGACAGCATCTGGAGTAATGCATCCAGTTTGGGCATCCCATGACATAAAAGATACATCTTTGAGTGAACTCCATGAAGAGCTCCTGAGACGGTCAAGGGATTGGAACACATGGTGACTGAGGAGAAGTTAAGAGAACTGGGTTTGTTTAGCCCTAAAAAGGTAAGGCTACAGGAAAGCCTTACTGCTCTCTTCAGGTACCTGTTGAGAGAGTACAGAGAAGATGAGGCTGGATTCTTAGTGGTGCATGACAGTACAACAAAATGCAATGTGTACAGGGTGATGCAGGAGAAATTTTGGTAAGAAAATTGGAACAGGATTCCCAGTATGGTGGGTAACCTCCACCTTGAAGATGTACTAAACTTGACTGGACAAGTCCCTGAATAACCTGCTCTCCTTGTCCTTGCTTTGAGCAGAAGTCCCATCCAGACTATGTAATTCTACTGTTCCATAATCTATAATCTTAAAATAAGGTAGATCATTGAACACAAAACAAAACAAAAAAGAATGATTATAAAATAAATATTTAAAGTACCTAACCATTAATCTGTAAGTTTCCTTTATTGTTTGAATGTGCAGCTTTCCTGTATTTCTGAAAAACTGGATAGGAATGCTGAAACACAATATTGCCAGTTTATTTCTGGCAGAAATGACAAAATGTATTCAGAAGTGTCACAGATAAGCATTGAAGATGCTTCTGACTTTATCTGTCAAAAAAAAAAAAAAATCAACATTTGTTCATTATTTATGATGGGTCCACAAAGAAATGGAAGTAAGACTGATCATACAGTGCTGGGTTTGTGACCATATTTTGATTTTGCACACAGTTGCTGTAAGATCAGTAGAGCTTTTTGTAGGACAGATATTTTTGTTACATAAGAACATTCAGTGAAAAACATTTTCCACATTTTTATTAAAATAATTTATGACTTTATTGGAAGTAGAGACAGGGCTTTAATATCACTTTGTCATTTCATTGCGCTATTTAAATAGAAATAAATAACCCCACAAAAATATTCCTGGTTATCCTGAAAACTAATTTGCAGTAAGCATTCTTAGTCATTAATATTTCTAGCGGTAGAAGCATATCCTGCTCTTAGTAGAAACATCTGAACATCTAAGGATATAAATACGTAAGCTCCCAGTGGTAATTAAGTCTGATTTGGATTTTAAAGGAGGAATTGTCTCTTTTTGGTTGGTCTGGTTTGCTGGTTTTTTGTTGTTTGTGGTTTGGTCTGGGTTTTTTGTTGGTTTGGTTTGGGTCCGGTTTTTTTTTTTTTTTTTTTGTTATGTTTTGTTTTTTGTTTTTTTAATCCATTGAACTGAGAAATGTGTTCTCATCTGGACAAAATATTCAAATACTGTTAATTTGCGAAGAATTCTGGGCTCTAAGAAATACATAAATACAAATCAGAGGTTTATTTCCCTATCAAGAGCAAAGTCTGAACTTCTCTGTCTGTTTAACTGTGTGTGGTCTCCAGCCCTTCACAGCTATGCAAATTAAACTTAGTTTCTTTTAATGTGCTTGAAGTACATGAGGAGCCATATGTACTTAGTGTCAGTAAAGGAGTGTAAGTATTACTTATGCCTACTAGAAGAGATAAGTATTTACAGAAATTAATTTATAATTCTTGATACTGAAGTAGAGGAGACATAAATTTTTATGCTTTGTTAACTGCGACTTCAATAGCATCTGGATAAGTGTTAGAAGTTTGACTGTCAAAAGTGTCAAAATTATAGTGGAGGACATGTTGATAGCTGTGATGTTGTTGTTTTCTACCTAGAGATGGACTGAAGGAGGTGACCCTTCCGTGAGATTTGTAAGACTTTGCTGCAGGACAGAGCATCAGAGTGGAACTATAATTTTACTTCCCATTAGCTGTCATTTTAAAAAATCTGTTGGAAAGATGTCCTATTCACAGATTTCTTTATAAAACAGCCTAAAATTACATATTTGAGCATATTCAGTTGACAGTTACATGAAAGTAATGATATAGTGGAGAGGAAATAAATACTTTGAAGCCAATGAAACTTAGTTGCATGAGTGAGTGGAAATTTTCTTAGAACATGCCCTCCGTGGGATGAATATAATTTAAACATAGATGAAACAAGAAATAGTCATATAATTATACATATTAAATGGTTATTCTAGCATTAAGCAGCATCTCATAATTATTTTCTACAGTTTTATTCTTACGCATTCTACAATTTTCAGTTTGCATTATTTTGCTTAAAGCATTTGCAAGCGAATGACTTTCAGGCATGACAGTCAGGGTGTGGTGTACCTGAAAATCCTCTAATAACTTCTTACAAAGTGGTTATTTCACAAATACTAAACTTAATTGATGGACTCAACTACTTCACAGTTATCACCAGGGATGGGAGGGGGCGGGGGGCAGTTTTTCAATTGTTGGGAAGATTTTGAACTTGACAGGTGTTTTAATATTGAGCTGGAGTCAGTTTCATCCTGCTTGGACTAGTAGCTTCTCTGACTTTTGTAAGAAGAATGTGAAATTCTTTTGCTGAGCAGTTTCAGTCTCAGATGCAAAAATCTAGCTTTACAATTCCATAGAAATTATCTTTGAGTTATACTGACATATGGGTATGTCCAGAGATGTAAACTGGGGGAAAAGAACGGTTTTGTGGATCAGAGAGGATTACATTTCTGGTAGAAACAGGGAAGCCCTATGAGGGAAATTTAGATTGAAATTTGTTTACTCTGTTCAGCTCTAAGGCTAAACCATGAGACTTGACATAGAATATATGATGATTTTCAGTGATCTTTATGGAAAGACCCACCTGGACTGTGAGAGAAGCTGAATCAAGCTCTCTGTGTTCTATTTTGTTCAGGCTTGGGGGTAAACTGTTGATGAAGTTAAAATACTTTGAAGTGAAATCACAATCCCTGCCTGTTGCCTTACAAATCAATGAAAGAGTTTTTGCAGGATAGTGTTTTTATTATTTTCTTTCTTTTTTTTTTTTTTTTAATGTGTACATTATTAGGGATGCCTATATAGATATCTTTCTTCTAAGCACCACAGGAGTTGCATTGGGAAAAGTAACTAATTTTTTTGCACATTTTTTCCCAACACATATTGTTACTGGCTATTCAAATACTTGGTCAGCAGTTTGTCCCTTCTTCTTGATCATAAAAGATCGATGCAATAGCTTAATATCCTTATTCAGGAAACTGCTTAAGCAAAAGCAGTATTCTTGTGTGCTCTTTCTGAAGGCTGTTGCTGCATTAGAATATACAGTGTGAGGGAGGATAGGTTAACTTCTAGGGGTGTGTATTCAAACTGAAATCTCATTTGCATCCCAGTTGCAACTCTATGTTCAGCTAGAAAGAAAACACATTACCACAGTTCCTCCTTCTGACTGGTACATAGTTTAAACAGGAACAAGAGGTGGCATGTCCATCACAAAGAAAAGAGAAGTGGCACAGTGGATATATGAGGAATCTGATCTGTTGTTTGAAATAGTAGCTCCCTAACACTGAGAGCTTCTACATTTTCACATCAGCAGGATTAGAATGCCAACAGTCATTGAAGAATACCATGCCAAGTCACTGAACCATCTTCCTTGCAGCTTTTTATTTTTCTTGTGATTTTAGGACTGCGTGGAAAACACTGAACAATGAATGGATACATTTTGATGGAAAAATGTGCAATGGTGTAAAATAACGAGGGTTAAAAATAATGAAAGCAGGACTCATAGAACATAACCTCATTAATGACCAATTACATTTAGTTAACTATCCCAGTTAGCTACCATTGCAGATGTTCTTATCTAGTAAACAGAAAAGCATTTTTAGCTGTACCTTATGTAATATTATTTATTTATTATCTAAGTAATCTTTATTAGAATAATCTTGAATTAATTTAGAGCTTGTGCCCTAATTTTTCAAGCCTGGATTGATATGAATAGTCCTTTCTTTCTGCATTTCAGCCTTTGTATGCAAAATTAGAATGTAAGAATTTTTAGATTTTAGCTATACAATTTGTAGATTTACACCAGGAAGTTATTTAAAAACTTTATACCATTGAAGAACCTTTTTAAAATAAGAATACTTTTTTTTCTGCTATATAGACAAAAGTGATTGTATTTAATTTTTGGGTATCAGATCAACATTTTTCTAGAAACACTTCTTTCAACAGAATGATTGTGCATTTTGAAAGAAGTTTAGAAAGCCAGCTTTGACCATGTCCATTAATAAGTCTTTATTCACATTTTTTCTGAATTCTTTGAAGTAAATCTCATTTTAAGGAAAGTAGGAATTAAGGTAAAAAAATATTTGCAGCTGATGCAAATCATTACTGACATTTATAATTCTAGTATTTACTATAAAACATCTGAATGCCAAACCTCAATGCAAAATCCATCAGAGGTTTAAATGTGTACCTGAAAATGTTACTGTGTCCTAGAGGTCCCTCAAGGTTATCAGCAGCTACTAGGAGATGCCTAGTAGTATCAACTTCCTGTATCTATCATCCACTGCAGACCCAAAGAGGTGAAGAAATCTGGTTCTGGGGCTTCTTTTTAGGCTGTTCCAGGATCCAATTTATAGATTTTAGATACTCTTCGGTAAGGGCTCCTTTGTTATCCAGTCGTCACTAATTAAACTCACCTAACACAAAGTTAAGTTAAAATTCAAGTACTAGCATTCAGGTCTATAGTATTCAAAACAGACTAGACCACACAGTTTAAAATATTTTTAGACTAAAGTGAGAGGTGTTGCAGTTATCCTTGCTGCACAAACCTTATATCAAATTATCTGTTCCACACTCGTGTTGACTTACATCAAGATGGCAGTCAGGCTTATATTCTTTCTGCTTGTCTTAAACCTCAAACTATGCTTGCTCAGAAGGTTTTGTAAGGAAATTTATAAAGCATCCTTGATGGCCTCTTACATTTCATTGTACAAGGTTTTTCAGTATGTGTTAACATTCTATAACAACCTGTACTTTAAAGCTGTTTTATACAAAGCTCTCTCATGTTTGTTATGTATTGCATGCTGAGATCACCCATTTATAATTTTTTTCACCTCCCTAGATGTAATATAAAAGTAAACTAACAGGAACACAGGAAACAGCAACAAGTGTTCATGATATATGACAATTTTTAAAAAAGCTGATAAGGAAATTACCAGTTTGTGATTCTTTATTGGCATTACTGCTGAGAACTCCTGTCTGAACAGTGTTAGGATGTTTAATTCTGAAGACCTTAAACAGAGAAATTGAAGCATTTTGGGTGTATTTCTCTCTAACTGTACTGTTAGTATCAGAATTGTTCACCTATCCCTTTGTTGGTGCAACATTTGCTTGAAGCTCTAACATCTGTGATACAGGCAAATCATTCAGTTCAGCCACGTAATCTATTTTTCACTATTTTTCATCAGAGCCATATAGAAGATTTTACCTGTGAAAATTCCCTGGATTTCCCTGTTAGGCTGCAAATTTAGTTTACAATTTCTGTATCAAGAGAACGCATATGCTTAGTCCCTAAACTGAGCAGCACTGTCTCTTGAAGGGTAAAGCTAATTCATGGCCTTACATGAATCATTATATTCATTAGCATTCATTGTCAAAGGGCTTCTGGTCACTTGAAAACTTTCAATATGTGACAAAAAAACTCAGAGAACAGCAGAAACCAAGATTACTTGCCTGTCTTTGAACTCCACCCAGGTAAGAGTTGACTGTACAAGAGAACATCTAGCAGGGTTCAGTTGCAATGCATACTTCACTGCCGCATTGAATTGGGTCCTAAGATTTGTGTGAATGTATTCCTCCTCAGTTGCAGGACTTGGTGGTTTTTTTCTTGCTGAGCTTCCTGAGACTACTCTCTACCCATTTCTCCTGCCTGTTGACATCCCACTGAAGGGCGGCAAAACTGTCTGTTGTATCTGTCACTCCATCCACCCCCGCCCTTGTTTTACATCATCTGCAATCTTCTGAAAAGTGGACTCTGTCTCATTTGCCAGGTCATTAATGAAAATGTAAATAGTCTTGTCCCCAGTATTGACACCTGGGGTACAATGCTACCCAGCAGCTGGACTTTCTGCTGTTTATCATAACTCTCTCTTCCTGGCCCTTCAGCCAGTTTTCAGTCCACCTCACTGCATTTACATAACCTATGCTTTATCAGCTTGTCTATGAAGATGTTACAGGAAAGTGTCAAAAGTCACCCTAATGAAGATGATATAATGAACATCCACTGCTTCTCCATCAACCACAGCTAGTCACCTCATTATTGAAGGTAATCAGGTTGCTTAGCCATGATTTCCATTTCATAAATCCCTGCTGACTGGCTCCTGATAATTTTCTTATTTTTCATGTCCCTGAAAATAGTTTCCAGTATTAGATACTCCATCATCATCCCAGTGATTGAGGTCAGGTTGACCAACCTGTCATTTCTTGTGTCTTTCTTCTTGTCCCTCTTGCAAGTAGGAGTGAAATTTGCTTTCTTCCAGTCTTCAGGAACTTCTTCTGATTGCCACACAGTGACATCAGTCAGCTCCCTCAGTACTTGTGGGTGCTTTCTGCCACGCTTCATGGATTTATGTATGTCCATATTATTTAAAAATTCCTTAATCTGATTCTCCTCCACCAAGGATGTCTTCCTTACTCCAGGCTTTGCCAGTGACCCAAGGGGTCTGTGTTTTCCAAAGGCCAGTTTTTCCCATGAAGACTGAGGCGAAGAAGGCATTGAGTACCACAAGTTAAAACACTTATCAGAACCATGTTTGGCTTGATTCATTTGGTAGAGAGTTTTTGTGCAGTTTTGCCTGAATTCCTGTTAGAGTGTTGTAGATCACAGTTTTTCCAGACCCCATAGAAGTTATACCTACAGAAGGTAGAAGGTACCTATAGAAGTCTACCTACACTGTGTGTTCATGCTTCAGTGTCATAGCAGGAGGCACCAAATTACTGCTGATTTTAAGGATTCCTGAGCTTCTGTATGTGGAATGCAGCACAGCCTCGAGGTTATGGGAGGTTACAGTGCACTTTCCCTGAATCCACTTTTTTTTTTTTTTTTTTTTTTACCTCTGGCTCTGAGAGTTTAGAAATACTGATGTCAGATGGTAGCTAATTTTGCTTGATCTGTTTTCATGGTGACTAAACAATGATGAAACGAGAGTTAAGTGACTTACTTAACTTGTAAGTGGCTTATTTATTTCCCCTAATTCTTGAAATTTAATCAATCATGTCTTGTGTAATTATTTAGTTAATGTTGATTACACATAAATCTCAGATACAATTTTTTAAAACCTGTTACACATTTGCCTAGTGAATAGATTCCGTGAAATGATTTATGTTTATTCTTTCATACTTTAAATCTTTCTTTTTCCCCAGACAACATAAGGAGAAAAGTTGTTGCATTAAAAGTCTGATTTCGTTCTGCTCTTGCACATGCAATCCATTTGCTCAGTGGGATTCCAGCTAAGTATAGAAACAAGAACATCACACTGGGGAATGCATGCACCTAACAGAGATCTGAAAGCTTCCAACCTTAAGCTTTGCTAATGGCAAATGATCTTAGTGATCTTAGTCTACTGTATCTCAGGCAAGAATTAGAGAAAAGCAAAAAAAAAAAAAAAAACCTGGCCCTGCTCACTTCAAATTTAATTGATAATATCTGTCCTGTTATTTTAAGTTGTAATCCGTATCTTGTATTTGCTTCAGGACACAGAAGGCAGTGTTGAACTTTACTTCTTTTCTTAATCTGCCAGGAGCTTATTTTGTTGACACAGTTGGAATGTGAGTTAAAACGTAATTCCTTGCTCTGCTCAGAGGTGTGTAGCAGATCACAAAATTTAGTGGTGTGTGTTCTGTTCTGTACAATAAGCTTTAGCGTGTTTCTGCTGTGAGCCCACTGCAATTACTGGAGCCATGCACAGAATGATGCCTCTCACAGTTCAAGTAAAGGCTTTGATTACACCCTGCTTTGTCTAGCACTTGGTCAAAAGATGTACTAGATTATTTTGGACATTGTTTTTCTTTAATCATAAGTGAAAGGAATGACAGCATGCAGTGTTTGTTTCTCCACAGTAATAATAACTACTGGACAGTGCCAGAGGTGACTTTAGAAATAATTTAAATAACCATTTCAGAAACAGCATTTGAGCACGTTAATTTGGTTCCCAGAAGTTGTTTCCTAAAGGTTTCTTCTCAGTCACTGTCCATACTGATGAACATATAAGTAGCCTTTCCTTAGCAAGCACTGAAAATACTTCTGTTAGTTATCTTCATTCTTTTTTTCCTGTGCTCACATTTTGTAAATATTTTAGATTTCCAGATGATCATTTAGGGTCTTTCTGTTAGCAAAGATTATAATTATGTGTATTGTAACTGGATTTGTGATGATATACTGTAATTTTCTGCAGAACAATTGGGAAAATATTAATAATTATACAAAGTAGATGAATAGTTCATACTAACTATTTCTTCATTAAGAACTACACAAATTGTAACTTTATGAAGGATGTATGTAGGAATACAGAGCGTTCAGTAGCTTCTAAGAGGTGCTATATGTGGACAATTTCAAATAAAGTAATTGGTTTCTGTAATCACTTAATAAGCTTTTTATTTCTGCCCAAAAATAAAATTTACACTGGTAAAGCTAAGCCCTTTCTGGAGTTTAAGTTTATAGGCTTAATTGTAGTATCAGTAAACTCTTGCACAACAAAGAAAGAGTGCAGGAGATAAGCAAGGCAAGCTAAAGAACTGACATAAATAAGCAAAGTTAATGGGTTCTGAGAAATAGATACACTGCATTTGTTATGACTGTGTCTTGTAAAAATTGTGGAGCATATTTCCATTTTAGAAAGAACAGATAAATCACAGACCTCAACCCAAAAACTTGCAGGAAATACCCTAATGTTTGTAAACAGAGTTACAAACTCATAACTCTTGCTGTCACTGTAAGTAGGTGCATTTGATTTAAATAAATGTAGTTACAGGAACAGATGGAATGTATTGTGCTTTATTTTGCTAGAGCTCAAGAACATACATGCATTCTTTCTTTTTCATTATTACTATTTTTCTAGTTCTAGATCAGTTTTTAAAAATAATTTTCCAGATAAACTTTGTATTATTTTTAACTGAACTGCTGAAAGAAAACAGATTATGCAGTTTAAAAATTGTTTGATAATATTCATTCAGGCCCTTTTATTGCAAAAGATACATGACAGTCTTTGAAATATAGAAGGTAACACATGCAGGTGGCTGAGGTCCAGCCACTGGAGGTTGAGTGTTAAAAGCTTGATACTGTTGGGTAGATTGTTTAGCCCACTCTGTTTTCATCATTTGGTGAGAAGAGGCAAGCAAAAAATATGAAAATGCCAAAGAGAGCCTTTTCAGATTGTTCTTTTACAGTTTAACATTCAGCCAATTTGTCATGGCCTTCTAAATCCATTGAGCTGATCTAACATCTTACTGCTCCAGATACTACTGATCTCCTTAATAACTCACTTTTTTTTTTTTTTTTTTTTTTCATTTCCTGAACCAGTTCCTTAGCTAACTCTTTCCGTAAGGGTAAACAGTTGCTTCCACAGTGATCACAGAATCATAAAATCATAGAATACTTTGGATTGGAAAGGACCTTTAAAAGTCATCTAGTCCAACTTCCATGTGGTGAACAGGGACATCTTCAACTAGATCATATTCCTCAGAGCGCCATCCAACCTAAGCTTGAATGTTTCCAGAGATGGGGCATCCACCACCTCTCTGGGAAACCTGTTCCAGTGTTTCTCCATTTCATTGTAAAAAAACTTCCTTATATCCTGTCAGTCTACACTCCTTCAGTTTAAAACCTTGACCCCCTATTTAAACAGGCGCTACTAAACAGTTTGTCCCCACCTTTCTTATAATCATCCTTTACCTACTGTGAAAGAAAGGAGTCTCTTAAGAGGTCTCACTTGTGCTTTTCTCTGTGTTCTAATGGCAAAACTAGTTGGTAGGCCCACATCCTTACTTTGCCTCTTCTTTTCTGTTGGTGGTTGCAATTTCCTTTCCCTTTATCTCTCCATGAGTTCTCAAAAAGAGAACAAGAAAGTGTTTTGCCCTTTCTATTCCTTGACATTTCTTCCCAGGTCTCTTTTGCAGTTTTGTAGTGATAGTATTCTATTTTTCATGGAGTAACCTTGGGAACCAGAGCATGGAACAAGCACACCAGTGTGCTGGTTTGCACCTTTCCAGCACTGTTTCCTGACTCCAACTCTGTTTTCATTCTGCAGGACTTGAGCATACAGAGAAATGCCAAGTAAAACAGCTGCACTGGCAGGTGTCATTCTGGAGATGAGAAAGATGACATTAATTTGAAATAGGTGAGGAAGGGAGATTAATTAAGCGTTTGATTAAGTGCTCTATCTTCTGAAGATAAGCATTTTTATTTTAACAGGATCTCTCATCTCTAACTTGGTTTCCTGCAGTGCAAGAATAGAAATGTTAATAACAGAAATTTGAAAAAAAAAAAAAAAAAAATCACTCTGTAACAAAAATAAATAAAAATTTATTTTCTTGATAAAGCTTTAATTGCAGCATTGATAAGTTAAAAAGTAATACTAGGGTTCTTTTTTTCAGGGGAAAAAAAAAGGAAGAGCTATAGGAAATATAGGTCAGTAAAATACTTTGAATGCATTGGGTATTAAAAATACCTATTTCAAGTTCTGCTACAGCTGTCTTGTGGTACTTCTGCAGGTTGGTTGGAGTCACGGGGAATCTGGGAGTGACGCAACTGTGAGAAGAGGAACACTCTACTCATTGATATAGGTTTTCATTTCTGCATTGACTGGTTATTGCCAGAGGAGTAAGACTCCAAGTGTTGAGCTACAAACTCACCAGAGGGTTTTACTTTAAAAATGTACAAGGCTCCAACAATATCCACCCTCCAGACATATTAGAAAAACTTTTGGTTCTTCTAACACCTTAAGAGAGAGTGCAAAGGAGAAGACACTGCACTTATTTTCTCCAGAGGTACGTTACTGGTAAACTTTAGGAAATAAGGGAACTTGGCACAATTTTAAAGGGTAACATACAACCAAAAAAAAGCATTCCACAAATCATCGACTGAGCAGATGCTAACCCACACAACTTAACGCAATCCAACCCATCTGGTCTCAAGTTACCCAAAATATTAAGAAAGGAGATTAGGAGAAGAAGAAGTAAAGAAAGAGAGAGGAAAAAAAATACAGCTACCACCAGTGAGTCCTGTGTAAATCCAGTTTACACATGACCAGATGATAGGGTTGAAACAAAGTCGGAGAGTAGGTGTTGCTGCTTTTGTGTGCCGTGGCCCCTGTACCCTGTGCAGTATAGGTCAGTGCTCCCGCGCTGCTCCGGGGTTGCCCGATGATGCTCGCAGGGGCTGGAGTGTGGGATAGGGCGTCACCTCACCTCTGAAATTGGACCTTTCCGTTCTCCCCACCCCTGCTCCCCACATACGCACACCTGAGTTGGTCCAAGCCACTAATTAATATAATAATCCAGTGTCTCACAAAAGGACATCTGGGGCAGGGTGTGCCGAGGACAGGTGTGATACACGTGCACTTTTGGTATAGTGTGCATACTCACAGGTGCTGAAGCTGCAGTGGCCCTGCTCATGGACATGGTCAGCACTGCCGGCTCAGGGGAGAGGCCACACAGTGCCAGCAGTGATGATGGCCCAGGCCTGTAGGGCAGAGCTCTGTTCCTCTGCAGTGGTTCCCCCCTGGGCTCCTCCTGATGCAAGGTTGAAGCCCCATTGTTCATGGTTTTACACCTGGGTCGTTAGCATGGGCCTCACTGATCCCTCAGTGGCTTTGACTTTCTCCGCTTCAAAACCCAATAAGCAGTTGTTACCCAGCACACTGCTTCTAATCTCCTGCCCCAAAGGCCTTGTGAGGATGTGAAGTTGGTAGCAGCTCATCTGTGCTTTCTCCTGTGCATAGCTATACTAGTAGAGTGGGTAGATGTTGTTCAGACCTCATTGTATCCAAGCACTGCTCTCAAGTAGATTTTACCCTGTGATATTTGGTGTGTCTGTAACATGGAGAGCTTGGCCACTTTTCATTCAGGGAATTTTTCTCTTCAGAAATACATTTTTAGTGCATTTTCACATATGCAGTGCAGGGGCTGTCTCCTAGCAGTGTGTAAGGAGTGGGTGTGTGTAGCACAACAGAGCTCTTCACGTAGTCTCTCGGCATCTCCACCAGCTGCTATGAATAGAACATTTTGTAACTGGTGGTGGTCATTTAAAAGCTGTGACTGGTCTTGACAAGAGGTATGAGAATGCTGTTGACTTTTAGAAATCAAACTGTTCGTATTTCATGTTTTAGTCATGATGAGTTTTACATCCTTTTTGAAACAGAAGTGTGTTCAACATGGTGACATTTCTAATATACATTAGGCTTGAAAAGACTATTTAAACTTTAATTTTCTAAGATGCTATCTGCTGTTTTGTAAATGAGATTTACTGTAAATTGTAGGTGCTTCATCACAATAGTTTTATAAGAATAATTCCAGCACATTTCATTTGTGATGGACTTGCAATCATTGATAACTCTTTTGACTAGCCAGTGTTAGCACTGTATTGCTTACTGATACCTTTGGGGGATGTTAAGTAGTCGGCAGCTATCCTGTACTTCTGCAAATGTGTTTCTTACAGTTGCCTTTTTCTCAATTGATTTTCTCCAGTGAAAATTTTGCAGATTTTGTATTAAAAAATAGATAAATAAAACAAAAGCTTCTTCAAACAAGCTTAATTCTGTATTGAGGGGAAAACGTTTGTATTTGCAAATAAAAAAGAATGGTACTAATTTGGTGGTAGACACAAACCTTGGCTAATTCTTTAATACAGTAGGCCAATGGAGAAGACATTAGAAGAAATTAATTCATTGTTGAAATATTGATGGTTCACAGTTTGGTAAAAAGACAGAGAATTGAGATGTTTTTATTTATATATATATTAATATTATTGTTTCTGATATTTTTTTTCTTTCTTGTTGTCTAAAGATGTTAACTCTGTGCCATGCCACAGTATTCTTGTCAAGGAAAATCATGTTCAGAGATGGTTGTTAGGTGTTATGAGAAAAACTTTAAGTGTTAATACCACTGTTACGCTGCTTTTTACTTCTTCTGAAAGATTTTTTGAGTAAAATACCCTCTCCCTCCCCTAATTTCTTTGAATTCTGACATGTGTGTGGGATTTTTGTTTTTGTTTCCCAGCTGCTAAAGAAGCAATAGATTTGATTTGGCAAGTCATTTGGAAAAGGAGAAGTGGAGAAGTGCCCTGTAACTACTGAACAGCCTGTTTTACCTGCTATTTTAGCCACAGAAGTAAGTAAGATACACAGATGGATTGGTATGAAACTTTTATAATACTGAGAGGCATACACAAATGTGCACACATGGAAGTATAACTGTTCTGAGATACTTCAAGAAGAAAGCCAAGAGATCTGCTTGGATGTGATCGTATGGATCAGGTCATGAGCAGTGTTCAGGTATACAATGTAAATTATTGAAAGCCAAAACTGAAAAGTACTTTAAGTGAAATTCTGTTAAATTGATTCAGCTACTAAGTAGCTTTAAATATTCAATATAAAAAGTCTCTAAAATTAGAAAATGCAGTTTGGATGTGTGCACACAACTCTGCCCTTGGAAACTAGGAACTAATTGAATAAAGACATGCCTGTCAGCTGTATTTGCATGCTATTAAAAAACTGTTCAGTTTTATACTAAAGATGACTGTCAGCTTTGTTTGCAGCATGCTTGTCTGTTAATTCTAATGCTTTTTTGATTCATGTCAAATTAAAATTTCATTTTCAAAATGCAGGTGTTAACTGCTTTCAATTTCTCCCCAGGAGAAAATATCTCAGTAGCAGAAAGCACTATATAATAATGAATCTTGCAGGATAGATTTGGATGTGAGAAGCTAAGCTGAAACAGTAAAGTATGAAGCTCTGAAGTGTTTAGATATGTTTGCAAGTGTATTAAGCACTTAAGCTGTTCTTTGGGGACAGTCATAAAAGAAAAATATTTAAACTCTGCACTGATACAATACTTTTAAAACTTCACTACTTCAACAAGTTAGTTTAAAATGAAATTTTTGCTTTTCTTACAAGGGAAAATATTAAAGCAGCTGAAGCAGAAGTTCATAGTGCTAGGTTGTACTTTTGTTAGCTTAGGAATTATGAACATAGCTTTAATACACTGTAGTGTCTTTTGTTTATACAGAAATCTGGAGTAGGAGAATGCCATAAGACCTCTCTGACACTGGGACAAACTTCTCTCTTCATCTGTTTGAATACACAGAATATTGATCCTTGTAGAGCAGCAAACAGCAGGGTTGGGAACTGAAAGAACAGTGTCATGTTTTAGTGTAATAGGACTAGCTGGAAGGATCATGGAGTACTTTGTGTGGATGTACCCGACATTCAGATTGGATCCAGTCAAATCCATCTGCTTGTTCATTGCTAGTTCATTGCTAGTAATTGTAAAGTTCTCATCTGTATTTCCTCTCTCCTTTGTGGTACCATGTCTGATGCTCCTTCATTTTCTTGGGCAGCCAGTTGCAGCACAATAGCCAGAGAAAGACTGATTTGGCTAAAAAGCTGAAGGGTTTTCTGTCTATAAAGTGAGCTAGATTGAAGTGAGATGTCAGGAAATGAGAAGAAAGCCAGTGGAAGTGGACCACAAATTCCAATAGCTTTGGAGCACTGGAGAAAAATCATCTGTCTTGGGTAGCCAAAACCTTCTATCCACAAGATTTAGATTCAAAACTTCTGTCTGTGAGGGACTGCACACCTCCTTCTGCCATCTCCATTGGTTTTGGATAGAAGCTAACTTCATCTCCTGAGTGATGAATACTGGTTTGCTACAAAGGAAGTAAAGAACTGAAAAAGTGAGAAAATTGATATTTTACAAAAAAGAGAAGGGTTGTGGGATTGTAATGAAAGATTAGGTCGTTTGGGTTTTTTTAATAAATATTACATATTTTAGGAATGAGTATGATATTATAAGACATCTTCTGTGGTTGGTTGAAATATGGCTTGACAAGTTATCTGAAAACAAGTTGCCATGGGGATGTAGCTGCAATACCGTATTACTAATCAATGTCAAGGCTGTGTGGTAGACAGCAGTGATTGAATTGCAAGTATCATAGAAGTAAAACCAAAAGCTTTGAGTAAAATATAGAAAGAATTATGAAGATTACAAGACTTATAAACCCTTTACCTGAATTTTGGGGGCAATAAGATAGCTGATGATCTTATTTTCAGAAATAGAGGTTTTGATCTTAAGTTACCGGTACAGAGCTTGCCTAGTCTAGCAAGATTAGAAGGGTTGCTACCTAAGGATGTTTCTACACATTTGACACTAACCATTCTGTTTTTAAAGAATTTAATTGAAGAGATGGGAAGGAAGTACCTGTGCTATGAGTCTGTAGGATGTTTTCTCCTGTATTTCCTGAAAGACTTGTTTTTCAGGACAACCACAACTTTGTGTCAGGGATAAAGACTGATTACTTTAATGTTAGCTATTCGGGGCCTTTTCTGTGCATATGAGAAGGTTCATGATTACTGACGGTGTTAAGTCAGTGATGAACAGTTGTTCTGATGTTTCATAATTGTGCAGAGGGGGAGTATATTGATATCAGTAGTACATTGCTGTCACTGAGTTTATTTAAGAAATACTAATAAATGAAGAAGAGCTAAGAAGAGCTGTTGTTATTGTGTTGATGTTATTCTGGTGGTTGATGTTATTCTGGCACATAAATTTTTGACACATTGGATTTATGGTTGAGTGTTGAAATAGGTAGAAGTAAAAAATTTCTCATAAATTGTTTGCTTTCAGTCATTTATTTTGGTACATATCAAAGGATTGATGTCTTGTGGGCTGTGTCTTACTACTAGAGTGTGTAGTCGGCTTGCCTGGAGTCCCATTTTTTTGCTCCCTGGTGAAAATGTAGTAAAAAATGAATTAGAAAAAAATTCTGGTCTCTGGTGCTTTACTTTCATAATGCTATTGCTAAAAGCATCTGTAGTAGATGAGATGGAGGTCTACCTGTCTATGACTTCTTTATTCTAAATTAATGGTTATAAAGTGATTTTTTTTTTAAATCTTTGCTGTCTCTCGCTGAAGATAGATATCCAGAAGAAAGCGGATTTTAGAAATGCAGAGAGATTTTTTCTGTATTTAGAATACTTGTGTTTAGAATAAGATATATATATAACCTAATTGCATAAAACAAATATGATTTTTATTAGATACTGTCCACATAATAAAAGTAATAAAGGGTAGAGGATGAAAGAAGGGAAAAAAACCTCACAACAATCCACAAGATTTTTATGTTTAGCTATAGATTTGGGGTTTTTTTGGAAAAATTTACTTGCTGGCAGTAGTGGATTATTTTTAGTTCATGTGTGTAAGGCAAAAGACCTAAAGGGCATGGCAAAAATTAATAGGATATTTGCTAGAAGAAACTATAACTAAGTACTGTTATGGACCTAATCATTTTGAGACATGCCAGTGCTTAGCATCTGTTTTTATCTATTAGCTAAAATAAGTTAATTGTTAATTTTAGTAGGCTATGAAGAGTGCATATTTGAATAATTTGCTATCCAAGGTATGTTAAGTGCATCTTACAGTGTATATATAGTATATATTTATCATTTAATAATCATGTTTTAAATCAGAAAATTACATACCAAATTCCTTTGTTTATGCATTAAAACTCTTGTATCCTCAGAGAAGGCCATATTTCTCAGAGGTTTGTTTGAATATATACTGAAATAAACAGGGTTCAACTCTGCCTCTTGATAATGTGTTGGTCTGTTCTTGACCTCTTTTTACAGAGAGAGGTATCACTGTTTGTCAATATTCCTGGTATACTGCAGACAAACTTAAATGAGTTCTAAGAAAATTCACTTCACATGTATCAGTGTACCTGTGGTGTCTGAGCAAAGTGCAGGCAGACACTGGTATTTTAACACAGATGTCTGATCGTGTTGTGCAGCTCAAGCTCAGTCCTTTGCTGTCAGATCTTTGTCAATTACAAAAAGTAATTGCTCTGATATGTATTCCCCATTTACAAACAGAATAACTGGAAATATAAGCATCAAACATTTTGGGCCCTGATTACATTTTTCCTCTTCTTATTTTTCCCCCTTTTTTATTATATGTACCTTATGTAATTCAACCGTTTCGTGTGTGTTTCTAAATAAAATAAAAATTCATATTTTGAAATATAAAATCTAAAACAAATGATCCCATAACACTTTCTATTAGTTTAAAGATTGGAGTCCAAACTGATCCAGACAATTGATTAGGAAAACATTTGTAGAAAGTCAGACTGAAGTTTAATGAATAATTGTGCTTTCCCCAGTGTTTTCCAAGAATAATGTTTACAGTATGATCTTATACTGAACTCGTTTTTGTCACTTCCTCTCTAATGATAGAATTAACTGTGGCAAAGAATACCTGGTTTCATAAAAAAAAATGTTGTAAATCATATTAGGTAAATTGTTACAAAAGCTAATATAATCTATAAAATTTACAACTTACTATTTTATAAATTTCAGACCTTATACTAAAAGGTTTTGCAAAAGAGACTAAGTCTTTGGAATAGCAGAGCAGACGAATGTCATTTTTGCTTTCTTTTATTTAGGGGAAATACTATAAAATATTATTACTCTATTAATCATCAGTGTTGATTCAGAATTGTGTTAATTCTGCAGTAATATTTTTTTTATTTTCATTACCTTTGGATTAAGTACTGAATGTGACATTCTTTTTGGATACTCCCTTCTCTCTATATACATATTTTTTATGTGTCTCTTTACCTTTTCATGCATAGTAAATCTGCACTATTGCAATAATCACATAAGAGCCCTTCATCTTTAAGCAAGGGACATGCCCAAGTGTTAAACACCAGTCTGTGTTGCTTAAAGCTGACATGGCTATCTTTTGCAGGCTCTGTTCAGTCTCAGCATGTGTATAAACCAAATAATGGCAGCGCTTCACAACTCAGAGTTTTAGAAAGAAAACAAGTATTTAAGTTTTAAAATTACAGCAAGCTGCATGATGATTATGATGGGTAGGAGGTGACTTCATAATCATGAAAAAACCTGCATCTTTATGCTGCTCCTTTAAAAGAGTCATTACCTCAGTAAACAGATGAACAAAATATTTCACCACTGTTCAGTATAGGATGGGGTTTGGAACAGAACATTCTTGCTATATAAACTCTTATTCCATCAGCCATTGCCTAGGGGTTAAAAATTAGCTTTGTGACAGGTCTGTCAGAGTAGCCGCTTAGTTTCCTGTTTGCTAAGTTATTTTAGCCTCCTGTGCAAAGAATTTCTCTATCAAGAAGAAAGAGCCCTAAAGCTTCCTTGATGCTATTATATCTGCATCAGATCAGGATTATGAACTTTTATTAGCTTTATAAGCTTTTCTAATCACTGTGGGTAGTTTGTTTTGGTTTTTGGTTTTTTTTGGGAGTTTTTTTGTTTCGGTTTGGTTTGTTTGCTTGTTTTGTTTCTTTTTGTTGTTTTTTTGTTTTGTTTTGTTTTGTTTTTTTTAACTTTTATTTTCTGCTGAAGCTTCTGGCAGTTCATTTTGATAACTGTGTCCCTTTAATTCTCTACAGGTGGTGAGGTTTTGCTAGTATTCTCATAGGTGACTGTATCTATATCTATTAACAATAGATCTATGCTAGAATATATGGAAATCTATGTATTCTTAACAGAGAAATACTTATATACTTTACTCAAAGTAGCAGGTTACAGATGACATTATATGTAGATAATTTTAGTTATTATTTGTCTTGATTGTTTTTATAATATATATCCCAGGCGTCATTAAACAAAAACAAAAACCTGGAAGCTGTTGCAGTTTTAAATTTCTTTTGCATTGTTCTATTACTCATTAAATTATTCTCTCTCTAGTAACTCAGTGGAGTGACTACTTTCATACATAGGATACAACTTATTACAACTTGTCCAAAGATAGTTTTCTTGTTCATTTAGGAACCTTAGTCTACCATTTTTCATTGCTTGCTTGAGTAGAGTGCTCTGGGAACAGTGAAGTTGTAAGTACTGCCAAATAAGGCTCAAAATGAGATTGATATATGAATTCTTGCTCAGAAAGTGATCTTTGCTGTGAAATACTTTCCCTCAAAGTGAGAGTGTAATTTTGCTGGCCCTTCAGTTCTGACTCTGTTGCTCTTTTAATGATGCTCAGTGAGTGCAAAACCCTTATCCTGCTCACTTACAGAAACAAATCTAAACTCCAGAAAACATGTAAGTTTCAGTCTGAGGCTCCCTCTGGATGCAGAGTCCATTTTTCTTTCTCTGTGAAGCACAATATGAATGATTTCTTGAAGATCTTCAAAGATCTTCAAACCACAGTAGAAAGTCTAGCGTGACATACCGCGCCTCTTCTTTATGAACAATATCAAAACAATCTTACATCACTGGTCATTAGGCACTTATCACTAATGTGATAATGGAGGACAAACATTTTGAAATTTGAATGCTGCATTCTTAAGTTTTTCTACTGCACTTAAATATAGAATATTATTTGTCTACATGACCTGTTCTTCCAGCACCATTGAAGTACCAGTGACATGATCTTTAAAAAGTTCAGGTTTAAGCTTAGCTTTAGTCAGGCAATCCAATTAATGTGAATGAGCTTTTCATTAATAGGCCTAAAGTTAAGTAAGTCTTTTTTTGTTTGCACAATCAGAACCTAAGACGTGATCCTACTGATTAACCTTGATTCTCCTTCCCCTTCTGTTTCTGAGAATTTGCTGGTGTTACGCCTTGAACACTAAATCTCAGTTTATCTACCTGTTTATCTGTTCCTGGGAAATTTCTAGGACAAGAATGAAAGCTAAAATTTTCACAAGAATGCGGTAAAGTTGCCTATACAAAGCCTGTGACAATTCATTGGTATTAGTGTATTTAACACAGTTTACTATTTAATCTTAAAACAAACTACTATGTGAAAATTGTTCACTGTATAAATTAAATTAGTCTTAAAACTATTAGTGAGGTTAAAATTCAGTTTAAATTAAAAATCATGTACACTCACATTTCTAGAATAATGGAGAACTATCCAAGGAAGAACATTGGGTGATTTATATCTAGCCAAAAAAAAAAAAAAAAAGGAGGAGTAACATAAAAGCTATAAAACACTACCTTGGCTGGAACAAAGGACAGGGTCTCTGCCTCAGAAAAGAAACTTAGGAAGAAGAGTAAGGACAATCTGAAATAAAAGCCTGAAAATATGCCTTTCTGTTCTGAAGAATGAGAATGACCATAACTTTGTGTGGTTTAGCATTACCACACAATTTCCTAAAAATTACTTTAATATGCTGACATCATGAACGGATGTAACAAAATATTATGTGTTCAAAGATACCAATATATGCATCAGAATTGAAGGACTTGGAAGTTTTCTTTTGTTTTGGTGTCCTTTTGCATTCCTGAGGATGAAAGTAGTGATAAATATGCATAGATGTTGGAAAAAACAAGGTATCGGACAATCTGAACAATGGAAGAGCATGTCACCATCTTCCTCATGTCAGTATTGACTTCTGCTGGTAACTGGACATACTTAGTTACCAATTACAGTGTTACTTTTATGAGTATTTTTGCCTCTTTTACAAATACCATGCTATGGGATGCTGACAAGTCTCCCTCAGCAACTCCAGGCAAGACTTGCCCTGTTCCTCTGATTGCAGAAGCAACTCAAGCACACAGTTTGTGACACACCCATAGTTATTGTCCTGCTCCAAATGGCAATGTTCAGGCACTGGACTGCTCTATACAGATCTGCAAATGACATTGATCACATGCTTTTCTGTCTTTTATATTTCTTCTTTCAGGTTTTTCCATTTTACTATTTTCTTGTGTCCTCCCAAGTAATCATTGCTCATAATTACCTTTTCTTTACCTGTCTTAGTTTTTCGACAAGTACACTAAGCTCAGTATTTCTGGTAGTGTTATCCAGGTAGTCTCAACTTCAAACAGTATTACTCAAGAAGTTATCTAGGCAGTGTGGACCTTGCAAGACTTGACTCTCCAAAAGAGCTCCCACATGCTTCTGGAATGATTTGTGTAGTTCAGCTGCTTCTCTCACAGGTCGCTGTGAAATTGAGCCATTCTGCATTCTAATTTCTACATTGTTGTCTGTTGTGTCCAGCAAATTTTGTCATATCTGGTGTTTTCTGATGATCTGATCAGTGAGCCTAAGCCCAGGCCAGTGCATGCATCTTCTTTTCCACAAATTTCTCTGCAGCTAAACAGTTGAATGCAACCTAGAAACCCAAGAAACATCTAAATACTGTATATTATGTATTGTTACAATTTCTGTAAAAATAATATAATTAATAGTGTACATGATTTTAAGGAATTTCAAGTACAGTGTTGAACTGTTAGCAGAGTATGGGAAGCAAATGTCTTTAACTGTTTTTGAAGTCTCCAATGTCTGCATTAGACCTTTCTTTTATCTTTTCACCAGTCATTTGGGATGCTATGATACTGCTCAGAGAAGCAATTCCTATTCATTTTTGAGAAATAATTTGTTAGGACAAACAGTACCTGTGGATTATACACAAGCGGGCTGTTGCAAGTTCTTTCTGTTTAAAAGGAGTAATTGCCCATCAGAGTCTCATGTATTTACTTTGTTCCCTGATTGGGTAGCCTGACCTTAATATATGTCAGGAATTACTGAAGAAATCTGAGAAATCTTTATTCTGCTACCAAGTTCCTTAGGAAAAGAAACAGCATTGAAGAAAAGCCTCTGCTGCTTTGGGAATATAAAAGGACCCTTGCGCTGTCTTGAATATCTGTATTATCCTTGACTAGCTACATGGACCCCAGATATAAATGTAGATGGATTGGTCCCTGGTTGAGAAAAAGAGAAAGGCATGAATCAGGTTAATGAATCATCTCTCTTTGTTTCACAGTTGTTCCTTTCACAGCAGGTAAAGGCTAGCATGGCTTTGTGTGCAATTATAGTTACAGAAACAGTGACCGGATTTTATCCGACTTATTGTGTCGTTACTGTGTTGTCCTTTTGACAGTCACTCTCTGTGCAAATCATATGGGCATAGTTGCAAAAATGTTTCTACAGTTGTTTATGGCAGATCATTTCTCTTATCCTGTTGTTTTTATGTCCCTGCTTATCATAAACAAAATAGTTCTGTATGCCAACTGAAAACTGGTACTGAATCCTTTAATTTTGTTTTAATGTCATGTTTTCACTATCTGTTGTTCATTGTAGCATTAATTGTCTGTGTACGTGTAGTGCTGTTTTCAGACTGAGTACTTTTTCAGTCTTGTTTGCAAACTTTGTTCAAGAAAGATCATGTTTCTTAACTCATTTGCACTCTCTTTCATAAAATGTCTTTGGTTAACAGGGTAGCAAATCCATTGTTTTGTAGTGTTTAATAGGTTCCTCTACCTGTTTATGAGTATGAGTGCCCTCTAATAACCATCCTCAATGTTTTTTTTTCAAAAATGAAGGAGTCTTAAATCATCTCTACAGTTAACCTCTCATTGGAGACATTTATTGCTAAAGGCAGCATAGCAGATCACAGCTCATCTTGCACATCATCTAAGCAAAGCATCAATTAGATATACTTTTAAAAATTCTGTTATGACAATAAAACTTGGATATCATAGTGGTTCTAATATATTTTTGGCATGATGATGCAGGTGACGATCTTATGTGACTCATCTGTTTGTAGTCTGGCAATGAAAACACCTCTTCTGAGGGGAATTTCAAGGGCTGATAAAGTTCTGTTATGGGCCATTGGTAGTTTGTATGTAAAAATTGAATATTTTTGTATATAAATGACTAGACCCCTGGCACAATTTTTTTTTTTTTTTTTTTTTTTAATTTTCTTCTTGTTGTTGATTAAGGTCAAACCATTCTTTGAATAGTTAGAGGTTTTCTTTATTTTTGTATCATATTGGGAGTCAGTGTACCTAGAATCCTTTATTTGTGCCATTTGGTATGAATCTACTTTGCCATCCAAGGTGCTGGATTAGTTGCCTAGCTGTAATGTGGCTAGTTTTTACTCTGTGAGTGGTGCTTCACTTGATGCTGTCTGTTAAGAAATCCAGTAAAGCTTGAGTTTAGTGATAAGCTACGCACAGTACCAGAAGAGAGTACCTTGAGCTCCAGTCCACACTGATTTTTATAAATTCCTTGAACTCCTATTAAAGCTGCTATTTGAAGATGTTGCTACACAATAGTTTTGACACTCAATTTTACTGAAAAAAAAGAAAAAAAGATATAGCAAATGTTGGCCCAATAACTAGTCAAAAGTTTCTTTTGCCATAAGCAAATTAAAACCTTTTGATTGTTTTGGTTTTTTGGCAGGTTTTTTTTTTGTTGTTGTTGTTTGTTTGTTTGTTTGCGGTTTTTTTTACTGTTTACCTCCTAAAGCCCTTCCAGCTTTTCACACTCCCTTCATCCTCATAGTACTGTTAGGTAATGCTCCAGTGGGGGGTTGTCCTCTGGGGAAGCCCATCTAGACATAACACATGACTAATCTCCTTTAATCTTGGTGTTGTCAGGAAGGAGTTCTGCTCAGGGCTGCTTGCAGTGGTTCAGCATTTCTCTGCTCTTCTAATTGCAGGTGTTGCTAGGCTGTCCAACTTCCTTCATAACAAAATCTGAACTCCAGCCTTCTGTAAGGAATGTCAGATAATCATAAAATTGTAGAATCACGGGGTATCCTGAGTTGGAAGGGACCCACAAAGATCATCAAAATATGATTCCTGGCCCTGCATGGGACAGCTCCAAGAATCACACCATGTGCCTGAGAATGTTATCTGGATGCTCCTTGAACTCTGTCAGCCTTTGTGCTGTGACCACTTCCCTGGGAGCCTGTTCCAGTGCCCAAATACCCTTTTGGTGAAGATCCTTTTCCTAATATCCAGCATAAACCTCCCCTGAGACAACTCCATGCCATTCCTTGCATCCAGTCACTGGTCACCAAAAAGAAGAGATCAGTGTCTGCCCCTCCTCTTTCCCTTGTAAAGAAGCTGTAAACAGCTATAAGGTTTCAAAAGTTCTTTTTCATACCGTATCTGTGCAGTTTTGTGACCCCAGCTTTAAATGATGCAATCTATTCCACCCAACAAAGTAACTTTTTAATTCTTATTAAAGTGACAGGGAGGCTGCGCTCTGAACAGTGTATCTTCTACTGGAGATAAAAGGGAAAAGAAAATGAACTTTTATCTGGAATTTGAATCAAACCAATGCTTTTTAAAGAAACGTTTTGAATTCTTTTATTCCATCTTGACAAAATAGAATTTTTAAAAGAAAAAAAAAAAAAAAAAAACAAACTTGAAAGTTCAGCAGAAAAAATACAGCAATAAATGTCATGAAATATATCACTGGGGTAAAAGCAATATTTGGAAATAATATCTGCCTCAAATGGAAGAAGAATTGGAAAGAGATAGAGAGACAGTCTTAGTCTTTTAAAAAACAGCCTGGATTGTGAACGCTTAGGAAGAAATCTTAGGTGTTACAACCTGTAGAGTTAATGGAGGCTTCTGACATTGTCTCTGGTGCTCCAAGACAGTAAGGAGGAGTGGAGTCTCATAAGTAGGGATTGTTAGATATATGTATGTCAGTCAAGATAGCATTGAAAAATTCGTCAGACTTTACTATCTGAAATAATTTAAAATTGCTTAATGCCAACTTGGCAGCTAAAATGCTACTGTTAGTTACCTTTAAAAACTGAAATGGGGAGAAAAAAAAAATATTTTTTCCTGTGCAGTGACTATTTTTGAGTATTTAGTTACATTAGGGCATGTAAAAACTACATCTGTGCAATCAAATTGTCTTTATGTTATGTAATATAAGTTCCTTCCCTGTGGAACAGCTAGCTTGCATTCCCCTGTGAAAGATTTGTCTGGTGTTTTGTTTTTACTGTTTTAGAATGCCCAAAAATATGTGATTTCCCTTTCCTTAATAATATTCCCGGATACAGCTAAGGTTTTTGTTTCTTCCTGGGCTTTTGGTATAATTGTTCCTTTCTTTGGTAGGAGGTAGAGGTGGAGAAGAAATGAAAAAGGAGGGCATTTATTTTCCTTTTCTTAATTTTCATTTGAGCTGTGTCAGCAAGAGTGATGTACTCATCTAAGTAATTAATTTTACATAATGTGTTTCTCCGATTGTAAATTGGATCTAAGACTATCACAGCTTTTTGCAAATACTGTGTGACAATGTGTAATCGTTAAACCTCTACTGTTGTCCTTATGCTGTTTTATTACTTTATATGGTATATAATTTTTATTTTTTTGATATCAAATGTGTTAGCATTTGGCTTGATATGTGAGTTGTATGTGAAAAAAATGGAAGTTATAGAAGCAGAGGTTTTTTTGGGTATGGAAGGTAAGAATCATAAGAAAAAATATACCAGGTTTGTACTTCCCTTGGCAATTTCAGCATATCAATTCCCAGAAACATATTTTGTGTGGAATTTTGTTCCATGGTTTTTGTTTCCAGTTCATATTTTCTTTATTTAGCTATCTTTCTCTTGAGCTGTATTAACTAGATTTCTCACATATCATAGAAGTTGTACTGCTGGATTTTTTATATAATCTGATAGTTTCACATATTAACTTTCACAGATTCAGCTGTTTCCACTTGAACTTTCCAATCTCCTTCTCTGTCTTGATTTGTTTTCCTGTGATTTTTTTGTTGTATCTTTTTCTTTTCTTTTTTTTTTTTTTTTTTAAAGTTATTTATCTTTTTGTAATGTCTGATTGCTTGTTGGTTGGACTTCCCTATCCCCACCTCTCTCCCCACAACAGAATTTCTGTTGCTTTATATATAAAAACAATCTTTAGTTTTCATGGAGGTTTCTTTGTTTTGTTTTGGAATTGGGGTTTTGGTTTGGGTTTTTGGGGGGTTTTGTGTGTTTTTTTGGTGTGGGTTTTTTGTTTTTTTTTTTTTTGGGGGGGTGCGGTTCTTTGGGGTTATTTTGGTCATTATTTCTATTTTTTTAGTAAAGACAAGTAAGACCCCTTGATACTGTACAGCCACCAGCTAGATTTGCTGGCTTAAAGAGGTGAGGAGAGGGATATCTAGTGCTCTTTTCTCCTTGTTTTTTTTAGTAAACTAATCAAGTTCCAGGGTGATAAAGACTAGCTTTCAGAATAGTAATATACCTATACATTAATTTAGCAATAATTTAGTTTGACATCTCATGCAGTTATCTTACCCATAAAGGAAATTTCCTTATGCTATTGAAGTAAAATAGTCCAGTTTCCCATTTCTAGATCTGTCAATCTAGAACTATACTGTCAAAACATTTGTGGTTATTGAAATTATTATTAAACTACTTCAAGAATTTTCATTTTCTTTAATTACTTTTTTTCTAGTTTTCAGTCTCATACATATAGCTAGAATAGCTACAACATAGGAGAAAGATAACAACATGTAACACAGGTTTTAAAAGCTTTCCAAGGCAGTTTTGCCACTACTTCTGTCAGGTTGTGACTAGCATGATTAGCACATGCAGACACTGTTATGTTAGAGAGCACAGAGAATTATATATTGTGTCTCTCTTACATAGGCTGAGAAAAATGCTTCAGTTTATCATGTCCCTAGCTCAGCTCTACCAGCCTTGAGAATAGAGACTAGAGATCAACCATATATGAACCATTTCCCTAATCTACCTGGAAATGCCCCTTTTTCTCTTCCCACTATGTGAGATATTCAGGGGTACTGTATAATCTCTCAGCAATCTATTAAACTCTTGTTCGAAGGATATAACAAAACAAATCATATCCAGTTTTCCTTTGTGGTAGTAGTCCATTATTCTGTCTTTGGTCTCCAGGTCAACACACCATTGTTTCTGCAGTGCTGAAGGATATAGCGTTGCCAATAAGCCAAGGCAATACCGGAAGTAAGATTTTTCATGCCTGATTATTTATATTCAAACAATGACATTGATTTGAAGCTGTTCAGATGTTGATAATCAAAGGATTTGTTCTGATAGGGCAGAGTGCAGAGGGAGAAGTCAGAAAGTACGTGAGCAGTGCAATTTCTTACAAGTTCCATAACTATTTGTCATCTGTCTCTGTGGAACTGCATAGGGTCCCCAAGGGATGTGACAAAAGCTGTGTTGAGCTGTGCTGAATATACATTGGCAAAACTCGATCATTCAGATGAATTCAAATACGGATCTATTTGATTATGGGAGACAGGGGACACTGAGATTCAGGACAAATCCCCACTGTGAAGGATGCGTGTCTTCATGATGGTGAAGCATACACATTTTGCATCAGTGTGCTCATATTGGTTTCCCAGGAACTCATTATATTATACTCTTGCTGCCACACTAAGCAGTAACTACTCTGTTGTAATGATTTCCAGCAACGCTGGTGAAACTTTCCCACCTCATCTTATTTAATTATTTATTTTAATTTTAACTCCGTCTGACAGTCTGTTGAGTTACACAACTCATTTTCATGAGGACTCCCAGGAGACAGCAATGACACAAGTCTACTCTGCAGTTGCTTGCATCTTTATAACACAAACCATAAATCAGGACACTTAGTCTGAAGCTGCAACAAGAGCAATAAGCAGGCAGCATCTCATTATATTTGCTTAAGGCAACAACTCAAGGGATCTCAGAAAGTTCAAGGAGGGGATTTTGTTTTGTTTTGGTTTTTCCTTTGGTCACAGTTCAAGTTTGTCTATTCATTGCTTTACAGCCCCTTCTCTGTAAATTATTTGAGGTATTTCCATCTGAATTTCCCCCTGCAGGCCACTCTGATATGATGTCTCCAAGTGGATTTGAGGTTTCTGTGGTGGGGAGTGAGGGTAGGGAAGGGTAGGAGGCAGGTTTCTGATGAATACTTGTGCTAGACCTTTAGTAGGAGAGTGCTGAGTAAGTAAGAAATGAGGATCTTTTTACTGAGCATTAGCTAGGCTTTGGTTTTAAAGTACTTTACCAGAGCAATAACACTTCAAAGAATCTTCACTAAAAATTCCCGCCCTTTTAATTGTTGAACTTATCTGAGCATGGAAATTATTCTCCAGGCTTCACATCCAATTCAGGAACAGCTGAGGCCTGATCTTCTGATTATAACAGGAAGTAGGTGTCATTTTACTATTTCTTTCCTATTGTTCAGAATAAAAGATTTTAAAACGTTAATTTTGGGGTCAGATGTTTAAGAGTCAATCTCTTAATTGAGTTAAATAAAATATTGGTTTTAACAAAATATAAATTTAGTGCCTGCTAGTTAATATGAATAAGTATGAAGAACAGATGTTTTATGAGATGAAGAAGCCCTTCATATTTTGCTGCTTTTTTTTCTCTTATTTTTTTCTAAGTCATATATGAGCCAGACTGTGGCATAATATACAGCACAACCATCTTAATTGTGGGTTTTTTTTTGTTTTTCTTTTTTTCTGATGGATAATTTCTGACTGGTGGATAAACAAAATTTTGTATAGATCTTGATTTGTTGGTATCTTGTGCACTCATTTATACTTATTTTATAAGGCAAGAATTTTTCTCAAAACTATCCACACAATTTTTTTTAAAAGAAAGTTTAGTAGTAATGATTTCAAATACATTTTAAATGTGCCATTCTGAGAAGTCTCAATGCATTTTATATACCATTTTTAACTTATTATGCACTGCTTATAGTCTTACGAATAGCTCCCAGGCATTTCTCAAGATGGAAACAAAGGGAAGAAAAATAATACTTGAATGAGTAAAACTACAGCCTTAACATTTTTTTGAGGTACTGCTTAATTTTAATGTACATCTGAAGTATAACAATGACTAATCTATTTAAATAACTCAGCTGTAAATATAGAAATCTATAGAAGGAAATTGCATGCCTCAAGGCAAAAAATGATTTTTAGCAAGAATCAGGAAAGAACAGAGAAAAGCAATGAAACCAAGAAAGAAGAGTATATAGTCAGAAACAAATGTGAGTCCCAGAATGACTGGATTCTGTCCCTGTGTGGTAGTTTAGTTTTCTTGGTTTTGGTCTAGATCTTCCCTGGCAACAAGGTCATAACTAAGGAAGTATTCTATCACATTCCTTTAAGTAATCAGGTGTATGTAAGATGAGGAGGGGAGGTTCTTCTTCTCTTTCTATTGGTTGCTTAGAAGACAGCAGGTCTCAATGTGTTGGCCTCTTTCTTACCTATGTGAGCTGAGACCTTTCTGAGAGCTGTTGTCCAGAGGCGCGCGGAGGTGAAGGAACTGTTTTCTTGAGGGAAGTTGGTGAGAGTTTATTGTGTTAGTTGTTTTATTGAGCTATTCCCTGAGTTTTTGAGTGTGTATATCTGTTTTATTTTTACCCATTTTTGTCCTTTTTGTCCTATTTTCCCTTTCCCCTTTCCCCCTTTTCCCTTTTGGGGTTGTTTGGGATTCTTGTTCTGTATATTCATAGTGTTTAATTGTATATAACTGTAATATATGGGAATATATATATATAGCTACAATTTTCTTTCAGTACCTTTTTCTTCTCTTTTAGGAGGGGGGAATCTGTGTGGCCAATGGCCGGGCTTGGCAGGGAGCCAATCCAAACTGCCACACCCTGGTATAACTTCATACAATGTTTAACTGTAAAAAAAAAATCCTATTAAATCCAATTTGTATTTAAAGGAGATAATGATTCCTCATGTTGTCTGTTCTGAGATGGAATGTGAGAATTTTAAGAGAATCGTGTCTTGGTCTTCATAGGGTTGAGAGGAGACTACATTGCTATGGAAATAAGAAGCAGGGAAATAGTAAATATCTACAAATTTCTTTCCTCAGTTAAAAATGCTATACAGAGTTTCTTTTTGAGCTCCCACACAACCACAAGAGACTGGAGTTCTTCCTTTACTTCAGCAAAATCCAATGTCCTGAACTGAGTATTAGCAATGGAAAATTTGTGTTTTCTGGCTCTTTCTAACGGACAGCAGTCTTGAAGTATTCTTCCATTATTCTGATGAGAAACCTTAGCTAAAAGGTTTGGACTCCATTGTTCTTACAGACTTGAAAGAAGCATAAGATCGAAAAAATCTGCAGCCAAAAGGCAGCTAATAAATTTCCTTCCACTGCAGTATTTTTCCATCTAATTTCTTGTTTTGGTTCTTCTTTAGAAATTTTGAATTTATTTGTTGCATTCCCATGAAACCTAGAAACAAAATTAGTTTCATTGTGTTTCTGTTTATGTAGCTTGTAATGGCTTTATGATACTTAAAACCAGGAAGAGTCCAATTTTCATAAATTTAGTTACATGTTTTCAGACTCCTGATGGACTGACTGGTCTTTGATATCTTCAGCTAACTGAATAAATGGTTATCTTAAGGTAACTGTTTCTCTAAGTTTGAAGAATTATTTTACTGCTTTCAAGGTACTTTGCTTTAAGCACTAAATCAATTTTCAAATACATATTCACATTTTACTGCTGTAGTATAAAACGTTACATTTTCCTTTTTGAGGCTGAGAAAAATATTGTCACTGGGAATAATATTGATTTTCTAAACAACAGTACATGAACTTTCTGTCAGTATGACATAATTTTATGAGGAACTAGTATGATACCGGTTGGCATTATTTACACAAGGTGTAAAAAATAAACATTTTTACTGAAAGCTCCTGTCAATATTCTCTAATATTGACTCAGAATCCTCAAATCCCATTTTGGAGGCCTTCTTTCAAAATCTGTCATAAACTAGGTATTTTTCATCAAGTTGAGTATCTGTGTGGCATACAGAACGTAAAAAACCCATGTGAAATGATTTACCAATCACTGTCTAATGACACTGTAGCAGCGGTTTTTGCTTTACTGCCTGACCAGGTCAATGATTTGCATGTAAAGGTCAAAGGAACTGTCCTGAATTATACAGGTTTTAATGATGTGTTTTCATAGCTTGGAGGGGCCATGCTGTGTCTTAAATGTATTTTAACATAAACAATCAGGAAACACCTTTACTGGAAGGATTGAAAAGAAATATTTTAGTTCCAATAATAGTCTTTGACTGACTGGTTAGTACAACTTTGAGTGTAATCTGAGGTAAAAAAACTGAAAATTGCTGGGTTTAGTGATGAGTAACTGGCTTTCTTTTCTTTTCCTATTAGATAGAAAATGGTCGGCTGTGGAACTCTACTGTGAAGACCTCAGAAGAAATACCAGTTTTTCCAGTCAGCTTTTCATAATGTAAATTTAATTTGAGCTTTCCCAAATGGGCAGCTAAACAATGAACAAGCAGAAAAACCCAGTTTGGACTGTATTTCTGAACCAGACTTCACCTTCTGTCTTGGGAACGTATTAAAGGATTACAGCTGAAAAAGATAAGAGAAAGAAAACCTTGAACAGGAAGCTTATCCTACAATGAGAATTACAAGTACATCTTGTATCTGCCCAGTCCTAGTTTGTCTCTGTTTTGTGCAGAGGTGTTATGGAGCTGCTCACCATGGCTCCATCAAGGTGACTAGAAATCAAACCAAACACATAGAAGGCGAAACAGAAGTGCATCATCGTCCCAAGCGTGGATGGGTGTGGAATCAGTTCTTTGTTTTAGAAGAACACATGGGACCAGATCCTCAGTATGTGGGAAAGGTAAGGTCATTGTCTTCTTGTTTTGGTTTGGTTTGTCCCATCTCCTAAAATATGGCATTGATAGAGGAAAACCATGTATCTCCTTAGATGGTACCTCCTTTTTTAAAGAAGGACACGAATTGCTACACACGTTCACAGTGAACTTGTCTGTTGTCTGCATATACTGTGTTTATTATAAAGGGAAAAAAAAATTATGTAAGACAAAGATATTAAAATATGATAAAATAGTTCTTCTTCTGAGTACAGCTAAACACAGAGTGAGTGCAGTTGATCCTGTTACATCAGTTTCCAAAACCCCAAATGCATAGGGTCACTGCTAAAGGCTTTTCCAGACTATTTCAGAATTATATTCTGTTCTACTTAAAGGAATATTACAAATGCAGTCTAACCTCCATAGGGTATTCATTCCACTCTGACTGTAGAGTGGAAAAGGCCTCTCTCCTCCAAAAGGAAGTTCTCTGTGACTTCCTTCATAAAAAGAGGCACAAGGTGTTCCTTCTTAGAGTTCCTCAGAAGTCTGTGAGAACAAGCACTGCATTTATATTTTGATATATAGAGTGAGCTTCAGAAATAAAGATCAGGCTGATGTAGTTTAACTGAAGCCTGGCCAAGTGAAATCTAGCTGTGTAATGTCTGTATAGCCTGGGTTTTAAATTTGGTGATAATAACACAAAACTCTCCATATAGCTTTAATGCACAGTGTAGGACAGAAGGAGTTTTTCTCCCCTTGAATACTGTCTTGCAGCATTATGATAGATTTTTTTATTTTATTACATAATCTAGATGAGTCTTAGTTTCCTTAATTAAAATGGAGAAAGGCATGAAATATGGAGGGGTAAAGAAAAATGGATATGAAAAAGAAATTATTTAATTTTAGTTTGCCTTCACATTGGGAATCCTGAAAATTTTATTGTAGAGTATGAAAAATATCCAAGGAAACCATTTGCTTCTGAAATCACAGATGTCTGTTAGGGAGGGCTTTCAAATTTGAATAGCATCATCTGAACTAAAAATAGCAAGTGGAGCAACTGTATTTAAGATACTGTTAACACAACGACAAAAAAAAAAAAAAAAAAAAAAAAAAAAAGGTTATTCAGTTACGCCAGCCTGAGTAAAATGCAAAGTATTTCAGCATATCGAAAATTGTTGAGATATGTGCAGGAAGTATAAACTGAGAAAGGACCTTGCTAAAAGAAAGTGGTTTTCATTGAAAGAGAAGCTTTTAGAACAGGTAAGGGAATGAGCAGATATCCTTCCAGACCCACCTTAGACTGATTAACATTTTCATAAATGATTTTGGAATAGAAGAAACATATTGCAAACATTTTGCTGATACAAAGCATTGCAGGAGAGATAAAATGTTTTTTGGAAAGAGCTAGATATCATGAATATAATTTGGATATAGAAATACAGAGTAAACCTCAGACAACAAGGTTATAAGGCTCTTACAAAGCAACATAATGAATTTCTATTATACACTAGTGGTTTATTTTAAGTGATGCAGAAAGAGAAAGATCTGGTTAAAGATCAAATATTACCTCATGTCGTACCTTAAAGAAGGTAAATATGATACTAAGCTGCAAAAGCTGAGATTAAAAGACAGGGATAAAGTGGTATTGAAGGCATCGTGGAAAAAAATGTTAACCTGTTTATTGTCCTGGTTACTTTTGGCCAAGAAAATGGATTTATATATGAAACTATACACAGAAAGTTGAATACTGTGGTTAGGATGGTAGAGAAGAATAAATATGTTTGTTTCATTATAAATATAATACAATATAAAACAAACAATAGAGGAGGGCCTGTAATATTCTATAAATACACCTCAGAAGAAACCACAATAAAAAGAGAAAAGTTATTTAAATTGATTGAAATTTTACGGGGGGGGAGAGGGGAAATAAGGTTTTGGTGGCCATGAGTTAATTTAGAATGGAAACAAGAATGTCAGATTCTGAAAGAGTATACTAATAGGAAGAGTGAAAGCAAAAAGCTGAAGGCGTTTCAAAGGAAAGTATCCTTGTCTTTATGAAAGCATTATAGACATGATTTCATGCCAGAACAGAGGTCTGGATTCAATGAGCTAAAGCATGGTCCCTTTCAATTTTATATTCTTATGATAGCATTATGTATTTTATTTTATCCTCTGTCCAGTCTATTAATGCTACATTTGCAGAGATCAATCAATAGAATTTCTTTCAATCCTTTGTGGCAAAAATGTGACTGCATGCCTTGTTTGAGAACATTTCTGTCTCTGTACTTTGCAATTTTTATCCCCTTTTCCTCAAAGAATTCCCTCTGATGATCAAAATTTTCTACTCTGGGTACTTTACAACATTAGTAAACTTATCTTTCCAAAAGCTTTGTGGAATTTAATAGCAACTGTACTCTGTTTTCCATTTGTTGTGATGATTCTTATAACCTGATTTACAGCAAAGATCAATTGTTTTAGCTCAGGCATACATTTTTAACAGAAAAAAAAAAAAAAAAGGAAACCCTGTCATAATATTAGTAATTAGCAAAATTTCTGTAGTGATCATTATGCACGAGCTCCTTTTCATTTTGAAAAATAGATGTCTTACTGATGTTGCATTTAATTTTACACACCCCACCAAGGTCACATTCTATGTGCCTTTAATTTGACAAGTGATTTTCACGCAAAGTCACTCAGTTGATAAAGGAAGGCAGTGCCCTTTATTTCCAGGCTTCTGTTAGGTGGCAGCATGCTATCAGTTCTGTCAATTATTAATTCTGTAGACTATTCTGCTTCACTGGTGAGAGTTTTGCCATTTGAGATACGTCCTTTCACATTTTTCACACCCAATTTGGGAGTAACATCACAGAAAGCAGAGTCATTATGTACAATGCTGTTATAATGATCACAGTCATTATCATGGAAATGCACACTGAAGGTAGGCCTGTGGTGAAAATGGTAAGGTTTCTTATTCCTACCATCAAATTACTATCAAGAGAATGGATTAATTCACTGCCATCATCTGTTTTACAGCAAGTGTTAGGACAACAAATCATCATTATATTTTAATATCAAACCTATACCCATTCCTCAGATGTTCTTTTCCCTAAGAAAATGTCATTTGGAGATTGGAATTCTGTACAAAATTAATCCCTGTTAGCCATACTCAGAAGGTTTTTATAGGAATACAGCAAAACAGAGGTCCTGGAAAAATTAGGTTATTGTAGAAATGCAAAATGACCCTTTTGTAGATGTTAAATGTTTTCTTTGGTTCTGAAGTTATTGAACTGGTTCCCTGCTGTTGCACTTGGGATAAGGTTTCAATGTTTCAGGGTATGTTTTCCTGAATAAAGAACTCAAAAAATGGTTTTGTATGAAAAAACATATCTTTGAAGAATTTAACACCACAGTGACTTCTTTTTCCAAAATTGTGAATTATTTGGGAAGGGCTTCTTGAAAACTTCCCAATAAACAATAGTATCTAGGAATGTTAGTTCAGACAGACTGTTCGCCTGGAGGTGCAAGTATATGTGTGAAGGTGTGTGCACTGCCAAATCTGTGGTAATTTGAATAAGTGAGACTAAATATCCTTGTCTCGAATAAGTAACTTGAATGCACAGAACTGAGCTTTCAGATACATGAAACCTCTTGTCTTTTGCATGTATTTGATGTAAATTAATCTAATGAAAAAAACAGTTGTGAGTTCAGAAACGGACAGGGTTGGTGAATGTACCCATGGCCTGGTAAAGAATCGGGTACCTACTGCACCAGCTCAGAGGAATAAAGATTCTTCTGAGGAAATCCAGAAACTGGGCCGTAGGACTGAAAACTTCAGCATTTCTCAGTTGCCATGGCCGATATACTTTATCTTTCTCTTGCACTTTCTGCATGCTTCTAGGTTAGATAGCTCATGTCTCAGAATATGGACAGAAAAAAATAACAAAGAATTTTAGGAAAGAAGTGAAACACTACATGTTTCAGTCTATAACATTCTTCCTTTTGAACCTTCACACCACACTCTCCAGAAGGCCTGCACCTTCTTGAAAGGATATTTCTTAAAAGTCAGTAGCACTGGAAGCAAGTCATAACTACACATTTGCTGTGCTTTTTACTTTGGAGAGAGAAGTAAATAAGCAGTGATAAAAGGAAGATCAGTGTGGATTTGAGGCTGAGTGAGTCATGCTATTAAGAGGGAATAGCAAAGGAATATAATGCACAAGACTGACAATTTCTCTGGGGACCCTTTGGATCTCTGAAATACCAAATGTACACCTCCTAATCCACTTTTAGATGTCCTCTGAAGGGTAAATAGGAACAACTGTTCAGGTATTCAGATCCATGTTGGTTTTTAACTGCATGTTTCTTCCAAAATTTAGGGGGTAAATGGAGAGACGCTTTTTTTAGTTCTTACATTTTTATATCTAATTCAAAAACAGTTCCAGATTTGTGTTGATGTGGGAGACAAGGAAGTATGGAACAGTTGAAAAAGAGTGTGAATACAGGAAAGGGAAGAGGAAAAGTAACAGCTTTTAATATGTCTTGAAATGATTGTGTTGAAAGTTATGTTAGGAAAGTAATCCTAGGTGTTATATTGGATTTACAAGTTAGTAATTCTATTAATTCATTATTTTATTCTTGAAAACATAAATACAGCGTAACAGACTTGCTATTCAAAAATATTTTTCAAAGTAATATGTGACAAGTCATTGCAAAAAGTTGGTTCTAGTACAGGGCAGTGAATCTAATCTTCCTGTATCATATAAAGAGAATTTCACAGCTCTGATTTAAGGACAGTAAGAGGAAATTATGTCTATTTTAAAATAAATGCCAAGGAAAAAACAAAAGTGGAGTTTTACGATTAAAATAATGATAGGGGTTTACATAAAGGAAAGCACATTAGATGTTTCAGCACTTTAAACTTAAGGAACTAGTTCCAAATATTTTGTTTTGGTTTGGGTTTTTTTCTGATAATAAAGGCATTTGATTTTATAATAGAGAAAATTAAAAGGAAAGGGTAGATGATATAAAGATTTTGCACATGGCTTGTTTACCATTTCCCTGCCTCTGTAAGAAGATAAGCAAGTGGCATAAGTAGCAAAAGCAACATCTCAAATAACACTTTCTACCTTTTAGGTTGCTAGTTTCACAAATAATGTATTTATATAAAATAATTTTCCTCTATACCTAGCAAAAATGTAGTAGCAGTAGCAACCTAAATAATATACCTGTTGTCAGTATGGGACAGTATTAGATGGTCCTATATTGTGTTAGCCACCTCATTTTCTATTGTATTTTTTACAAAAAGCTAATTCAAGACTGTTGCCAACAGTTTGTTGTTTTCAAAATAAAAATGCATACATGTGCAATGGCTTTGTCTAGGGTTCTGTTGGCGCCGACAGCCCCTCTTTGCTGACTCCATTCAACCTTCATTCAACAAATGTTGTTTGGTTTCATGTGAAAAGGTTGAGAGCGTGCTACTTGAAGTCTACAAGTTATAAAATGCTGGGGACCTCTGTGTTTGGAGTTTATTTTCTGGGTTTATGTGGTTTTTTGTGGTTTTTGCTTTTTGTTTTTTTGGTTTTTTTTAAAGTAGAATCTCTATACGTTCAAAGGTTATTTGGGGGAAACTCAAAGTCAAGGGAAGAGACTGCTTTCATCATCCTGATCAATCTTTCTTCCAATGTGTTCAACTGTATCTAAGGTTTCCTGAAGCATAGCACTGTCAAGGGCATTTGGACTTGACAGACCAAACGAACAAACAGAAAAGCATGAACATACTGAAGTTCAGTCCTATTCCAAAGACAGAGGATAAAGAGTTTACCTTTTTAAACTTCATTTAAGTCAACATAAAATTGCACCAAGAAGAATCTTGCTCTTTTATGTCAAAACAGTTACATTGAATCTAAGATGTCAAACTAATGACTGTTTTTGTGAGGAAGCTTTATAGAGTCTGTCAGTTCTATATTGCAAAACATCAGTTCTCTGTGTGGAGACTGTTATTTAAATTAATGGTTCAAAATAATTTTGTCAAGGTGATCTAATCTTTCCTGAAATTGTTATGGACTGAAAAACGCTGAATTTTTTTTTTAATTTTTTTTTTTTTTTTTTTTTTAATATTCTTTACTTCTGTTCACAATTTTGACAATCAGCAGCCAAGTTCTGTGTTCTGTGGCTTTTACCTCTTCTGTACACTGAATGACAGCATTGATGAAACCAACATTTTATATGGAATTGCCGTCTCTCTCTTAAATGGTTTAGCAGTAATTTTTTTGAGGGGAAATACAGCCTTGTTCCTGTCTAGCCTTGATCCTTCTTTTCATCTGTTGTTCATTTTGGTTTTACATGTCGAAGTGCTGGCAGCAGGGCTGTGTCAGAGCATCCCCAGTGTGGAGCATCCAGGGCTGCCCCACCTGGCCCCAGCCGGTCCCAGCAGCTCCAGCAGCCCCAGAGCAGGGCACAGCTGAGCCCCTCAGCCATGGGCGGGTGGGACAGAGCCCCGGGGAAAGCCTGGGCACCCCCTGGGCCACTAGGGGACAAAAGATAGCCCAGTCAGGAGTGAAGGTGAACTTGGGTAAAACTAGGGTGTGGGGAGAAGGTGTTTAATTTTTTTGTATATTTTTCTCCATGTCCAGCTCTATTTTAATTTCCAAGAAATTAATTTTTCTCATGTTAAATGTGTTGTAGGAGTTAGTGGTCTCCCTGTCTTTATCTTGGTCTATGAACTTTCCTTTGTCTCCTTTTCTCCCTGTCCTCTTAATAAGGAAGAGTGAGAGATCGGCTTGGCGGTAGAAGTCAGCCGAGGTTGACCCACCACGAAGTTGATGTGGTACAACTTGCCTTCTCTGTAACTGTGTCTTTAATTTATTCCCCTTAGCCTCTGACAATTTTTATATCAAAACTAAGAAAAGTATGATGCCCAAATACTTAGTTTCTGTTAAAAAAAACTCAGACAAACAAACAAAAACCGCACAAAAGAGGTGGTGCACCAGTTGCATCCATGAGATGTAAGGAGGAAATAAAGATAATTGTGCTTTTTTTTTATATTAACCTCGAACTTGGTAACTCTGGTTTTTTAAGGATATTTACCAGCTAATCGTAAGTCAGTAGGTAGTGAAGCTGAAAATATGCTGATAAACTCGAGTGTGAATTAGCATGTCAGTTATTTTTCAGGTATCTTCTGGATACTCATTCATGTTTATTGTCTGTGCAACTTTCAACACCCACATGCCTTATTGTCTTTTTAAACATTCTGCTGCATCATTTTAATATTATATGTATTTTATGAACTCATTTGAGATGTATTTATAAAATCAAATGTTATCTAGACTTTCAGTTAGCTTGTTTAAACACTGACAGGAACACTTCTGCTGAATGATTGAAAATGTAGGCTAAATTATTTACTGTATAACAAGATACAAGAATTTTAAAAGGTGAAGGAAATTGAATATCATAATTAGGTTTCTTTTCACCTAGACTAATATGACAAATGAAAACATGAAGAACATGCTTTTATGGTCTGGTTTTCTCAGCTATAAGATGCTATAAAAGAATAGGCATTTCAGGTCTAGTAGCTTATTAAGTCATCTCAAAATGCCTGAGAAGAAGATGAATATGAGATTGCAATATTCCTAAGCTACTGTAGTTTGCAAATTGTTACTTGTATGGGGTATTCCACACAGCTATAAAGGGAATTACTCATATTTGTTGATTTTCAATGTGGTGCCTTCTCAGCAGTTTCTTCGCTGCCTTATTAGTTACAGTGGCTACATGTTATCTTTCAGTCCGCATATGAAGTATTTAGTTGTGTTCTAGAACACATGCACATTTTTAATGACAATAAAGACATGTCAGACAATAAGTAGTAAAGCATGAGAAGTAAGGTTTAAATCTAAAACATCTCTGAGATTTCTAATCATATAACACACAGTCTGTGAAACTAAAATCACAGTGATAATTTTCAGATGAAATGCCTTTGTAAATATTTACTTTCTAAAATATATTAGTTTGTTGTGGGTTTTTTGTTTGATTGGTTGGTTGATTTCCTTTCCTTATTGGAGTGGAAAACTCCAGCCTGTGAAAACATAAAAGCACTATTTGAAATTTGGGGGTGTTTTTTTGTTTTTTTTTTTTTTTTTTCTATTTTTTTTTCTTCCTTGCAGGATTATCTCTGGTTGCTTCTTGGCAAGCAGTTACTTCTCATTTAAATAATTATTCCCACAGGTTTATCAGATGCAATTTAAACTTACTTTAAAAAAAAACAATGAAAAGAGCACAAACACCTTTATTTGGAAAGCAAGTGCAGACATGATATCTGCTATTAGATTACGCACAATGATTTACAGTCAAGAACCTAAGCAGAGGTAAATCTCTGCACCTGGGATTAAAACAGAGTACCTTTAAAGTCGTCTTCATATTCCTGTGATCTTGGGTCCATTTGCTAAAAAGTCTGTTTCTTCTGGAATTTTCTAAAAGACATGTTGCCTGTATGGAGCTGTTCAAGACTGGAGATGGAATGGTTGCAAAGATGTCTCTTTGCACAAAGTTATTATTAAAGGGTGTGGGGAATAAACTCACCGGAAGAGCTTGTTCTAAGTCTGTTACTAAGGGGTAGTAGTGTAGCTGTCCTATATTTGAACATTTGTATCAAATCTTTGTTTCTCCTCTTATGATAGTTTAAAAACTTCCATTAGGTTACAGACAAACAAAAATCCCAGTCATCAGAACTAATAGTCTGTATCCATAAATTTACACTTTGGATTTATGTTGGGCTTAGTGTACAATTAATTTGTGTGGCATGAGGTATTTGTATGTTTTGTTGTCAGATAGGCGTGACCTTAACTCTTGCCAAAATGTGTTTGTTTTTTTGTCTTCCGGTGAATTAGCACAGTTGATACTTGAGCTATCAGTATAAAAAATACAGCTTTTCAAAGTTTCATATGAATGGCATACTAATAGTTACAGTTCTACTGCAGAGATTTTTTTCATAGAAAAGAAAATTAGAAATTATATTAGTATTTATAGATTTTAGAATTCAAAATTATATTAGAAATTAGTAAAAAGAAAAATAGAAATGATTATAACTCATATAAATATAGTTGTGCTGGTTTAAAGGTAAACCAGCAGGAGAAATGAACCCAACTCAAAAGAGATTAAAAATCAGTTACCTTTTTTTTTTTTTAATATTGTGTATTGCTATATATATTTTACTACTTAATTATAAATCATAATTGTAAAATTCAATACTGGCCTAAAGAGCTATAATTTTGTGTTTGATGAAGTATTACAGAACCAATGTTTGCACACCCTTGATATATGAATACTTTCTATCTGAAGCCCTTGTGTCAAATTTTGACAACATGACCATTTCAAGAAATCAAAGAGCATCTAACATCTGTATGGATGTTTCAAATATAATATTAAAACTACAAGAACATTGTCATTATTCTGATGACTGGAATAACAAAGTTGCTGATGATTTGTTGAGGGTGTTCAGATAGATTCTAAGGCAAGAAAATTGCAGGAGTGATGGGAGACTTCACTTACTCCTTGGAACAAAGGTTGAATTTTACGTTGAACTTGAATCCTAATATCCAAAAGTTCTAGTCATAAAAAAATAGCTGCTTCATAAGTTATCTAGTCATCAAATGTCCTAAAGAAGAACTAAAGCTAAATTTGCTTTTAAGTAGTGCGTAAAGCAAATGCAGAGCACCTTGCAGAAAGATGTGAAGGGCTAAGGGAATTGGGATTGACCAAATGATACAGTAGTGAGGGCAAATACAGGTAGAGTCTTTTAAAAACTGAGTCTGTTTCCAAATGAGAGAAATAGAAAGGACTGAGAAATCTTACATGGTAATTGTAAAACAAAGTAATCCAATGAAGAAAGTTTGAGGAAGAACTTGCAATAAAAAAATAAAAAAAAAAAAAAAAAGAAAGAAGAAATTCTTTAGAAACACCAAGCTGTGGATGCCTACTAGATGCTCTTGTGCCAAAAGGCAGTTGGGGCATAAAAGGTGTAAAGAAAGCAAAACAAGACTGTTGCATTAAAGCTAAAATAACCTCACCACGCCG
>JAWWTY010000077.1:74276009-74406865 GCA_035222235.1 Margarornis squamiger
CCACAACCAGCCCCCCCCCCCCCAAACAAAAAAAAAAACCACAACCAAAAAACAAAAACCTCTAAGAATTTAAAACTCACTGCTATTTAGAAACTGTCTTCATTGATGTGGTCCCCTAAATACATCTATAGGTGCACTATTGGTTTATTAAACTGGATACATCTAAATGACAATACTCATACTCTGAGAAAAGTTGTATGCAATATTTCTGTCTCTTGACTACTAAGTGCAGAAAAGGCATCTTCTTTGTGTGGGAGAGTGTTCCAGTTTATTACCTTGAATAATCTTTATTTGAAATGCTCCTCATTTCTTCTGGTATTCCCCTATGTTGAATTGTTTCCAATCAATAGTTATTATGGTTTATAACACCTGCATCCCTCCCCCATAAGCAGTACTATTAAGGAAGTGGAAGCAAATGTTTTAGAATCTGTTCAGATTCTGCAGAAATACTTTCTCCTCAGTCTTCATTATTCAGCTGGATTGCCTTCACTTACAGAAATTTCTCACATTGAAGCTCCATGTTTCCAGCAATTTGTGACTGCATTTCCTTCTTCTAATCTTTCTTTGTGTTGTTTTACCTGTGACTGTAAAGACCAACTTGTTCTAGCCTTGTGAATCCTTTGGAGGCGAAAGGAGGAGTCAATCTTTATATTACCTCAGCTCCATGTGGCAGTTTATGAAAGATCATGTGAACAGAGTAGTGTATATATGTGGGCACTATAAGCTAAATGAAAGCTATTTAATGCACCCTTCTTCAACCCTTTCTCATTCTGAAACATAGTAAATAGGAAAATAATGTATGTTTCAAGACTATATATTACATTAATATATTACAGCTGCATGAACTGCTAATGGGGACCAAGATAGGAAAAATGTGAATTATTTTGATTTGTATTGTGTCGTTGTTGGGACGGACTCGATAAAAAGCAGGCAAAGATCCCGAACAGATAAAAGTGAAAACTTTCTGTTAATTTTTTCACACAGCTACTTTTATATATATCCTAAGTGTACGTGTACTAACATTATTGGTGCTTGTTACACACAAACAATCACCTATTGGCCACAGTTACAAACTACTGTCTCTGTACAAACTCGTCCAAGTTTCTTGTCTTCTGCTTCTCCTGAGTTCTCTCAGTCTGTGCAAGTTGTTTATCCTCACAGGTACGCAACAATCTGGCCAAGGTCAAATTCCTCTTTCTCTGTCAAGAAATCCACAGGCCTGGTGCAGTATCCCACAGTATTGCTTACAGTCCAGGGTCCAAAGATTCTTGAGAGACATTGTTTAATTCACCTTCACAGCCCATTTTTGAATGTTAGTTTTAAGAACAGTTCAGCATATAATAAGAAACCCATTCTCCCCATCCTAGCATTTATTAATTAAAAAAAAAAAATAAAAAACTGTATGCATGGAGTGGCAGTCAGTTTCCCTGTATTGTGTTACCACAACATGCAAATATTTTTCATATTAGACAAAGGCAGATTTATTGCCAGTATCTACTGAAATATGTCTGAAGGCGTAAACCGAGAACAAAAAAACAAGGAATTAACAAGCAGGGTTTTGCTCTGAAATGTTCGTCACTCCACTGAAGCCTATAATTAAGAAGTAGTCACGCAGTGTAAAAGAGGGCTCTGCACCTACCATTTCCTTGTTTTCTTATTCTATGTGCAGATATTTTGCAGAGAGAAACCTGTATCTCTATTGTCTTGTTTTAGCAGAACATAAGTGTTGGAGTGTTGAAGATCTGCAGCTTACTAGATAGTAGGTGTAGCATCTCATAGGGCAATTGATAACATCTAATATAATATTAACATATTAAAGAGGTTTATGTGGTTATACTGAGTTTCTGAAAAACTCTAGCAAACCATGCTAATGTGACAATAATCTGAATTTCACAGACTGGCTTCTCAGCTGATGTAAAAGGCAAATCCTTAGATTTGTTCATTAAATTGTGTTTGATGGTTTTGCCACATCTGTAGAGAATCAAGGGGAATCATATACAATATAATTGTATGTTGAAGTCTGTGTCCTAGTTGCTGTCTATTTCATGCACTCTTTGGAGAGTTTCTGACAGAAACCAGTTATGAGTTTAGTCTGTGAAGCTCTCCCAGGGGGAAGAATATGAATCTGCATTGTATAGTAAGATGCTTTAGGGAAACATATGTGGTTATAAGATGACGTGAAGAGCTCGGTTTCTCTTCTGTTAGTCACTGAATAATATAATGTGTGGAGCAAAAATGAATTGGAAATACAGAACTGAGTTTGCAGGAGCAGGGGAAAGTGCAAATGTTGAAAGAATTTGCCCGAGTGGCCCCTATGCAGTGTCTGTACAGATTAATCTCAGATCACCCAGATTTCAGGCATAAAATCACAGTGGACTTGTCTGGTCACCCTTCAGGATATTTATCACTTTTTGGAAAGTCTTCTGATTTGGGTCAGTGTTTTCAGTTCTGTCCCTTTTTTCAAGAATAAAGATATTTTTAGGCTTTGCATTAGTTATATGAGACGTGTCTGAGTTTTGAAACAAATTAAAATGCTCATCTGTGAGAATAAAATGGATGACTTGTCTTTGATGGGTATGGTGAAAAATTTTTATAATTTCTATGAAGTTCCCATATGTGCAGATCACTAATATTTGCCTAGATTTTTTTTTTTTTTTCTTGTTGCCTTTCAAGTTAAAAGAGTTGCAAATCTAAAATGTCAGAGTTCTGAAAAATGAAATTAAACTACGAAAGCTTTGGAGTTCATCATAATAAGTATTTTTACTTTCTGGGAATTTTGCAGAACCCTGACTGACTTCAGAAAATTTTCTGAACATTGCAGCAATCATTTATCGTTTTTATTAGCATTCAGCTGACAATCAGAAACTAAATTTGGAATTGACTTTTGTTTGATAGGTCTTTGTTATGTGGAGGTAGCAGGATCAGAGTGAGGTAATGGATAAAAGAATCTGTTATTAATCTACTGGGAGTTTCAAAGAGTGTAAAGGCGACAGTTCTCACTCATTTTGCAGAGCAGGAATGCCCAGTGTAGGGCACACTGGGAAGGTATGTGGCTGGATTAATTGTGCATGTGAGACATACAACAAACACATGGTTAATTAATTAAGCATCATGTTTGTTGATTGAGTTTTAAGTGCCCTGATTTATGGCCTTTAACAGTGAACTTAGTTTACTGACAAGGAGGGAAATGGAGCACTAAAGACATTTGTTTGTACATATTGATGAACCTCCATATGAGGGAGATAAAATGAGCCCCAGTTCAGCTCTAAATTTATCTATATGACTGGAAAATAAAATGTGCATCATAGGAGTTTTTCTCCTCCTGCTTAAACTAATAAGAAATGTGCAACAAGAAGACCATTATTGTATTATGTAAAAATTTCACTGTTCCTTTTTGTTTCCTTTTTTGTCAAAGATGTCAAGAATATTTTTATGGGTCAGATTCTGGCATCATATTTTTTTACATTGGAACTGAATATTACCTTCTGTAGAGATACTTCATTTTGTGCATTCATTTCTCTAAATTTGCGCTGCTTACTGTTTTTTCCCTGTTTTGTTTTCACAAATGGTTATTATGTTAAAAGAAGTTAAACTGCTTATTACACTTTTTTTTTTCCTTTTCTTTTTCTCTGCCTTGAGGAATTACATAGTTTTCCAAGGGCAGGATGGAAGTGGAGGGAGACAGAATCTGAAACCAGGAGGTGGAACAGCAGAGAGCACTGCTAGAGGGTACTCCTAAGTCCCTAAGGAGACTTTTAGGTATCAGACTGTATGAGGAGTGGTGCAAGATGTGCATTGTCTCATAGCTCAGGACAGCAAGAACACCACATGGATCAGTAGTGAGGCATTACACAAAACATGTAGAAAGAACAAGGAAGATTGAAGTGCAAGAAAACTTGATGAGATGCAGTTGACAGCCAGAGCTGGAAGCATGAGGACTGTGAAAAGAGGGTAAGGCTTGAAATCAGTTTTGCCTTCACCATTTATTTGCTGTTAAATTACTTTCTGCAATTATAAACCATAATGAATGATCCTAATTTAAATCACACTGTCACCTCTCTGAGATCTTCAGATTGCCAGAACAGTGGAAAGGATAGTTACTTAAATGAAGTCAGTACCGTTACGTTTTCAATAGTATCTATTGGTTGAGTAATCCTACTGACTGACATTATCTTTCACAGTTTTAACATTGCCCTTTTATAAAAAATTAAAAAAAAAAAAAAAGAATACTACTTCTAGACTATCCATCAGTGTAGAGGTGTCCAATAGCATTTGCATTGTTCCTTTCTGTCCTGCTTGGCAGCTGCAAAAGAGAAAGAACCTTTTGTCATGATTTGCTTAAAAATGAATGGAAGGAATGGATCCTCTTAATGGGAGGATCATCAAACATTTGCAGTAGTCTCATCACTTTGTTGAAATGATGCGCGAGAGATAAAAGGACGCATATAACAAATAAGTATATAACCTTATGAGTTCAAAATATGTTATTTTCTTTAAGAGTTTCTCCATAATTAAGCCTCACCTCAATAAAAACTTTTGTTGTTTTTCTCAGAACTGATAAACTTCTTCTGATGACCTTATATTGTGTATAAAATATGCATGCAGAGTATACCAGAATATTTTCCTGTTTTGTATATATATATATGAATTAAAAAGATGAGTAATGAACACATGATGAATGCTCTAAACACTAACATTAGTGGTATGATCACATATTATTTTTGTTTATAAATCTGTTATTCATATGGGATTAACCCTAACCATAAATATAAATAGCTATTTTAAGGCGTAGAAGAAAATGGATAAATGTTATTTGTCAAGCCTTATACATCTTAAGAAATTTGAATAGAACAACATCTCTTACAAGATGCTTGGGGTTTTTTTCAGACTTTTTAATTCAAGAAAAATGTGTTTCAGTTGTATTTCAGCACTAGTGTCTGCAAGATAAATTAAGTGTTGCTGATCTACAATGAAATAATGATTCCCTGTGGAAAAAAAAATAAAAATAGACCAGTTTTCAACCCTTTATAAATGCTACCTTTAAAAGTTAGAGTTTAATTTATTCATAGAGTTGAACTTGTATACCTATCCTTAATCAAGGCAAGATCACAGATTAGAAGGAAGTGATTTATACATGAAATAGCTAAAATGCATTTTAAAAGACCACAGAATTTTAGGTCAGGAAGAAACTTCAAGAGATAATTCATTCCATAATGATAGCCCACTATGGGACCAGCTACGACTAAACCTTTTCTAGCAGTTTTGTCTGCTCTGTCTCATTTAATCTGTATTCTTTTGCATTATTCATGATTCATTCGTTCATTCATTTTTTCATTCATTTACTCTCATGCTTTCACTTTTTAAGGAATTTGGTTGTTTTTTTTTTTGGGGGGGGGAGATGGTGATGAGTTTTTGTTATTTTGGGGGTGATTGTTTTATTTTGTAATTTTTGTTTGTTTGTTTTTGTGTAAGGTAATTGTCCATGTCAGAGTTTCTTGTATATTAACTACTGAAACTACATGAACAAGGTGGGGAAGTTTGAGGGGAGTAAGTAAAATCATCACAAACTAAAGTGAAATCATAGCCAGAACTAATCAGATAGAAATGTTCACCTATCTTAGCGTGATTTTTAAGTGTATAATTATTAAGTGCACAGGATATCAGAAAATGTCCCAAGATCCCCTGGTGTGGTAGGGCTCATGCTGGACATTTCAGGGCCCAGTTGATTTTTTTTTCTGGAGCTCCTGAGCCAATGCAGCTTTTGCACAGAGAGATATCTCTACCATGCAGAGGCTCCTTGGAGAACATATATACTGTCAGAAAAAAGAGGTATTTTGAATATTTGGTTAGTAGTTAGTATTTCTCATAACCTATTCCAGATACCTCACCAGCTAAGGTTTTGAAATATCACCTCTCTTTTCTTCTTTTGCATAAGTCAGGAGAGCACAGCTGTGAAAGATTTTGTACCTCTACCATAAAGAATAATATTTTTATTTTTAATATTGTTATTATTGGAGAGGATTATCCGGAACTGGACTAATAAGAATACTTTTCATAACCAGACTAGTTTGAAAAAAAAAGTCTTCCGTTGGTTACTGAATACATACTGGAACTGAAATGAAAAGCTAGCTGAAAATCTTTTGTTAGATGCATCCATGTAGAGTAAGCCATACTTACTGCTGTTCAGGAGTAGGTAGCAAAAATTCATATTCCCTAGAAAGAAATTTACTGGTTTAAAGTCAAGTAACATTAGGACAGTTTTCAGATCAATTATTAAATCAGAATTTTAAATTATTTCAGAAAAATAATTAAATGAGAATGAAAAAAAAAAATACAAACCTCACAAAACATAGCAAGAGATATGTGTATAGTGTATGAAGTAAAATGACACAGGCAGAAGTACAGTTATAACATTACTACTGTAAGACATAAATGGAATTAATCTGTATCTATGTGTACTAATCCCAAGGTACTGTGGGCTATGAAACCCCTTTTTGGATTTTTATCGTTAATTAAATTATGCTTTCACAAGGCTTCACTTGTCCTTGAGCATTTTGAGAATTTCACAAGCAAGTAGTCTCTTCAAATGCTAATTTGAATAACAGCATGATATTGAAAGCACCACTTTCAGGGAGGAAATAAATGGCACGCAAACTCATGCTTTACTAAATGTCCATATCCTTGGTGTCTTTCTGCAAAGCTGTTATCACAGACGTTTCATGTGCTTTAAGCTGACTGCTGGAAGGTTTCTTTAGATTAGAAATTTACATAGAATTGTGAAATTTGTCTTAATTTCCCATTCAAAAGAAAAGGCAAAATGGAAGAGAAGTATTCTAAAGTATTAGTATTTCTAAACTGTCTTTCTCAGCTAGCATGTGTGCTGTATACATAAAAAGGTACACATCTGTCTTTGCAGAATTAAATGTGGATATTTTGGTGGGGTGGGGCAGGTCTTGTTTTTAAACAGAAAACACCTTTGCTGACTGCCCATCAAGCCTTTGAATGTGTTTAGGAAAGGCTGAAACAAGACTGGCCCTGAGACAGAGAGCTCCTTTGAATTATTTAATGAAAATTCCACATTGGCTACCTTAATTCTAAAACCAAACAGTTTTAGTTTGGGATTTTTTTCTATTAGAAAATCTCCTGTTGAATATATGTTTCTATCTCTCTCTCTATTAGCTGCGGAGTTTTGCACCCAATCATCCTCCCCAAATTCTCCATATCATTCAGCAAAAAATTTAAATGCCAGAAATTTTCATGTGTCCTTGGCATCACAGTGTATCAGTGCATTCAATGTGAATGCTGTTGGAGGTGGCATTGTAGGAACTGCAGTACACGTGGAACATACAAACGTGAGTGTTACGGTTTATAAGAGAACACAGGGTAAAGGAGAGAAAGTGAAAAGCCTTGATGGCACTTTTTGAAAAGTAGAGGGATATAAGATAACCTGAGGAGCAGAGGGAAGAGTTTGATCAAATAAAGATGTAATATCCTGGGCTGAGAAGTAGGACTTCTCCCTTCTTGGAGTAAAGGTTCAATACAACAAACAGCTGCAGTTTATGAAAAAAAAAAAAAAAAAAAACGTAATTACACTCAAAAAATCTGAGATCTTCACTTCAGAAAGTTTCTCCCTTTGATCTCCTGTACAACCAAGTACTCTGCAGCTTGCTTGAGAGCCACAGCTCCTGCCCCTACACAGACAGTTAGGCCCGAGCAAGCAATTAATAAAAGAGCCATCTAATGTTTTGAGAACCATCTTATCCTGCCAGTCATAATCTAGTGTGAATTAACCCCATGGAGACTTGTACTACTTATTGCCTAAGTAGTATTTTAGGTATGTGATGTCTGCAGATGTTTCTGACAGGTGAATGGGGTATGTGTTAGCTCAGTAGGCCTTCATCCTCACAACAAGACATAATATCTCTCTTTGTTCCTTTTCATTCAATTTGGATCTAGTCCTGGGTCTAAAGAGGGAACAATTCCTCTCCCTTATGTAAACTATAAAGACCTTTGAAACTAGGACCACAGGACGTTTGTAAGGATAAGTTCTTAGTATGATTTTTATTTTTAAAGTGCAACTATTTGGTAATTAAATAAAAACAAACATTTCAAAAATACACTCATTTCCTACTTTTTCTTGACATTAAATCAATAGATTTCTTTCTAGTGAATATGAATTTTTGCTACCTATTCCTGACCATCAGTAAGCATGGCTTGCTCTGTATGCATGCATCTGTAGGAAAAGTCAGGCATTAAATAATGAAAGAAAATTCAGTTTTGAAGCAAATTTCCTACAAACAGTGACAAAACATGTGACAAGACATCTGCAACACTTTTAGTACAGCTTCTTTTGGAATTAATTGTAAGCCAGATAGATAAAAAGTTGCTGTAAAATGAAAGAAAACTTCTTCAGTGCTAGTGTTACTGAACTCTAATGGAAATAAATGTCTGTTCTTTAGAATGTAGATTTTTTTTTTTTTTCCTGTAACTTAGGTCAACTCATGAATTTATCCTTTTTAGGAAAGACAAAATACATTCCATTGGCATTTACAGAGGAAGAGTTTTGATACAATCTTTCTTGTTTTACTCCTACCATCAGCATTGTTTTGATGCTGAATATTTATTCTGTACTTTGTTCCTCTTGCACTCGTGGGAAATACTCCAAGGTGCGAATTTGTGTCTGAACAAAGATTTTAATTTTTATTAACAGAAGAGCTGGGAAGCAGAAGGCATTTGTGGTTTTATCCAGAGTTTTCTGGAGCACGCCTTCAAGTGAATGTGATATTTACTATATTTCCAGCATTTATCTGTGTTTTCTTTAGTTCTGAGAGTACAACATTGTGTCAGAAGGAACATATTTCCAGTTGATTACAATGTTGAAATTATCTTTTGAGGAAAAAAAAAAACAAACAATGTTGACCTCTTATCAAAATAAGATTTGGATTTCTGCTGCCTAACTAGGAGTCATCTTTGTTGCCATGAATTCTTGTGTTAGGGTTATACTGCACCAGTGAACATAACAGCCTTCTAAATTAGTCCTTACATGGAATAAATCAGATTTTAGCAACATGAGTAATATTTGCTCACTTTAGGATGACTAAGTGAAAACTTATATTCAGTGGGTGTTTGAAGTTCCAAACTCTATGTTTTTATTTTTTTTTTTTTTTTTCTGAAAAGGAATAAATATTTTTGAGCTTCCCAGTACTGGTGAAATTAGGTTATAAAAGAGACACTGGGAAATCAGAAACATACCCCTGGGTTTTCTGCTAGGCTGTATGGGCACTTCCTCTTGGCCTCCTTAAATGTAAAGGAAACAGTCTATTAGGGAAAACATGTTAATGAATAAACTATACATCCAAAGGAGAGTATAGCTACTCTGTATTGAGTTTCTTGTATTGATAGAATGTCTAGTGATACATATACTAATGGTCATTTTAATGGCTTCCTGGAATGAACTACTTTTATATTACTGCCCCTGACAGTTTACACACATTGTTTTAAAGCATCATTTGCACCTAACCATTTCTTGGCAGCCTGTGGCTTTAGAGATTGTAATTCTATTCTGCCTGAACGTTTTTTGAGAGGGAAGAAGGTGTCAGAGCATTTCTGGGAAGAAAAATCAAAATTTTCATGATAAAGGACATCTATATAGATATTTTGGCATAAACATAAGAAATGCTAAGGAAAGGAATATATTGCCTGAAAGTGTGAAAAGTGTTTATGGCATTTAAAGTCGTTAAAATGCTAGTCCTGAAAAAAGATAAAATTTTAACAGACTTCTTTTTATCCCTTCTTTTAAAAAGAAATAGCTGTAAATAGAACACCATATCTGGGATTCCTTAAATGTTTGAATTAGATGATGGTGAACATGGGACAGTGTTTAATCAGAAGCATAAATTTTGTGTTCAAAGTAACATGGAGATTATATTACTGTTAATTTCAGGAAATTCGTGAGCCTCTTGCTTTGTTTAAATGCTCTCTGTCAAACATTATCAAAGGGTAAATGGAAGAAAGTGGTTCTCAACTAGGTTTTTCTTGTGTTAAATTCCATATTATATTCCAAGATATTTCCACGGTCAGGATATATCTGTCCTATGGAAAATTGAAAACCAGTTTGATTATCAAACATTTGTGACTTTACAATGGACAGCAAAGAATGTAAATATTTTTTTCACTGAGAAATTTAGAACTTTGAGAATAAAGTTTTATTTAATATTGAAATATTGATTTATCAGCACACTTTCCATGTTTTTTAACATATGGGAGAATTTTAATGTAAAAGTTGTTGCTCTAACTAGAGTAATACTAGAATATCAAATGTTACACAATTTACATCATCTCATCTGCAGATACTTCTTTTATATCCCATATAGAAAAATACATCACAGCTGCTTTTAGAAACAGACAATTTGTGGATTTGACACAGGAACAATTAAGTATATTTCAAATTTAAATGAGAGTTTCTGGAAGTTTGGAGGGCTTTTTGGTTGCCATTTCAAAAGTCTAGCATACTTTCGTACCCTCATTGTTAGACTGTGTGTTGTTAGTTAGAATGAACAATGGATGTTGTCTACGAAGGGATGGAATTTATCTGTACTGTGCAGAAAAGATACATGAAGCACTTGCACTTATATTGTCATGTGGAAAAAGTAGCAGATTACATGTTACACCAGGCCTCTGTAGGAGTGCTGTTAACTCAAAATGCCAGTCAATCATAAATTGTGATATAACATTGATTTATAAACATTTTCAGAACTTGTGTTTTACTTGTCCATATAAGTTGTACTGAACTAAATGTAAAAAATGGGAGTTTATTACATCTCACAATCCAAACCTTGCAGTAGTGGCAGTGCAGACTGATGGGAATCATGGTAACTAGAAAGAATACAGAAGCAGTAGCACAATACCCCTTTGAAAAAACTGTGCTCTTTTATAGGAATTACCTGATTAAAAAACCCCTGAGCTCAGAAATTATATTTCTTCTTGACAATGCTAATGTGAAGTAGGAAAATACACAAAAAAGATTCTTAAATTTCCCCAGTTTCCATCCATATGAGATGCAGAAAGCTTGCATAGCAGTCCGTAAAAAGCATGCTAAAGACACTGGTTTACATTGCCATTGACTAATATCAGTATGTTTCTGTTTCTATATTCCTATTTGTAAAAGCATAGTGATCGTTGTAACAGTCAGGAGCCCTTTGTCACTTCTTTATTGTAGTCATTACATGACTTATATCTGTGGAGAGGGCTAGAGATGAGCTTCTGCTCTAAACATGAACCTTCTTCTGACATACACAACAAAGATGTTGAAAGTAGCAACAATTTTCCATTATCAATGGATTTTGAGACACAGGTGATCTTTTACATTTGTGGAAACATTTCTTCAACATGATGATTCAGAGTTCTTTTCCTTTTTCATCTGATACTTTTTGTTTCTAGCAAACAGCCTTATAAGGAGAAAGAAAATATATATGATCAGAAAAAGAGTATCATACTCTTTTTCTTCTAAGGGAGGTACAGAAGAAGAGTGATCAATTGTGAGATTTGTGATGGAAACTCTACACACAATTTTTTTACAAATCTAAATTTCACCCAGCAAGAAGAAAAGCTGTAGACAACACGAAAGAGATTAAATGACATTCCAAATGCAAACCCAGAAAATTGAATACCATATAAGCAGCAAATCGAGACCCCAATAAACTAATATTGTGATATTCAATATCATGATACCACTTTCTAATATTTTAAAAGTATATAACAAAGAACTTTTAACAAATAAAATGAGAAAAAAAAAATCCTCTCAAGAATGAAAACATACATTTATTTTACATGGAAAGTGCATTAACATGAGGTGATATGGAGCTCACAAAAATATGGAGATTAAATCCTTTTGAAACAATGATATATGCAGTTCTTGATGACACATGGCAGTGGGTTCTTTTCAGTTTGTTCAGAATGAAACAACTTTTTCACCTGAAAAAGAATCCATTGGACAGTAGCTAACCTGTTTTCTTTCCATAGTCTTACAAATGTCTCAGCAAATTAGCTTCAAAGAGATCAAAACTAAAAATGTGTGAAAGATATTTGGAAGGATGGGATAAAAGGAAGCTGGTAAATTAATTATCTCTCCTTGATCTTTTACACGTAATATTTTTTTTTCCTAATCAAACTCTGTAATTGAGTAAGTAATCAAGTCCATGGCACAAAATTTCCTCTGGTTGATTTTACATGGCTCACAAATACTACATCTGAAAATCACATGTTTATTTTTTATCTTCACAATATTGTTTAGGAATAACAAAGTAAAAAGATTTTATTTAGAATATCACATGAGTACACAGCAGAGTTGTTTTTCCAGAGCTTAAAAATTAATGTGCTGTCTTCAGATCTTTTGTGGAGTAAACAGTATTAGGTGTAGCACTGTCAAACAAATAAATAAACTCTACTTTCAAAAAGAGGGTTTGAGTACTATTACACTTACAGCTATGTGCTCCAGTGAGCTGTTTCTGTCACTCTCACTAAAATCAGGAGAAGCTGTATGCATGGAGATCAGTAATAGAGAATTCATTGATCAGGGTTTTAGAGAACTAATGATTTTTTTCTCATTTGGAAAAATCTGAAATAATCCCTAGGCTGGCATTCCTGTTCAATAAAGGCATATATGTCTTTTCTTTTTGGAAGACCCTTTTTGCCTTCTATACTGCAAAAGGAAAGGAAAAGCAGAGATTGATTGCCTCTGCACATTAAAAAAAAAAAAAAAAAAAAAAAAAAAAAAAAAGAAAAATATATACATATATACACTGCAATGAGAGTAGCTTGACTGAGCAAGCACCAGACATGAAGGTCAAAAGCACCTGTAGAAAGTCTGCAGAAACAGTGTGTGGAAACAGTAACTGTGCTTTTATTTCATCATTGTCACAAATGTACAATGTTTTGCAATGAAGAATAGCTTTTCATTACATAAGTGAGTTTTCAGGCCTGGAACTTTTGTATCTCTTGGGTCTTTTTAAAGAGTATATGCACTTACCATTTTTCTGACCTTGACCTAAGCAAACAGTGTCTTAAGCAAACACCCTTTCATAGGAAAGCAGGCTTATTTCACCAGATAATGCAAGTTATATTGGTACGTAGAACTACTTTTTTGCATCTTTGAGGTGTAATACATCTGTGACTGTGCAGCTGAATGGTAAGGCATTTACAAACAAAGCAGTGCATCAGTGGTCTAAGTAAAACAGAGGTTTGCAGGGACCATGCCAGAGAGTAATACTGTGAACAGAAGCACTTTATTGTGTGCTTGTGGCCATTTGTAGGAATGGCGAGGTTTTTAGAAGTGATTTATACTGACATAACGGCTCCTTGTTATAATTTAGTAACACAATCTGAAACAAAACATTCTTCTTTCAGTGGTGATGGCCAGGGCTTATTTTTTGTAACAGGGTATCATCGAGGCATTTGCATCGAAATTTTGATAAATTTATGGTACTCCTACATGGATCTAGGAATCTAAGTTATTTCCAGATTACACATTTATTAATTGTAAAGTGTGATTTGGTGACACTAATTGTGAGGAGCCACTGAAAACTGAAGACCACTCTATTTTATAAATTTGTCTAAAGAGCACGAAATAAAGTTTTCTGCATGGCTTAGTGACATCATAGGGGAGAAAGGAGTCATTTATTGCAAGGGCAGAATGCTATGAAGTAATATAGCATCAATGCATGCATAAACTCCTTGTTCATACACATTGGAGTTAGACTTTTGGCTACCATATGAACAAACCTAGCAGAAATCTGGCGTAGATCTTGAGAATTATTTATCTGAATGTAATAAGGAAACATGAATTTAAAGTCTAACTTGTATCTCTTTTATTTTTTTTTTTTTTTTAATTTTTGATGTTTTTTTCTAAACAAATGCAAAATTTAGTTTAAATATATTCTGAAATTCTATACCCTCCCGGAATAATTTTCTTTATGGCTTCAAGAATCCACCTCCCCATTCACTTTCTCTGGGAGTTTTCTAAGCATATCACAACTGGATAGACCAGAATCTGGTTTGGGGCTTTTAAGAATATTATAAGAATAGTTTTCTTATTTCTCAGTAAATTTGGTTCAGTTCAAGTCTGTAAAACTCTAAAAAACCTCTAAAACAAATATGCTGTGTAAATCGTACTTGCTGGAAAATAGAATAGTTTCTATGCCCATCATAGCATTTGCCCAAGTGAAAGATGTTTGAAATGAAAGCTTACTGCTGTGAAGAGAGTTCAGATGAAAACTTCACTAGAATGGAATTGTTTTTCTTCTACATAGATTTAGACACATATTACACTGAAAGAACAATTTTGGATTCTATTTTTCTTAAAAAATATATAGTGTTCTTTGAAAGCAAAATGACAGTTTTATACATAAACATTTATTGTGGTGTTTTAGGTTTACTTTTTTTGGTCATTCGCTGGAGTCCTTTTGTATAGAGAGAAAATAGAAGTTAATGGTGGCCACTTGTGGCAGCTTTAGTACACCTGATACTGTTTCAGAGGTGATTGCTTATGCACCTGCATGCTTCTGCCATTACACACTTCTGAATAGCTGCAGCAAGGGAGCAGACTTCAGATAAGCACATCTTGCAAGAACAGATGTTTGTTTGCTGCAGTGTTATATTGTGAAGTTAATACTGTTTCAGTTGTGTTTTTCCTGGATGATTGCAATCCAATTATTTTTCTTCTTTCTCAGAAAAGTCATTCAGCAGAGGGGGGCAATTGTGATTCTGTATTTTCTTCCTCTGCTTGACAAGGGTGTGGAATAGCTTATTCTCAATTTGTGGACACTTCTAGGGGTACAGTTATCTCCCAGACTAATGATTCCCTCTGAAAATTCCATCAAAACATGTGACATTGCCCAGAGCAGTGTCTTTCATTAAAATATATATTATAGCTCAGACCAAAGGAAGCAAGTCTGCAGCAAATCTAATGATGCTTTTACTGCATAGGCACAATGAACATTTCAGTAGTATCAGCTAAACTCTGATTTTGCAGTGTGCACCATCCAGAAAATTTTTATATGTGCTTTTTACTAGTAATAAGTTATTGTATCATTTCTTTTAAATGAATTTTTTTGTCTGCATAAACATCAAAGGAAGTCAATGTGATTGCAGTTCTTATTAGAAGATTAAAATATTTTGACTCAGTATTTTAGTGTTGTACCATTAAATCCTTATACATATCTACATTTTGATGTTTTTACTGAGTCATTAAGCTGTTCTGCGCAACAAAAGTAAAATGCTACATTCTTTTTTAATGTATTTCTCTATGCTTTGCTAAAGCGCATAACTCATGTTTCGGGATAATTTTGTCATTCCTCTAGGCTGGGCACTCATGGGTAGACTTTGCTGTGGTAGTGCTGTGCTGGAGCCCTCTTGTTGACCTAAACTTATAGACAAGGACAACAGAATTAAGAAGGGGAGGTTCTGCTGCTTTCCTTGAAAGAATGTGGGGCTTTCTGAACAGAAGACCATATTTTATTCAAAAGACATAATGCTATTGTCACTACCAGAACTTCGGTTTTGATTTTGGAATTCTATGTATATTATGTCTATAATTTAATATTTATCAGCAGTAATTTTTAATTATTTGCAGTTGTTTCAAAATATATGTACATAATCACTTCTACTCTGATTAAATTCTTTAGATTAGTGTAACAGTTCTTGCTTTTTTTTCAAATCAACCTTGGATGTGAATTTAGTGTATGTAGGGGAACCTCTTCATAAGAAATATCTTCACAAGAAATGTCTTATATCCATATCGAAGAATTTGTTGGTAGTCCAATTAAAATATTATTTAAAAAGTCATAACTACTGTGCTTAAAATGCCACCCACACAACACACCAAGAATTCAAATTATTCAGTCAAAGCAAACGGGGAAGCAGTTATACATTGCCCCTCCTATCCAGGCTTCTTTCACTTCTGGTCATGCATGGTTACCTGGTTGCGTCTTGTTTTCCTTAGGCAAGCACAGGGGAGAATGGTGATCACTGTGAGTTGTTAGCACTCCACGTTCCCAGTGGAAGCAGGTTGTTGGCTTTCTCCTCAATTTTTGGATTGGTTTTGTAGTACTTAATGGTGTGCTTCTTTGGGCCCTGCTTCTATACTGTCTAGTAGTTTCTGCCTATATGTGGTCATTTGCTTAACAAGTATGTATGTTTAAATGTTTGGATGTATGAAGTGGTTTTAGTGTGTTTTAGCATTAGCTAAAACAATGAAGATGTATGAAGCTGATCGGTAGTAAATAAGACCAGCAACTAAGCAGCAGCCACTTGATATTTGGGGTTGTGATTAGGCTGTAGCCACCTGATCATTTTGCATTTACTAACAGTAACAGAACTGTACTAGCTGGGAAATTAGCCTTCAATCTGTGCATTCATTTTACATGATTTAATATGCTGGTGCATAAAAAAAAGATATTTAAAGGTTCATAATATAAGAATATAAAGAAAATATAAAGAAAACAAGTTAACTGAAATATTTGGTATACCTCTTCAGATCATGCCTTTGGTTAATGTAGCCCTTCTACAGTTTCTGCAGGAATACTAAAATAAAATTAGGCATTTAAATGGACTGATGGAAGAAAAATGTTGAAGTATTAGCAAAACAAGGACACCTTGGTTGCTATTCTGCAAAAAGTCATAAACTACTAAATATAGGCTAGTTAATGACTGAGGAACCATCATAAATTATTCTGAATGCAACTTGCTATTAAATATGTCAAGAAGTGTAACGCACAGGGTTGATAAAGATGACATTCCACATATACTCGTAGGCTATTATTTTCAGTTTCTTTTTCCCCTAAAAACATCAGAGAAATAAAGACAGAAATAATGACCAACAGGGAAGGAAAATGAAATACTTTCTGTCAGCTTCTGGTTGTGGACAGATTTAGAATATTTAATAGATATATTCTTGTTAGAAGCGTAACCAAATAAGCAGTAATGTTTGCAGAGGCCAGCCCATCAGTTAGGATAGAAACCACATTTTCAAACAGAATTCAGAAGCCCACACTGACTGCAGTTTGGGGGATTGAAGATGCTGTGGTCAGGGATCAGCAGAGTGAGGAGATGGTGTTGGAACACTGGAGACTCCCCCAGGTAGGTCATGACTGGGCCAGCCAGAAGCAGGACACTCAAGGGTATGGGGGCAGCCCCAGCCCCAGGCATCGAGCACCTCGCTGGAGATGGAGCCAGGCTGATACCAGGCAGGGCAGGGCTGGGGCTGGAGACCAGCCAGGCTGCAGCATTGCTGGGGCAGGGACTGGGGCCCCTGGAGTGCTGCAATGAGGTTCTGAGGTGTGGGCAGGAAGGGGGAAGCCTTGGGAGATTATAGAGGGCTAAGTGGTATGTTGCTAAGTGGTAAGTATATGTTGCACTAGTCTCTAGACAGAGTGTAGGTCTGCAAAGGCATTTTTAAAATAGTGTTTGGGCTCTAATGTGAGACTGCTTAAAGGAGCAAGCTGGAACAATTAAAGAGAAAAAAAGCTTTAAATAACAGTTAAACAGTTAATATCATTGATCAATATATAATCATCAGACTATCGTGGAAACTAAGATCTATTGAAAAACATTTTTAGTAATGTTTTCTTAATCATAAAGCCTCTCACACAGATACCAGGTTGCTGTGTTCTAATGTTTGGCATCCCTTGCATCTCTTTTCAATGCTTATTACTTATCTCAACATTATGAGTAATGAGTTTGCAATCCATTTGTATTTCTTTTTAAATTAAGAGACTCACACAGTGTTGTATCTTTCTGTCTCTGACCAAAAGAGCAGAGGAAAAAGTAACACCAAATTTTGTATTTATCTAAGCTATTGATTTACATAGCTAGGGCATGTGAGTGTCTCATCCTCTAGTGTGTACATGTTCTTACAGTAGTCATTTGCAGAGGTGGCAACATCTCACTGAAATTAAATGGGCACACCCTTTCTAGGGATCTGGTTTGAGATTAAAGGTCACATAAGTTAGGTCTGAACTGGTGAATGGAACATGGGTTGGCTTGAATCTGCATTGCTTAGTGTCATTCCTCTCTGTCAAATTAATCTGTAAGAAAAATAGCTAGATCAGTCCCAAGCAGAGAGAAAGTCCACTATTTTCCAGCTAGATTTTGCTCCCTGGATGTCATTAATAAATTATTATAGACATAGTTGCATAGACTCTCCCAAGCCATGTATTTGTAACCTAGGTGGTGAATTGCATTTATTCTAATTGGAAATGCTTTTGTGGAATAAACCATTTGCTGTGGAGATGATTTCATAGTATGAAGGGAGAAGAGAGAAATGTGCTCAGTATGTGAATCTTTCATTAATCTGGTAGGCATTGTCTTAAGCAGGGATTCCTAGGGGCTCTCTTCAGCACAAAACATGTTGCAAATAAGTGTTTGAGAGAAAACTTGGTATTTTTCTACTTGGACCAATTTGTACTGAGGTGGAAGAATTAAAGAAGACGAACAGTTCTTTAATCTTTACTTTGCATAAGAATTGAAATATAAGCCAACTGACAGAGGAAAAGGCCTTTTGCTATGCAAAATCCTCCTATGTGAATTTAAAATTCAGCATTAGAAATGAAAAGGCAAAAATCAAAGTGCTATATTTCAAACAATATAAGAAATAGCAGGAAGTAAGGAAGCAGGAGTTTCTCTTAGCTTTTACTTGTTTTAACTAGTTCTCATACAACTGAAGTTTAAAAGATTCAGTAGTAAATTGAGGGCTTTCAGTGATTATTGATAGCCAGATAATTTTCTTCTAATGATATTCTTACCTGCTTTTTTGCTTGAAGTTTTTTGGGTAACACAATGTTTAGCAGGACTGATATATAATTTGATGGCTGTGAAATCAGCTGAGCATCTTTTTTGTTTCTTAGCTTTCCTTTCCTGTTAGATGTGAAAACCCTCTGACTCAAGATGTACCTGTATTTTCTTCACTGATGGCAAGTACAAGTAGATCTTTCTTTACAACAAAAACTATCAAATGGTATTAATTTTTCAAAGTGGTCCACACATTTCATGCCATCACAGTGAATTTGTGAACACGCCTTCTGCCGTATGGTATTGGAATGCCATGTCTAAGTTGACATTTGGGCTTTTGAAGAACTTTACTTCTTAAAATCTACCACAGTTCCTTATTCCGTGTATTTCTTACCTAGCAATGTAACCAAGTTTTTAATTGGGTCATGCTTTTGTAATTCCATTTATGGATGCAATGTTTTTTGGGTTTGTTTTTTTTTTTTCTGGGATGTCTGTTTAGTGTACCTGAATATACTTTTACATATACTCCTGTAGAGGTAAAAGGAGAGAAGTAGGATGGAGATTCTTCTGATCTTTTTCAATTTGCAATGGTTTTGAACTCCTTATAACTTCATAATCTCAGCAAATTTGTCATATTCCTGTTAGCATTTGCAAACAATAGCACTTAGGGCTCATCTTATCACAAAAGGAGCCTACAACAAGAGAAAACAATTCTGATGGTTTCTTAAAAAATAGAATACGAGCAAACCTAGGCTAGAATACCAGAATACCTGCTACTACTTAGTTTCAGGAAAAAATCTCTTCAAAGAACATTTTTATTTCATAAGAAGTTTGCATTCTTGGCATTTTGCATCGAGTGAATTATTCCTTTGTTAATAAAATACACTGTTATTCTAAGGATAAGAAGTGATTAATTTTGCCAGTGGCTACTGTAAATGAAATGTGTAAGACTGTTCTGCTGTCCTATAAAGGCAAAACCAAACAGATCCTTTTTCTACTTCTTTCTTCCTTTTATTTTCAAAACAAAGAAACCCTAACAACAAATCAAGAATTAAGGATCCACTGTGATGACCCAGTTTTGTTTTGGTTATACAGTCAGATCTTCTTGTGGCTCAGATAAATATATATTATATGAACTGAAAAGCTTAAATTTATTAGATTTCACCTTCCAAAGACACCCTACAGTACAATATATAAATTATGTGCAACACCATAATTTCATGGATTTAATACACAAGATGAAAAATTCCACCAAGCACCAGATGTTTACTACTTTTACAAATGGCAAGTGTCCTAGTTACAGGGGCCAGGACCGGTTTATCACTATGTGGGTATAGCCAAAACTGTGTATTCTACACTGTCTGTGTAATTTCTGATGAACTGTTAAAACTGGATCATTTGCAGCAGCTGCCCAGGGCACACCTATCCCCTCAGGCTACAAGCTGGGTGTTAAAAAACCCTGTGAGATGAGGGAGTTTTTCTGTCTTCACATCAATGACTCAGCTGTAATAACCCCCTTACACACCCAGCCTGAGAGGTCGTGTCGGCTAATGGGCCTTTAGGAACTGGCACAACAGGCAGCCGCAATGACCTAGACCATCAAAGATTCCAGAAATATCCCATGGCTCATGGAAGTAAATCATCCATCCTCCCTGGGGAGAGGTACTGAGCATTCCCACCTGAACTTTAGCATATGTAATCTTTTGGTTTTGGAACTTCTGTACCACTCGTTGGATCCAGAGGAGGACCAGAACTTCAACAGGATTGCGACTGCCACTCTCAACAAGACTGCAATCATTACTTCAACAGAACTGTGACCATCATACTGACCAACAGGTTTCCTTTCCTTTTACTTTATACTCAGGGGGCCCACGTGGTGCTCAGCACAGGGGCTAAGGAACATCATTCTGTTCGTGTCCAAGGGTGCTGAGTTATACATCTGTTTTTTTGTGGGTTAAAACCATTTTTTTCTGTATCACTATTTTTTTGTAATCTTTTTAGTAAATTGTAACTCTGACTTGTAATCTCTCTTGAGTTCGGTTCATTTCTCCTTCTGGTTTACTTTTAAACCAGCACAGCGAGGTTGATAGTTTTAAAGGCAAGACAAAGATCTGGGAAAAAAGTTACAAGTAGTGTGTGAGAAAATAACGGCACCTCTATATCTTATCTTTTAAGTCAGAAGAAAGACGTTTTCTATCCTACAAGTGTTATTTTCTCTCTATCCAGCCCTGAGTGGTTTTTGAACTGAGAATGAAAAGGTCTCTGAAAACTAACACCCTGTATTCCATTAATTAAAAATATTTGTCATTCTGTTTCTGCTTTGCTCTTTCTGTGTAAAAACTTAGTCATGCCACTTTGCAGATACTCAGAAATGGTCAGGGCAGTTGAATAAGGATGAGTATCTTCCTAAAATTGGAAAGTTTCCCTTCTGATTTAACATCACAATATAACTACACAATACCTGAGGCTATTCATTTCTGTATTTTTACTTTCTTTTAATTGTGTTCCTCCATAAATACATTCTGTTCTCAAAGTCATTTCAAAGGAAAAAAAAAAACAAAAAAACAACCGCACAAAACTTCCCAATTTTTATAAAAATCACCCTTCCTTATCAGAGAACACATGTTCATTTTTAATCTAAATAGGCAATTCTTTAAAGTTTGATTAGAAGCAGTGAGACTTAATGGGAAGCTGTTTCATGTTGTCTCATGTTATCATTGGTGTACTTGGTGGCTATTCCTTCACCCTTCCCCCCATATAAATAAAAGCTTTATTCTGCTCAAGGAGGGATATAATATATTTAATGAGTATTTCATAGCACAAAGTGCTATGCTGAACAATGAAAATGCTGGAAGTATTCGTCAAACTTTATTATCTAATTATAAATAAATAAAAGCAAATTATTTGATTTTTCTAATTAAAGATAAAATCCAAAGAAAATGCCTGTGTTTTTCTGTGGGATAGAGTAATCCTGGACAGACATCTGCCACTGGCACACTATGCAGTTTCCTTTCACAGTAAATGACATTGTCCTTGGAGCCACAGAAGAAAATGTAGGTGGTAGGACAGAACTACCAGCACTGAAGCAACCAGTCTTCAGTGTGAGTTCATCCAGTTTGATGCTTAAGACACAGTTTCTAGCAATGAGTGCTGTAAAATAACTACTAGAAGGACTAAAGCCTAAACTAAATAAAAGAAAAACCACCCCAGTTACTAGAATATTCTTGACTTAGGGAAGTTTTCATAGAATGGACAGAACTGAAGAAATCCCAGTCTAACAATTTAATTATGCTGGATGGAAAGAACCCTGAACAAAATGATTGGGCTGCCAGAAAGAGTACATGAGAAATTATGGCAAGAGGTGGAAAGGGTAGAAACTAAGTTGAAGGATGCTAACAGTAATATAGTTTTTATATCTTATGTGCAATAACCTTTAATGAAATGTAATAATTATTTTTATGTGATTTTATGTGTTTCTATTCTACAGCTGCATTCCAATTCCGACAAAGGTGATGGATCAGTCAAATACATTCTCACTGGAGAAGGGGCAGGGACTATATTTATTATTGATGACACGACTGGAGACATCCATTCAACCAAAAGCCTAGATCGAGAGCAGAAGACGCACTATGTGCTTCATGCCCAAGCTATTGATAGACGGACAAACAAGCCACTTGAACCTGAATCTGAGTTTATTATCAAAGTGCAGGATATCAACGACAATGCACCAAAATTTACAGATGGACCATACATTGTTACTGTGCCAGAGATGTCTGAAATGGGTAAGGAAAACAAACTGTTCTATTCAACAATCTTTTAACAAGTGACAATGCCACATACTGTTTGTCAAAGTTATAACACATTATAACACATTCTCCTATCATTGATTGTACGTTAAAGATATTACACCTAAGAAGAGATGAAGACATGACATGCAACCTTGTATGTTACCTGTGACAGTCATATTAAGAAAACAGTACACACATGATGACTGTAAAAAGAGTCACTCTTAGTCTTGAATGTTTTAACATACATTCCTGGGCAAATGATACTTTGCATTGTAGAAACAAGAAGCGTTCATATATACTCATTCAACTGCACCCTTTGTGGCATTCTCTAATGTCTACAGCAGCAGTCTATGCCATTCACAGAATTAAACAAATACAAAGGGATGATAGTTTCCTAGATTATTTTAGACATATATTTATCTTTATTTAAGTTCCTTATAAAGTGAACAGAAGTTCAAAAAAGTACTGATCTTTGGTTTTTCTGGTTGCATAGTTCAGATACTCTTTGAGGTACAACATTATGCAATCAGTTTTATTTATTTAATACTTCTCTGGTGTTCAAATTAGTTTATAACTTTCCTCTAATAGAGGAATTGCCAACAAAAAATTATGTAAGTACGGAATGGCAGTATTTTTGTGAATAATGTCATTACTCCAGGACTATTAAAGCAATACACCTTTGTTTGAATTACTACAGTGAGTGCATAGAGCTTCCAGTAAGGACATTGTGGGTCTGTACAAAACCTCTTCAACTGTCTTTGATAAATCACTGTGGCACAAAGCTTTACTGTTGGAGTTGGAGTTCATTTCAGTAGCATCTAAGCTTTTATCTCAGTTAACCTCTCCTTACACCACAGACTGGCTTAATGAGAAATTAACTTCCTTTATCAGCTATCTCCAAAAAATGAATAACTCCATCCTTCCCTTTCTTCAGTTTCCTTTGTCTTTAATGAAGACTATTTTAATTGATTATTTCCTTCCCCTTTAGAAGCCTTTTATTTTCTCATAGGAGAAAAGATAATGGAAAAGAGATCAATATTATCCTCAAAATCAAAATTAGCTAATAGAATTATTTTATTTATATTGTATTTATAAAAGTTTGGGTTTTTTTTTCATCCTCTCAAAATGGAACATTCTTACATAAACATTAGACATAATTCTGCAGTAATCTGAATCTGGTATTACTGTGCAACTACATTATACTGGTTACTGTTTCCCAAAGAAGAATTTGGATAGATAGTCTGGAGTGGTATTTTGGGTTATAAACCACAGTAGATTATGGTAAAACAATAAAAAAAATAGTGGTAAAATAAAGCATTAATGCATATGTTTTATAAATAAAATACTTTACTGGTTGTACCTGAGGCAAATCATTAAAATATTTATTCTGCAAAGATTTTGTGTTCTGTGAATAAAACTGGGTTTCCATCTCCCATCATACAGGCAATGTGTTATAGGTATACATTATATTTTTCATTGTGAGTTTATTATCACTATTTTCTTTTTTCTTTTACTGATTTGTTTGTATTTGTTGCATACTGAAAGAATTCTATTGTCTGCAATTTCAAGAAGGCTAATTCTATTGTTGCTTCCAGAGGATACATTCTTTGTGTCACACAGTGGAGATATCTATGTCACTTTTACTAGTTCTGTAATTACATGTTTTATGATATGTTTTAGCTGTGGAATATATACATAATTGAACTTCTTGTTATTTTGTGAATTTCTAAGAATGCTTTACTAGTTAAAAAAATTCTTACGGTTTTTACACAATCAATATTACCTTTTAATATTACTATGTCTCTGCAACAGTCCTCATGCTGAGTGGTGATATTTTTGATCTCCATTGTGTTTACTTTCAGCAGCAGTCTCTTGTTTGTCTCCACAAGATGGTAGCTGGTAGTTTTCCCACAACTTGAACTTTTCTTAATCTAGTTGTAAAAGCTGTAGGACCTTTATGGCTTTTCTTTTTTTAGCTCACTGACAAGAAAGTACAGGTAAGTTTTCTTTTTTTGCCAAACATTATATCACAGTGTTCACTGTGACACAAAGTGAACATAGTTTATGCTTTATGTACTATTCTGGAAGAGATGAAAGAAAACACCCACTCCTTGCCTTCACTGAACCTTTTCTCTAAAACTTGGCTCAAGAACCAAGGTTTATATCTGAAATTATTTCTTCTGCCATGTAAAATTCAGTTTCATTGACAGCTCTGTGTTCTCTTTTATTTATGAAAGTCAATAAATCAAAAGGAAATAATGTTTTTCGATTGATGCCTAAAATGGAAGAAAAGAACTTCCGAGACAATATTAGCATAGATAAAATAGAGAGCATGTCTTTAATTAAAGCGCTTTAAGGTACACTAAATACCTTAGTGCACAATACAGCATAAAGCTCCTACAATATTTATAACACTAGTTAATTATCATATCTAATGGATACATCCAACCTGAAAATTGTCTGCCCCCAGAACCTCTCTCAGGTCAGCCCCTTGGCACGCCTCCCCAGAACTGAGTCAGAGGCCTCAAGACCCCTTCCTTCTTCAACATCATTTTCAGCATCACATGCCTTCTTTGAAGCTTCTCCAAGGTTTCTGGGTCTTCTAGGTATGTGTCCCAAACAAGATGCCCTGGCTAAAATCTTTTTCCTTGAAAAGAACATTAAACAAAATTTGAAGAATTTAGAGAATTTGGCACAAAGTGTGAGAAAGGAAATCCAGTAATCAGTAAAAGACTGTGTTAATTGTTAGTTGAAAAATGAGTGGAACTCTGCATATTAAATTTTTAATGCTTAAGGTAGTGTAGAGGTGGGACTAGATGATCTCCGGAGGTCCCTTCCAACCATAACCATTCTGTGATTCTGTGATAAGAAGAGTATTTCCAATAAATTCTACTTAAGAAATAATAACAGTTTTCTTTTCTGAACTTATTTCCCAGTTATTATAATGTGAGGTAGTTATAATTATAGATAATCTGGAAGACAATATTCTTGTTGTTCATACAATTATTTGCATTAGAAGTGCCTATTTAACTTCCCACATTGTGAAACTGAACCATGTTTTTGTGACTCATTAGTGTTTTAAGACAATAATGAGACAATAATTTAAGATCTAGTTTAGTTAGGCAGGAAGTCCCTGTGTCCATTAAACTTCACCTTCTTTTCATTTCCTTTATTTTTTGTTCGATATTGATTCATTTGAGATTTTAACAATGCAGTGGACTATGGAAAGTCGTGCATATAGATTTGCATTCTCAACAGACATTATATTGAACTGCCTCATTAAACATTAAAAAATTGTCTTCAGAGAGACAAATCAAAGTATTTCCTTTCAGCTTTTCTTTGGTATATATACCATTAAAAATTTATTGCAAACATGTTTTTAAAAAAGAGAAAAACAGAAGAAGTTATTTGGAAAAAACCTGCAGTTTGGTTCCCCAATTAAATTAAATAATCCGGTTTTTTTTTTTTTTTTTTTTTTTTTTTTTTTTTTTTTTTTTTGTTTTTGTTTTTTTTTTTTTTTTTGGTAAGAGTAAAAAGGCAAAGGTTAAATAGTCATGTTCAGAGCATAGAGGCATGTTTTGTAGCTCAGCATAAAGCATTAACTAAGAAGATGGAATTCCCAATATATGATCTCTGAAATATGTGGGAAAGCATGTAGAATGATAGTTGTACTCTGAATAAGCAGAGACTCTGCTTTGGGGCAAAAAGTCCTTTTTTTTGCCTAACTGGAGTGACAAAATGCTTCAACAGCAAAATTCTTGACAGAGACTCTCATACTAATTTAGCAAAGAATGGAAGGTATGCCTCTGGGTCTGATATTCGTATGTCTCCTGTGGTCTCTGGAGAAATTAGACCCTTTTGTATTAGATTTTTTTTCTTTTTTTCAGGCTTGTTAACAATTAAAATAGCACTGCAGCTGTACTTTATACTTCTCTGTTAAATCCTTCATTACACATAGCTCAACAACAAAAAATTATGCTGCATCTAAATGATAAAAATATATTCAGAACTGTGATTTGTCTGTCATGCTGATGAGCTGGAATGATGCTAACTTTAAAAGGAGTGGTTTGAAGGTAAAGGTACCTTTTTTACCTTTTTGCTTGCAAGGCATTCTAACCCACAGCTTTCACAAGCTGCCTTTCCTCAGTGCGCAGAAAATCAGGCAAGAGAGGAAAAAGGCCAGTTTAGGGATGTCTTACAAAATGATTGTGTAAGATAGTGAAAAAGTTAAGTTTCTGATGTGCTACATTTCACTGAATAAGAGTTTCAGAGGTAGGGTGGGAGGTTGAGTTAAAATTTGTGATTCTACATGTTCTTTTAGGTAGAAAGAGAACACTTTGCTACTATTCAATACTAAATTACTATTATCAGGTGTATCTTGGAAGAGAGATACAGTTGTATTAGAAAATCACTGTGGCGAATTTTAAGGTACAATGGCATTCCATTCATGCTAAAATGACCTGTCAGCTGCTTACATGAGATATCGCCTTTCACTGTTCCTGTTTCTTTTGTCCCACTTCAAAGAGCAGTACAAGCACTCAGATTCTTTTTCACCTTTTAAAATAAGAAGAGAGAAGGAAGTCTCCTGAGAATGAGAGAGCTATGAAATCTCAGTATTTCTGGTATTTTCTTCTGAAAGAGCCAAAATCTGTTAATCCATTTCAATTTTCTAGAATTCTGGGGAGAAGCACTAATGGAAACTCAACCTGATAGATAGTAACTGTTTTCCTGGAAACAGGAAAATCTATAGATAAAAAGGTACAGAAGTTGCCCAGCATTCTGGATAGCAAACTCTGGTAGGTGATTGACTATACCTATTCAATGGATATAGTTTTGCTGTATGCAACCAGAAAAAAATAAAATAAAACCATTGTTTATCAGTAACCTATTAAACTTCAATGATTCCACAGGATTGAAACATGCAAGTTCATCTCAAGTTAGAAATTATTGACAAACTGGGCTACAGAAATATATAATTGTAATGTTTCAATAAGTTATAGAATAGGGGGAGAAATGTGTTGTGTGTTCTTTGAAGTGACCTGATGTGGTTTGCAGGAACTCTTATTCTAAGTTTAGATAGCAAATAAATATGGCTGAATAGATTCCTAGAACAGTTGAAATAAAAATACACAAGCTAATTCTTATTTGTCCACCTTTCCACATAAATATAAATACAGTAAGTTACTTTTACCATTAACATCTGAATAACTATGAACAGACTCCAGCTCCAGACTGATTTTATTACAGTATCCAGCTTCAAATTCATCAAGGTATCCTTAGATCTGCTTTGTGAATATATTTATCTATGAGACTGTATGCATTTGAACTTCTCAGAGATCAGAAAACACTATATTTAAGTTTGCAGACACATTTGCTATACATTTTACTAAGTCTCCAGGTAAAGATAAAAACAACAACTCTTGGTGTCCAAGTTAGTGTGTGAGTTAACAAGTTAACTTGTTAACAAGTGAGTTAAGAAGTAATGAAATCTGTGAAGATTTGTATGCTTAGTTTGCTGGACCTCAAAAGAGACTCCATAATTTTAGGTACTTCCCATTCCACTGTATGCTGAGGGTGTGCACATTAACAAATAGTTCTGTGCAATGGAAATTGATCTAGAAGGCTAAACATTTGGAACTGAGGAACTGATGGCCCCACCATATGTTTTGGGGAAATCTTATTTCAGATTAGCTCTTGTCTGTTCTCTGAGACTGTGTGCCTATTAGCAGTCAGAATAAATGAGATGTGCTGCTAAAGCGCTTCTCCCGGTTTAGTTTCATCTGAAGAAATCTAGTTAGCATGCTCTGAAACTGTTTCATGAGGCGAATCAAAAGTACAACAACTAGAGGAGATCAAGAGCTTCAATTCAAAAACATACTTCACAACTAAGATGTGAAATTGAACACCCCAGAGTGGAGGTGCTGCCTCAGTGGTTAATTTAGCTGAGAAGTTGCTTTTAGATGCAGAGTTATATGAGAGCAGCCTGTTCTGTTGCTATTATTCTGGTATTTTAATGCTGGGCCAAGTCAGCCTGTGTGTGTGTAGAAGGATAAACAAGCAGAATGAAGGCTGAACCTTTATTAACTTGTAATCCTTCATTTACTGGTTTCTTATATGAAATGTTTGGCAGTGATAGCCAAAAAAGACTCATAATTAAACATCTTGCAAAATACAGTAAAAAGTAATATCACTTGTCTCTGTTCTATCTGTTCAGTATTTATGCATTTTATTTTCTAAAAAGTGTTGCTCATAACTTATCCCGCCTAGTGATGTACTAGAAACTGTGATTTTATTTTTCTAGTGGTTTTTATTACTAACATAAAAATAATTGTCTTTTATGCCTTGTCTTTCTGATTTGAATCTCTAGCAATGTTCTAGAAATTGTTTAATTTTGAGATTTTGATGCCTTCCAATAACTAGATTGTTTATTCCGTTAGCATCTTTTATTGATACGAGGCCATTTATGCAAGTTATTTTAAATACTTCAGCATTAATTTGTACTGTGGATGAAGATAATCCTGAAGTCCATAAATTTGAGTTATTCAGAAGTCAATATCCAAGTTTGGGGTCTCTGTGTGTGAATGTCCATAAATATGCATGCTATGTAGCCACTATTTATTTTTGTATGTATATAGTTAATTTAAATGCACACATATAGAGAGAAAGACAAAAAGATTTTTTACAAATTAGTATAACTAGTTTTCCTTAAAAAATATAGGATGATAACAGAAAATGTTATTAATCTCTCAATTGTAGAATGTAAGGACTGTAGAGGTTTCAAAAATGCATTTCAAAATAGGTATAATAAAATTCTATTTATTACCAATTAATTTTTATTTTCCTGTATATACAGGTACATCTGTTCTACAGGTGACAGCCACAGATGCAGATGACCCCACATATGGAAACAGCGCCAGAGTAGTGTACAGTATTCTTCAGGGACAGCCATATTTCTCTGTTGACCCCAAAACAGGTGGGTACTTATATTTCTGCCAGTGGGATTTGGCTAATATGTTGCAGTTAATTAAATCTGGTAGGTGAAATACAATGTACAAAATGCAGGTGTGTGGAATTTTGTTTTTGATTCCTTTTACATCCTGCTTCTTGCTTTAACACTATGAAATTTAGGAGTTGCTATGTTTTGCTGAGTACTAAAGTGAGCCTGCTGTGTACAGAATTAATTCTGCATCATGTCATGATGTGAGCCATTCAGCCAAACTGGAATAGCACTCTTTCATCTTTTCAAGCCTCTGTTTAGGAAGTGACTCAAGTATGCCTAATACATTATGATTTTAAATGTTTTGTTTTGCCTGAAGGATAGACCTTGGGAGGATAATTGAATGTGTGCTTCAACACATATACCACAATAAATTATTATCATTCTTGCATACATAAAACTGCAGTATTGCCATTTTACTGAAAATATATTCTATGATTCAAGAAGTAGAATTAACTGAAATATTCATGCTTTAACTTCATGCACCACCTTTTCCTTTTTTCCACAAAGTGTAAGTTATGTATAATGTATCCAAATTGGTTTACTTAAAGACGGAACAAACATCTCTTGGGGATGGGAGTGGTTACTAGTTTTGGATTTTCTGAAGAGCATGGTCTTAAATATTAATATGATTATACATTTTTAGTGTACATTTGTAGTCTTCAATAATGAGGAAATATAATTTAAGAAAGTACATATTTTCATCTGAATTTTGTAAGTGTTTTTCCTATCAAAGCTTTAATACTGAAGGGGGAAAATGAAATAGCAGTGTATTTTTCCCTAATTAACTGTAGGGAATAATAGTAATTTTTAAAATGTATGAAGTGTAGTGTAAATAGTTTTCATTTTTAATGTTCTTGGATTTAAGTTTCTTTGCTTGTGTGCGTTAGTCTCTGTGGTACTTGGAGGTGTACCCTTGCTTCATTCATTACAAAAGAAGTGTATCTGTGCCATCTCAGCTAGCTTTGAGGTTAGTCCTGGTTTCCTTAGGAGACTGAACTCCATGAACCCCTGAGGAAGGCCTCTCTCAACCTAGAATGTTCTATAAATTTGTGAGCTCATATTACAAAGGCCTAAGAGTCCAAAGGATCATGTTGAAGGACTATACAAGATGCTGACAAGGAAACCTGATGCAGGCCTGTTCATATATAGTGTTTTATGAAGAGTTGCTGGTACACACCTTACCTGGACATGTGTGAGTACAGTCTGGGAAAGTACTGGGTACACCAATGAAAACTGCTCTTTGGGTACACGTTAATGACTAAGAGTTATGGCAAATCAGTGCTACAGTCCTCAAGCTCCCTCTGCCCTTGTGTTACTTAGATGGCTTATATTTCTACATCTGTTTTGGCAGTCTGAGGCAATGGCCTGTATTTTTTATTTTTATAATGGTGTGGAACTTTTAGTCTGGAGCTGCTACTCAGTCAGTGAGGAATTGTAATGGATATTTTCAGTATCAAGTCTGTATCACTAAAGAAACAATATTGTTATATCACTGTATGGCATAAGGAAGGCAGATGGGAATGTATTTTCACTCCTCAAGCCTTTGTCAGGGATTTAATAACATTTTATGAACTTAAGCTCTTTTTAATATTTATCTACAATATTAATAATATTCTGATACCTTAGTCTGTGAAAATAACAAAATGAGGTAAATAGACAATGACACAGTAAAAAAACCAGGAGAATGCTTCTTGGTTTTATAAGTTGGCTTTTTATAATTGTAGAATAGCAGCTAATTTAATTTGACATGATATAATGGGAAGAAGTAGAATATTGGAAATGATGAAAATGTCTTGAAGAATAGAGTTTTTCACTATGAAATTTCACTTTGAATTTCTGGAGTTTAAGACTCATTTTCTAAAAACATCATTCTTCTGAACTTGTAAGCATTTCTTTGACCTACTTTGCATGATACCTCAATTGTTCAATTCAATCTTAACTATATTTTATCTGGGTGTCCTTTGAATTTACACTGACATGCGCAAACTTCCTTTACAACAAAGAAGAACAAAAAGAGGGGAAAAAGGGAAGGTCCCAACATTCATGACTGAATATAATGTTTGTGAAGCCTAAGGATCCTGGCAATTGGTAGAGCTCCTTGGAGCTATCAGAAGCAGATATCAAGGTGTTTATAGCTCTAGTGTGAATACTCATCTTAAGAAGTCTTCTAGCTTAGTCCTGACTATATTTGGTTTTAAACTTACTATTTGAAGACTTCAAAGTTACGGATTTTTAGAAGCTTTGTTTAGAATAGTTTAAACAAGATTATAGAACTCATACATTTAAAAAGTAATCAGGGCCCAGCACTAAATTATAAATTCTGAAGTAGGAAAAAGCATGTTTTTGGCAGAAGAACATCTGTCCTAGTGGCTGGGACCAGTTTATCACTGTGTGGGTGTAACCAAAACCATGTATTCTACACACTCTATGTCATTTCTGAGGAACTATTAATGGATCATTTGCAGCAGCTGCCCAGGACACACCTGACCCCTCAGGTTAAAGAACTCTGTGAGATGGGTCACTGTTCCTGTCTTCACACCAATGACTCAGCTGTGATAACTCTCCTCTGGGGAGTCATTAGCACCTTCACACCAGCCTGAGGGTCATGTCTGCTGATGGGCTATTAGGGACTCGCACAATAGCCAGCTGCAATGACCTAGACTATCAAAGATTCCAAAACTATCCCATGACTCACAGAGTTAAATCAGCCATTGTGAAACTCCTCGCCCAGGGGAGGGATACTGGGCATTCCCACCTGAACCTGAGTATATATAATCTTTGGTTTTGGAATTCCTGTACCACTTGTCAGATCCAGAGAAAGACCAGAACCTCAGCAGGATTGTGACTGCCACTCTCAACGAGACTGTGACCATCATCCTCATCAACAGGTTTTCCTTTCCTTTTACTTTGTGTTCAAGGGGCCCATGGTGCACTCAGCACAGTGGCTAATGACCACAATTTGGTTCATGGCCCAGAGTGCTGGGTTATGCATCTGGTTTTTTTTGTGGATTAAACCCAATTTTTCTCTGTATCATGGTATTGGTTCTTTTTTTTTGTGTTTTGTTTTTTTTTTGTTTGTTTTTTTGTAAATTGTAATTCTTACTTGTAATCTCTCCTGAGTAGGCTTCATTTCTCCTGCTGGTTTGCCTTTAAACCAGCACAATATCTTTGCTAGTTTTTCTGATAAAAGGGTCTTCTCCACATACCCAAAGTGGAGCAGAGGTACAGTGCAGTGAGAGTTAACCCCCTGTCCTAATTAGACTCAAGCCTGGGCTCTTCCCAGGGCTGTCCGAAGACAGCTTCAGCCTCACGTGCCAGAGCTGAAACCCATCATGAGGAATCAAAAGCAAATGCTGCTCTGATCACCCTTCGGGATGATAGAGCTACTTCCATAGGCATATGGGACACATTATGGAATGCAAGGAAGAGATTCATGGAATTGTGTAGACTTACTTAGACTCACTCTTGTATATTTAGAGGAAGGACCATAGGAAGGGAAAGGGAGGGATTGAAATAGATTGGGGAGCAAAAAGCAAATGAAAATACAGGAGTAAGAAGATAAAAGGGGTCAGCCATGTGCAAACAGGCTTTGTTCAGCACCATTGTCTGGTTATGCCTTGTCCTTGATCAGCAGTCTGTCCTGTGTCTTATTTTGCTCCCCATGTCTAAATATTTTCCTGAGTAAAGGCTCTCTCTTGTATGCGTGTGTGTGTGGAGGTTTAAGGGCCAGGAACTGGAGGTGGACCATGATTCAAAGTGGTCTGTGTGTCCAGTGCCAGCAAACTGGAAAAAACAGACTGTGTGCATATTGCATGGGTGCATGTGCCAGTGTGGGATCACTCCAGGATCTCAGACCAGAGCAGCCAGCAAACTGGATCAGTGGCTTGGATTATGAATATCCATGTGGGCAAGAGTACAGACCAGAGGGCTCATGAGTCAGTTGTTGAAGGGGTGAAGATGTCCAGACCAGTCTGGAGCAAGTGTATGGTATGTGGGTTTAATGAGAGCCCTGTTTGCAACTCTGTGTCACGAGTCAAGACGAGATCAGGGAGCCGGGAGCCAGCTTCTGGATAGCCTGGTTGCCAAAGCCAGCTACTAGGAGCTCATAATGTGTATATAGGGATGTCACTGGGCACTGGGGGCCCAAGAGTTCCAGGTGATCCAGCTACTGTTACTGGATATTCTCAGTGTGTAAAGCCCTGGAGAATCAATAGCATGCTGGTTGAGTGGGGATGTGTCAGCATGTCCAGGATTAAAAGTGGGTCTGTATTTGCAGCTGGAGGGGAGCTGCAGCCCTCAGATTTGTCTGTACAGATGGCACCATGTGTAGGCTACTAGACAGACTGAGTGTCTAAGGCAAGTTACAGGAGCAATCCATGTTGAGTATGTGAGCATATTTCCAGTTACAAATCATCCTTCCTCCTGGTCAGCTAGAGAATGAGGCAGTTTATGCCATGTGTGTTGGAGTGCTGAATGGTTCTATCTATGTGTCACCTGTTGTGTGTATGTGTTGCATCTATGTGTATGCTTCATGAGAACAGCACTTGACCTCATTTTGCTTCTAAATCATGGATTAAAAGTAGAGAGCTGCAGCAACCTCATCTCCATCTGGCTACCAACAATCTAGTTTATCAGTTGATTGGCTCTAGAACCTGTGTTTTGCTTTGTTTTGTTTTCCCTTGGGGAAAACCTGTAAATTCTGTGCATAGAAATTTGTTATAACTATGTGATTTTGGCTCTGAATGTCAGAACTACTATCCATGCATAACCTGAAGTTTTAAGACTTTTAAAATCCTTGGAATTTAAATGGCTTTTTAGGAAGTGTTTTGTATTTGTGTTTATTAATTACTTTTGGTAATTAGTTGTGGGGTGTAATACTAATTACTTATGTAATTAATAATTACCTGCAATAGCCTCAACTGGTTCATGTTTGCTTTCTATCCCAATTACAGCAAAACATTCTGCTGAAATTTTATAAATAAGCATGTATTAATAATGCTGACAAAAGTGAGGAAGGAAGTCAATGAGTAGATCCTAAGTATATTTTAAAAGATTATGTATATAGGATTATATGGTTTGTTTTTTTGTTTTGGAGGGTTTGTTGTGTTGTTTTGTTTTTTGTTTTTTTTTTTTTTTTTTAAATCAGAATATTCAGGGAATAGCAGAAAAAAAGGGGTATACTTATACTTTTAGAGTATCATTAACCTCCCTGTAAAAAGAAAGTAAATTAAAATTTGAAGTTATTAGTGAAGAGTAGAGCAAGTAACTTATTCATATACTTAGTATTTTAATATGGTTCCTCCTTCCCCTACTCCCACCTTTTCACACACATCTTCCCCACCCTCCATCTCTGAAGTTTTAATGTCTTTTGAAATGCCCAAATATACATGAAAACTTTTCCTGGAAGTTTGAATTGGAAACTCAACATCCCACCTTTCCCAAACCATAAGGTCTTTTGATCCATGAACTTGATGTATAACCTATCCCTGCTTGTTCTTTGCTTATGTCACGTGTGGCTCATCAAACAGCGGAAGTCAACACTTGACTGGTAACCCAACCACAGGAGCTCATTTTATGTCTGAGGAAATCCCAAATTAAACTGTGTGTTTTTTCTAGCACCTTTAGCAGCCCACTTTCAGTTGCCACATGCTTTGGGGATAGCAGTGCAACCTGTGGTCTAACTCTACTGCATACATGGTAAACCATATGTGGAGTATGTTAGCTACTCACAGCTCTTCTCAGATATATCAGCCTTTCTGAACTCAATATACAGAATGGATTATCTGTGGGGCACATGCCCTTTCAAATCAGCAGTTCTGCTGTAATTGTTATAAAATAAGGGATAAAACCTTCATTCATTACAGTCTTGAAATTAAATGCAGATATCGGTGGGATGGGAAATGCATTTGTCATTAAATTGAATGTGAAAAAAAAAAATACTTCAGATGTTTTTATTTATTTGTATTTATAATGTTTTGCTGTTACAGCAGTAATGTTATAAAGATGTTAATGAGGTATGATTGTTTTTGGTGGTTTGTTTTTTTTGTTTTGTTTTTTTTTTGTTTGTTTGTTTGTTTTTTTGGGGTTTTTTACGTTAGGATTTTAAATAATAAATAAATATGTGTTTCTATTTATAAGAATGTCACTGTAAATTAGTCCAGTCTAGTCATGAAGTGTGAGAAAAGTGTCAATCTCCTTCTGCTTTCTGTCTTCACAAAACATGAACAATAGCTTCAGGGATCCCTACAAGAAATGACCTATTCACGGATTATCTAGTGATAAATGTAGTCAGCAGTTTAATATAGAGATTCCAAATATAGAGATTATCCTAACAAGCACTGTTTAATCACCCCTCAATTTCAAGACTTTTGTCCACATCTGTAACTATTCATATCCTTTTCTACAAGTTATTGGCCATAGTTCATATGGGAATGGCAGATTTTGTGGTATAATAAGTAGAGTGCAGTTTTAAAGTTCCATGTGTGTTCCTATGCAAAACAAGAACAAATATATTGTTTATCAAATTGTTCACTGATTTAATACTGCTAAATAAACAAACACTAAGGTTTAAAAATATAATTAATTAAAATCTATTAAAATAAAGTTCTTTTAATACTGAGGTATTAATTATTGATTTACAGGATTAGGGCCTATCTCGTCTTCTTATTATAGAGAAAATAACTTACATTGATGTAAAGATGAATTGAATAAATTTTCCAGTGAAGGAAAGAGGAAGAGCACCCTTTGCATGTTCTAGTAGAACACCCTGTCAGGTCATCCCAGATCTACTGTGCCAACTGGAGTAATGATAAAGTATTTCATGACCCTCTGTCCCTGTGTGCATAGAATGTTAGAATATGAGTTAAGAAAAATAATTTCAGAAATCAATTTCTCCAACTTACTGGAATAAGTATCCTTATTTTTCCTATTAAGAATTCTTACTTTTTTAGTGGAAATGTCTTTCTTAGTAGCATTGGTTTGAAATGATCATGTTTATCAGGTTTAATGATCCCCTGTTGATATACAGGTTAGACTGCTGGGTGAATATGAAAATGGAGAGTCCTGTGTTTATCTATTTGCTTCAGGTTGAGATGTTCCAATATAATTTAAATGACCTTATAGGGCTATAGCAGTGTCTTACATAAACTGAATACTTCTGCTCCAAAGGTGTATCTTATTATGACACCCCCTGAAATCCACAACGAAGACACCATGGCTGATTCCCAGTTTCCTGTTGTGGTCTTAAAGTAACTTTAACCTCCTCTGTCACAGCTTTGAACATGGGCTTTTAGACTGTTATTGGTCACCATGTGTCCAAAGGTCAACAAAGCTGGTGAAGGGTCTGGAGCGTAATTCTTATGAGGAGTGGGTGAGGGACCTGGGGGTGTTCAGTCTAGAGAAAAGAAGGCTCAGGGCACGTCTTCTCGCTCTCTACAACTACCTGAAAGGACACTGTAGCAAGGTGGAAGTCTGTCTCTTCTGGCATGTAACCAGTGATAGGGCAAGAGGAAATGGCTACAAAGAGGCTAGAGGAGGTTTAGATTGGATATTAGGTTGTCAAGCATAAAATTTTGTTAATGACACATCCTAACTGATCTAGATGAGGAAATACCTCTGCTGAAACTTCTGAATTTCGCTTGTGATTGTTTTCTACTCAGTATCGAGGTGAGGTTATAATGAAGAATCAATTTGAAAGTTTAGTTATTTTAATGAGTAACCACTCATTAAAATAAACCACTCATTAAAATAAATATATTTAGTGCATGGGTACAGAAATTTTATCTTGAAGTTCTGAGAAGTGTATTCCATATTCAGGTTTTCATATGTTTAATTTTCCTCAAGGAATTTCTGAAATGTCGTATCAGAAATTACATCTCTAGTGTAGACCTTTGCCAAAGTCTACAGTTTGTTGACAAGAGAATCACCACATATTCACACTCATTATTTGAAAAAGTCTTATGTTTTCCTTGTAATTCCACCAGGTACTGGTACAATGCACTCCTCTGTTCCTGAATGAATAGGAATATGTGCTTCATCTAAAAATATTGTCATGAACAATTGTTTGGGAGTGTCATCTGCCAGCTCTTGAATAAGAGTAAATATTGTAATGTCTTTTGCTTTCAATTTTAAGTAAATATTGGATTTTTTACACCTACAGTTTTGACGCTTTTAAGAAAAACCCTGAACAATGGATTTAATTCTCACGGTTTCCTGCTGTGTTCAAAATATTTATATACTCTTACAGTTTTCCCAGGAGTCATTCAAAGGGTAACTCAGACCATCAGAATGACAGGCAGAACAATCTACTGTTTCTTTTAGCTTTCCAAGGACTCTGTTTTGGTACAGTGGAAGACTTTATGAGGACATTGGTACAACTAAAAACTTTGTTGGTTAGGCCTTGTTTTGCACTAGCATGGAAACTACATAAAAGGGCCTTTGCTAATCAAAAGTTGTGGAGGTTTGGGTTGGCTCCCTGCCACACAGAGTCCCCGCTTCTGAGAGAGAAGGGAAAAAAATACCAAAAGAAAATTGTAGTAAAAGTATATATATATATATATACATTCACATATATTACAGTTGTATACAGTTAAACACTATGAATATACAGAACAAGCATCCCAAACAATCCCAAAAGGGAAAAGGGGGAAAAGGGAAAGGGAAGAGAGACAAAAATGGGTAAAAACAAAACAAAACAGATACACGCACTCATAAACTCAGGGAATAGCTCAATAAAGTAACTAACACAATAAATTCTCACCAAACTCCCCTCAAGAGAAGCAGTTCCTCCAGCTCTGTGCAGCTGGGACAACAGCTCTCAGATAGGCCTCAGCTCATATAGATAAAAGCGATGCCAACACACTGAGAGCTGCTGCCTTCCCAAGCACCCGTGAGGAAACCTTCCTCCTTGTCTTTATATACAACTGATTACGTGAAGGAATGGTGTGGAATACTTCCTTAGTTATAACCCTGTTACCAGGGAAGGCCTAGAACAAAACAAAGAAAACTAAACCACCACAAAAGTGTACAAAGAGATGGGGCAAAATGTTCTGTGCAACCTAGTTCAGTGTCTCTTATGGTGACTGATATTTGCTGGGACATCATCCTTCCTAGGTAACCTAATGGCAAGTTTTGCCATCCACCCTCAGGCGATTTTGTAGTCTATCTGCTGGAGCACGTTTTGAGGAGCACATGATGGATTGATCACTCATCAGAACCAGTGTTCTGGCACGGTACTTTCTTTGCTTGATACCTGTCAACATTATCTGTCTCAGCATTAATCGTATAGTTAAAAATGACAGGCCTTGGAGGCAGAAAAGTTAGGGTGAAAAGATTGCCAGATGAAAAACCTTCATTTTCCTCTCCTAGGAGATTGACCATGTGTATTGGCCATTGATTTCAGAAATAGGGAAGAAACTATTCACTGTTTGTGCCAGTCTTATTTGTTTCTGTGTTTGTTATTCTTTTACCATCTGATGTTGTGAACAGCTACTATGGACAATCTCTGCTGTTGTCCAGACACAAGTTATCCTCAAATGAAAGAATTTAAAAAAAAAAAAAAAAAAATGCCAAATTCCCAGATTATAATACCATTTTGGCTTCCTAACCAGGAGTACTGTAATATGGTAACTGCATTTCTTTTCTTGCTAGACATGTTTTTATTTATATGTATATTTATAACCTTTCATCTGTAAATACACAGATACATGTTTACACTTAAAACATAATGACTGCCCTACAGAGCCACCTACTCACTCCCCACATGATTCGATGAGGGAGAGAATATGACGGATACAAGTGAGATAAAGACATTTTAATAGGGAGGGTAAGAGCCATGTGCATAAGCAAAGAAAACCAGAAATTAATTCATGCCTTCCCACAGGCAGGCAGCTGTTCAGCCATCCCCCAGGAAAGCAAGGCACACATTACAGTGACCTGGTAGGACAAATGCCATCACTCCAAGTGCCCTTTCTTCCACCTTGTTCCCCCCACTTTTATTGCTGAGTGTGACATCCTGTGATGTGGCATGTCCCTTGAGTCAGTTGGGGTCAGCTGTTCCAGCTGTATCCCCTCTCAGCTTCTTTGTGCACATCCAGCCTTCTTGTTGGTTGAGTGGTGTGAGGAACAGAAAAGACCTTGGTGCTCTGTAAGATTGCTTGACAAGGCCAAAACATCCCTGTACTATCAGCACTGTTTGGGTCACAATTCCAAAACAGCACCATATGACCTGCTATGGCAAAAATTAACTATCCCAGCCAAGACCAGTACACAGGTGAAGCACTGTCTTTATTTGTGTAACCAGATTTGAAGACCTGAACTGAAAGGAGTGAGACATACATGATCACCTAATCTGGATTGCATTGCCACAACAGTCTTTCTCCAAGATGTAAAATTGCTCTCTGCTCACCATTGCCAGGTTTCGCTTTTGCTTTCTATTGGACATTGGGAAAGGTTCCTAATTTTCATGTCTATTAAGGTTGACTTTTCATACTCCTAGATATTGACGTATTTTCAGATATAGTGAGGATTTTAAGGAGTTTGCTGTGTTTTTAAGGTCTAAAAAACTGTGCTATATCTATTAGAAAAATAGCTAAAATGTCTGTTTTTCCAGAATAGAATTACTTTTATGAAAACATGTTTATGTCTGTGTCTTTGAACTTTACAAAAGGGATATATTAACCATTAATTTATATTCTTTGTTTTTAAATAAGGAAGTCTAATCCATCCAAAGTGTGGAAATTACATGTGTGATAAAATGTGTTTAAATTTAGGGAAAGGGAATGAATAAGATTTCCCCCTAAAGCAAAAAATACATTACTGTAATTTTTAGCTCAACTGGGATGAGAACCAAGACACTGACTCAGAAGATTAATGCACTAGACTGTTTAAAGACTTTTCCCCTAAGGACCACTTCACATGTCAGCAATACTTTTACAGATCAGCCTTTATTGTTGTGAAATTAAGCATTGACTTTATTGTCTTTAATTCTGCTAACAGATGTCTTTTTTCTAGACAATAGATTATTATTTACGTCTCTAGTTTTACAAGAAAGAATTACTGGGACATTGAATCTTTCCCCCGACCTCCTCCTTAAATTTTTGGATAAGGGACAGAAATAAAGATAGAGAGCAAAGCATTAGGTTGAACTTTGCAGAGGTGCCCTAATTCATACCCATCTCTCCTTCTTGATCCACATTTCCCTTTTCCAATTTAATTTTTCCTTTCGCAAACTGTTGTGGGTGTTGCTCTTGTTGAGGAAAATAATTTCAGAAGTGGAGTTAAAGGGTGACAGTGAAACTTTGCAGTGGAAATGAAAATGAGATGAAGTAGCACTGAGGTTCTACTCCAGGAGCTATGTTATCTACCAGTTTGGTAACGCTTATAGTTGGAGACACACTGGTTTATATATGTTTTTAAATAGCTTAAATTCTTGCATTTCTGTTTTATGTTGTTTTGGGGTTTTTTTGCTTTTTTTTGTTTTGTTGTTTTTTGTTTGTTTTGTTTTGGGTTTTTTTTTTTAATGGATAGTTTGTGTTAATAGTGTTATTGCTTTAAAAATAAACTTTAGTTAAAGTTCACATTTTTGCCTTTCATATTTTGAGGTTTTTTATTTAATTCATGCTGGAGTAAAAAAGACTGGTGATGGTAGACATGTAAAAAGGAAGTGATAGATATGGAAGTTATTGAGGGCAGTGGTTTCTTTTATATAATTTTAATTAATATTTTTATGTTATTTTTTAATAATGCTCACTAATCCTGTGATTTAAAAAACATAGCTACTCTCAGAATTAATGCATAATCTATATTAGATCAATAAATATGCATCTGTCAGCTTTCCCATCAGTCTTCCTCTTTTAGAACAATGCGTACAAAATGTACAGTTACATACAAAAATTCAGTTACATTCTGAATAAGTGTCTGATAACGTCTTGTAATAAGCCATACAGAACAAAAAGCTAGCATGATGATAATGATTTGCCAAAGATTATGTATAAATACATTGCTTTTCAAGAAATACTACCCAGCAAAAATGATTCAACTGCAGTTGAGATGCCTCCTAAGAAAAACTGAACAAACACTTTATAAAATTAACACAACATCCATATCTGTTGGCCATCTACTTAAAAAGAACAAACAAGCACAAACCAGTTTTACACTAGTTTTACAATATGCTAACAACAAAGATGACATTTGGGGAGCCTTTATAATTCAGTTCTTATCTGAATAGAAAGGGAAAAAGAAATTGCTTTCAGAAAACACCAAGAAATCTGTGATCCGTCCAGGCAACTTGACATTTACCAACTGTATGACAAAATTTGTCTTCTCTTCAGTATTCAAGTCTGGTGCCTTTACACCGTCACTGCCTCTGTGAATGGAGAACATGAAGCCTGAAAATGAGGTTAGTCGGTTTCTCCTAGGTGGTGTTCATCTTTTCTGAAGTTGCCCCAGATTTTTTTCGTGCCCTTGCCGACTTTGTCAAGCCCAAGAGCAGCAGCAAAAGCTGTGCTCTTGGGCTTTCTCTTGTCTCTAGGACTGAAGATAGGCTCCGATTAAACACAGCAACCAGCAAATTTACCTCAGATCTTTGTAACTGTCTTTTTATGAGTTGCCAGCATATTTGTAAATTTAAAATTTAGGAGAGATTATAACCAGATTTCCTGAGACTCTGTGACTGCTCCTCCATGAGAGGATTCTGTTTAGTATTAGTTGGTTTTGGGATTTTTTTTTTTTACTTATCTTTGCTTATGTATACATTCTGTGACTTAATTTGTGAATGATAGTACGAGTTAAATTTTGTTTTTTTTTTTTCATCTGGTAGTCATATTAATCAGCATGTGTTCACCTGGCTGAGGTGGTCTGTCCCTGTCCCCAGGTCGCTGTGCCCAGGAAGGTACCGCATGCCTGGGAGTGGGACTGCTCTGATGCCCCTGGCTCCCTGCCCCTGGCTGGGGTGGGACAAGTGGATGCTGCCAGGCCTGCCATCACCCAGCCTGGCCCCAGGAAGATGCCAGTTACTCTAGTGCCCTGACAGTTGCAAATGTTATCAACCACAGTTGTGAGATGGATGTTTTTTCTTTGCATTTTAAAACCCATTATCAAAACTCATCCCTCAGGAAAGAAAAAAAAAAAAAAAAGCTTTTCAAATTCCTAGTCAGTACATACCCTTGTAAAGTGCCAGGTCTGAAGCCATATGCTTGCCCAGGCATTTTATTTTTATTTAAGACTCCAAAAGATTTTGCTTAACCAAACTTTTTCAGAGCCTTTGGTTCTTTGATACCTTGAATGGCATAAAGAGAAAAAGCTCCTCACTTAATCTCAGGAGACTTATTTAGTGAGAAAACAGGTATTTTGGCAAAAGGATTTTACAAGAGTATCGTACAACCAAGGAGAGGATTCCACAAAAACATCCAGCAAAAACCAACCCCATGTATTAGTGAAATATAACACATCAGTTTTAAGTTACCCACAAGAGGAAGAAAAGAGAGCAGAAAGGAGTGAAGAAAGTGAGAAGAAAGAGAAACAGTTACCACCAAGAGTCACACAGAGCCAGGTCCAGGGACAGAAGGCCAAACAAGATGGAGACGTATTTATATGGTTTGGCTACTGTGGCCACTCCCCCAGACTGGGCATCTGGTTCACAGTGCCTGCCTAGCCCAAGTGAGGGGTGCTGTAGCCAGTCAGAGGCTCCATGGCATGTGGTGTGGGTGGGCTACCAGGCAGCCTTTCCTTGACTGACAGCCCAGCTACACAGCTTCCCAGCCACATGTGCTCCATGGACTCGGCCATGTTGGCTGCAGACCTTGAGCCTTCAGATATGGCCATGACCATGGTCCATCCCCTGACACACACGGACAAGAAGGGTGATCCGACACAATAGATAAGCAATCTAGTGAGGTACGAGTTCAGTCTCTCACAGCCACATGCGATATTTGAAGCATTAGGTAAAGCTCCTGAAAATTCTCATGCTGGAAACAGGAGAAGCAGATCTATGTTTTCTACCCATTGCAAAGGAGTGAAGCCCAGTCTGCAGTCTATAATTTAGGTCCCTAAGGAAGTCTTTTGGGTTTTTTTCACATAGTTTTGTCTTGCTTTTCTCTCAGTACACTTTTCAGGATTAAAACATGACATTTTTTATTATATTAATAGTTGTGATTACAGTATTAAAGTATTCTAAAGTTGCTTATCCTCTTCCTATTTCCTTAGCTGGTCTATAAGATTCTCAGTATTTCTGTTAGATAGTATTTTGATAGCATGATTATAATATCTGCAAGGAAAAGTTTAATTCCATCTATAACAATAGGGAAGGTGCAAGAGTAGGAGCCTTCCTGGAATTTAGTAAAGCACTTGGCAGTCCCAGAAGCTGATATAGCTATAATGGGAGGAGTTCTAAGGGAAGAAGGTAGGTTAAACTGTTCTTTCAAGAAATACATTTTACATCGGTAGATTGCATCTAAAAGTGTTCAGGCAGAAAATGCAACAATTCTCTATATATCTAACCACCACATGAGTTAGAAGATGAATTGAAGATGAAAATAAGGGACTTCAGAAGCTAAGACTGTTTTGTCTTCAGAAATCTCTCCTATGATGAGGTTTTCTACAGATTTTTTGTCTTCAACATGAAATGGCAAGGACTGGTAACACAGTGCAGATCCTTTCACTTGAATGGATTTCCCAAGTCTAGGCTTTAATCCATTTGTAGTTAGTTCTGATTAAAAGTTACTATTGTAGTGAGGTGTGTTAATTATCTGCAAAAATAACTGACTCTGTGAAAGAACATACAAGTATGTTTACTTGCGTAATCCTTTGCTTTTACTTAAATACAGTACCCATCTGTGTTGTAGAGAGGAGGCCTCCATTTGTGAAGTGGACATCTCTAGGACAATCAGGAAAATTAGAAAAAACATACCCTGTTATTTTTAACAGAACTTTGTATTCATATATAATGATGCTTCTGGATTTTTTTTTTTTTTTAATAATCCTGTATTTTAGTAAACCTGTGGTTCAGGTGTAATAATATATAATGTAATAATATATAATGTTATAGTGATAATAATATATATTACAATTGCATTTTCTGATTCTGAAAAAAAATGATATAAAGTACTATATATTTTTCTTTTCTTAAAAATTGCTCCAAAATTTTTCTTCTAACCTCAAATTTGTGTAGTGCGGTACATTATGGTAGAGTTTCAGAATGCTCTGGTGAAACAACCGTTGCAAGGTATACTGAGATATTAAAATTAATATAAAGTGGTACAAAATGCCATAAGGTGTATCTTCAAATTATTTTTTAGTAATTGCTGCTGTGTCAAATGATTAATTATAGGGCTATAAATTGCTGATGTAAAAGCCTCATTTGTGAAGTATCATAAAAGAAAGTAAAAAATTATTGGAAAAATACTTCTTTTTTCTTCTGAACATGATGGATTACTGTTAATAATTTTAACATAGTTATACGTATAAGTACAAACCCCCTTCATTTTGTATTCAACATGCCGATTTATTTATTTTGAGACACTATATCCTTGTTCAGCCAATATCCTATTACATCAGGAAACTAAGAGTGAGTGCAATATAATATGAAGTACATGTGTAATACAAATTAATTTGGCTTGTGTAATTGTTTTTAAAATACTGTGTCTTGATATAGCTTTATTCATAATTCTTGTAAATTCTGTCTTTCTGCTTCTCTTCAGATGAAATCTTTTTCGCTGGCAGTATTTCCATGATAAAGGTCTTGCAAGGGGATTTTTTTTAATCTGGACTGCTGAAAAGAAAGTAGCAAAAGCACTTAAAATCAACATCTGTTAATTTTAAACCTTTTGAAACATCCATACCTGGAGTTTCTTCTTTTCAATAAACAGCCTATGCAAAAGGAAATCAAAACAAATGCAAATTTAAATATAGCTGATTAGTCTGTGACTTGTCAATGTTTCATGAGGAGAGAGTAACACATTCACCATCCATGTGCTTCTCTCAGGATGTATTGCTCTTGAAAGATATGCAAAGTAATGAATGTCTTATTTCTCATAGGAGTGGCTTCCAGGTATAGTAATTTGTTACTGGTTTGTATGTCAGGTACCCACTACCACCTATCTTCAAACAAACACCGAAATAAATGGAATTGACTGTGTTTCTCTCGACCAGCTAACCTTACAAGAGGTGAAAGACCCACAGATGTTTTTCATTTGAAAGTGGTTTACTTTGACTTCACAGAATTTTTTTCCTCCTTTGAATAGAGAGTCCCTGGCAAGAGTTTGGGAACATTCTAACCCCCATGAACCTTTGTTGTAGAATATCTACTGTGTTCACCAAGCACTGCATTAGGCTGCTTGTCAAAATCTAATAAGATTTCTTTTCTTGATTCATTTTCTATTAATAATGCAACTAACAGCTGTTGCTGTTACAGCCATAATGTTGCTGTATTTTTACTATTTTCTTCTTTTCATTTGGAAGATCCTTTCTTTTGGATGGGAGTCCTCAGGGTGAATTTCAATGCCTCAAAATTAAAAATGATTCTTGTAGTTGCTGGCACATATTTGTAGGCAGAAGCAGAATAGCAAATCAAAACTAAATGTCTTTTACATTTTCTCCCAAGTCAGCCATTTTATTTAAAAGATCCTGAATTATTAGTGAAAATTTCATTTTTAATAGGGCTGTACTACATGGAAAGAATGTAAGAAGCAATAGGTAAGAAAGAAGCAGTGCTTTTAAATTTATGTTGGGTGATAGGACTTCTAATCTACTTCACCTTTTCACTGGATTACTATCTGGTTTTTATTATTTTTTTTTAAGAATTTTACACCATTGGTTGTATAACAACTTCTCCCTGCAGAGCATATGAATTGAAATACTCATTGCTGCAAATATATAGAGGATTTTTTTTTTTTTTTTTTCAGTAGTTGCAGCTTTTGTGGTACTTTTAAACCCAGCCCATGATGCAGGCTGTGCTGCAAGCTGTCTGTGGCTCAAAAGAGTATCAGAGTACTTGTCTCTGTAGTGCCATAGTTATCTCAATTCATTTTCTATCTGGGGCCCTCTCCAGGGCTCACTCATTTGACATGTGTAGAAGGACACTCCAGCATATTCTAACCCATCAGTGTCCCCATACCACATATGTGCTTCCTGTCCTCAGAAGCAAGCAGGATCTGAGGGCAGCTGTGCCATCTCAAGCATTGCTGAGATGCATGAAGGGAGCACTCAGCCTTTGGACTGCTGTTCCCTATAGCTATGGGCTGCTGAGGACATGCTTTGCTTGCAGACCCAGCCTGGTGCATAGTGAAGAGAAGAATAGAAGGCGGCTTTGTTGGCATTTTCCTTTTTGACTGATCAAAGTGGAAAGAGACGGTTCATGTTCAACAATCTTAAACATCTTTTCCGACCTAAATCATTCTGTGGTTCTATGGGTAGCATTTGCTTGTGCTGGGCAGTTTCTTATAACATGGACATTGAAACACCCATATGTCAAATAGCAAGGAAATCTGTCTGAGGAGCACTGGTCCTCATATCCATGGTAAAAAGGGTCTCCTATCTGGTAGTAATCATCATGGTGTCTGTGCAACACTGTAATGTCATTTCGTTCCATAGGAAGTGCATCTGGTCTTCTAGTCCAAATCAGTTTAACATAGTTTTAATTTTGCAAGCACAGCAATATATATCTAATCATGTTACTGTTCTGAGAGAATGGCTTAGTAGATCATAGTCCAAAGTATAATATGATGGTATTGCTCCCTTTTTGTTGCCCATTGATGGCCTACTTCAGTGACTTAGATATAATAGAATTCAGTTGTAGCAAATCTGATTAAACTCTGTTCATTTCAAAATTACTTTCTTTTGCTGTTGACTGAAATTTGTATTAAGCTTCTGAAGTCTAACCTTTCAGTACTGAATCAGAAATTATTAAGACAAGAATAGAGGATCTAACTGTACTTTCTTGTCTTCATGTGAGGTTTGGTTTTGTTTCAGTGCCTCCTTTCTCCCACTAGAAAGACCTACAAATAGAAAAAGAGTCAAGTCTATTTGAAGAAGGAAGGAATTTTAAAAAGCCTTCATATTTTTTTTAAATCACTTTTTAAATATCACAAGATAACATATTTAAAGGGTCTGTATGTAGTGGGGTTTTTTATCCTTACAGTTTTAACTGAAAATAACTGTTTGTTGCTCAGGATACTTTGAATAATTTAAAAGAAGTGGGGGAAAATATTGTTATTGTTTTTCTGAATCAAAATGAAAAAGAACTGCTAGTGATATGTTTAGTAGGTATACATTTTCAGTTGCGAAATAATGTGTGCCTCTAATTTCACATCAAACCTCTGATTTGCAAGAATTTCTGTTCAGATTGGTAGTCACATTGTTTTTTAGACAGTTTAGTGTAAGTTAAGGGATTCCTGTCTAGTGGAGAAGTGAGAAGGAAGAACTTTTCTGCTCAACCACCTGCTTCCCTGCCCAACAAAAGGCACAAAAGCACTCGTGTATTTATCTTCGAAAAAACAATTTCTACTGAAAATTTTCAGACATAGCTAGTCTTCTGAATGTATTTCTTATGTTACTTGTCAGTTTAGACAGTCCATTCTCATATATATTTATAGTTTATGTTCCATGATTCAGTAACTGTTGATGAAGTAATACGTAATAATCTAATTTTGCTATTGTGCTTGTTGGAAATGTGGGTGTAGTACTGAGAACATAAGAAGTAGCATGTTTAAAGTTAGAAATTGCAAGTGGCAGGTGGTAGGTTAGACTGCTGATAACTCTGAATTAATTACGTGTAACAAAAATGTGCTAACTGGAAGAAAATATCAGCTTTCAGATGTTTGGGGTTCTTTTACTATATTCTGAGAAGAGCTGATGGCAATGCCTGTAGCTGAGGTTGAGTAACAGTTTCCACTGTGAGGCATATAGATTTTGATACATTTTATTATTTAAGCTGAAATGATCTATTATGTAACTGTATTATGATCCAGCTATTAAAATTATTAGAAATGCCTCTCCCCGAATTAAGGTGCAAATGAGACCATATGTCAATAGTATGGATTTTATTTAACAGTAAATGTGAGGCAGAGAAAAAGAGATAGAAAGGAATAGGAAAAAGGGAGGGGGAGAGGAAGAGAGTGAGAGGGAGATTAAAATAGAAAATGTATCACCACTCCATGGACCCAGTGGAGTCCTGTGTGACATGTTCAGGAGGTGCCCAGGCACCTCCCCTGGGTGGGAGGAAGCTTTGCAATCTCTTGCAACAGACTGAATTTGTGGCCTCACTTGCATCACATGAAGTCCTCTTGTGATAGAAGGACTCAGGAATGAGTCTGAGGGAGCACTGGAGGTCTTTTCAGTTGCCTCTCATGTGACTGTCCCATTGTGTATGTGGTCTTCCTGGAGAGGTTGGCTTGCTCCTTTGGTTTGGTGTGGAGAGATTTCACCATCACACCCAAAACACTTTTCCTCCTCCACCTGCTAAGCCTTATTTACTTCTTTGTAGACAGTTAAACAGTAGTCTTATCTCAAGCTCTTGTCACAGTCCAAATTACATTCATGAAGCATGTTCAGAAGGGGGGTGTGCTTTGGTGGTCCAAGACAGGCAGTTGCTTCCTTGCAGTTTGACAAAAAGTTTTCCTATGACTTTGACAATGTTTAAGACATTAACAACATTTCAGTCTATCACAAATGTGTGGTGATTATGTTATTTCAGCAAAAGCTCTAGACACTTACTCTTGAGTAGATATACAAAAAGGCCTTTATGGGTAACGTGACTGAGAAACTGCAATAGGTCAGCTCTGGAAATCTTAAAGATAAATCTGAAAAATTGAAAAACTCTGCCCACTATAAACTTGCTCAAGGTGTAAGATGCTCAAAAGACCTCTTCTGCCACTGTCAAAGAGCAGGTAACAAACAGGAAAGACAGTCGCTTGTCTCCTGGAATGCAGCCACGATTGCGTGATTCCTGCCACTCATGTTTTAGCCATGTTCCAGTTGGGCAGCTGCTGAGCAGTGCAAAGTCATGATTGTGCCATGCAAAGTCTTGGCAGGCAGTGACTTCAGCTCTCAGGAATATGGTAGGGATGCAGAAACAGGGTTTTCACAACTCGCACAGGTGGCACAGCTGGTTTCTGTTCTCCCCAAGCTGGCAGCACCTCAGCCTCTGGTTGTAGGCCCTGCAGGTGGTGGTGAGAAGAGGTGGGAAATGGGGAGAAAGGTGCTCATCTCCAGTCTCTGTAGACAGAGGTGGGTGCCTGTCTTCCCCTCCTCTCCTAGTTTTGCACAGTTTTTGCTTCACTTTATGTAGGGTTTAAGACCTTTTTGCTACACTTTGTTCTGCATGTAGCCTTCAGTTCTCTAAAGAAAGATAGCAAAGCAGGGACAATGACAAAGCACTTTTTGAAGTATTTTTTATATTATCAGTTTTCTACAGCGCACTTCCCTGAGGAGCCTGTTCCAGTGCTCAACCACTGTCTGTGTGATAAATTTCTTCCTGATATACAACCTAAACCACCCCTAACTCAGCTTCATGCCATTTCCTCAAGTCCTGTCACTTGGTTGAGAGATCACTGCTTGCCCCTCAGCTTCCCATCATGAGGATATTGAAGACTGCAATGAGGTCTCCTCTCAGTCTCCTCCTCTCCAGGCTGACCTCAGTCACTCCCCATAAGGCTTTCCCTCAGATTCTTCACCATTCTCATGACCCTTCTTTGAATGCTCTCTAATAGCTTAATGTATTGTGGTGCCCAAAACTACACACAATATTCAAGGTGAGGCCGTGTTACAATCCAGTCCAACTTTACTGGGTGTACATTTTAATTTTAGGTTCCAAGAGATTTCGCTCACATGAAATCTTGTAAAGGCATTGGTTCTTTGGTGCCTTGAATTAATGTGCAGAGAATAACTACACATTTTTCTCTAAGAGATTTCCTTTAATTTGTTGAGAAAATAACTGTTTTGGTGAAAAAGGTTTTACACAACAAAAAAAAAAAAAAAAGTGCAACTTCACAAAAGCCTTACAACAGATTACCAGGACTAGCAAGCATTGCTATAGTAAGGAACTTTTGTTATGCCCAACAAACTCCATGCAACTTAAGTGAGGTGCCTAAAATAGATGTTTAGGTTACCCACAAGAGAAAAGAAAATGATATAGGAAGAGAGATCAAAAGAAGAAAGAATAAAGAGAGAAAAAGAGACGGGAAAAACATAATTACCACTTAGAAGGTCACATGTTGATGGCTTTGAAGAGAACAGGCTAGGGCCCAAAATGGAGACCTCGTGTGTGCCTCTTTATCTGCTCTGGTCTCTATGACCAAGCCCCCAGGTGGGGCCTCTGACGCCCTGGCCACTCTGGGGTCCCAGGCTAGGCTGAGGGGACCATGTTCTCACTGTCCCTGCCAATCTTAGCTGGGTCAGGCGCTCCAGGAGCTGTGGGGTGTTATAGTTTTCCCAGGCTGTTTGTGACTGACAGCCATTCCAGTGCTTCTCTGTGTGGGCTCCAGAGGTCCACATGAGGGATACAACGCCACCACACCTCTGTGAGGTTCAACACATCTCTTCCCCCTCCACACACACACAGGTACCCCCAAGGTGGTTCTGACCCCATAATAACTGATCTGGTGTGTAAACAGGCCACCCCAGTGCAGAGCAGAGCGGGACAATCCCAACCCTCAACCAGCTGGTGATGATGTGCCTGATGCCTCCCAGGACATGGTTAGCCCTCCTGGCTGCCAGGGCACTGCTGACTCATATTCAACTTGCCATTGACCAGGACCCTCAGGTTTCTTTCTGCAGTGCTGCTCTCCAGCTTCATTCCCTAGTCTATACAAACAACCAGAGTTGCCCTGTTCCAAGTGCAGAATCAAGCATTTTCCCTTGTTAAACTTCATACAGTCAATGATTGCCCATCTCTAATTTGTTGAGGTCTCTCTGCAGGGCATCTCTGCCTTCCAGGGAATTGACAGCTCCTCCCAATTTAGTGTCAATCTTACTTAGTATTCCTTTGAGTACTGCATTCAAGCTCTTAATGAAGTTGTAGAGAACTGGGCTGGAGCCCTGCAGAACCCCACTGTTGACAGGTCACCTGTCTCATGTTACCTCATTCATTATAACTCTTTGTGCCTGGCAACTGCAAGCCAGTTGCTAACCTAACATGTAACAGGGTTATAACAGCTTTATATTGGACATTTTGTCCAGAAGTACACTGTGTGAGACAGTATGGAAAGCTTTGCTGAAGTCCAAAAAGATTAATTGGCTTCCTTTGACAAACTAGGTGGTCTGCCCTGTTGTAGAAGGAAATCAGATTTGGTAAGAAGGACTTTCCCCTCATGAAGCCATGCTGGCTCTGAGCAATGACTGCCTTGTCCTCCAGATATTTTTCAGTACCTCCCAGAATAATCTTTTCCATTATTTTACTGGGCACTGAAGAGAGCCTGGCATGGCTGTGGTTTCTGGGGTCCTCCTTCTTGATCTCTTCATGAAAATTGGGACAATGTTCACCAGCTTCCAGGGAGCTGAGATCTCTTCATATTCCCAAGACCCCTCAAAAATCGTTGAAAGAGGCTTTTCAATGACATCAGCCAGCATTTTGAGGATTCTCATATGAAACCCATCAGGCCCCATAGATTTTTAGAGATCCAGCTGGAGCTGCAGATCCCACACAAGTTCAGGGTCAGCTGGAAGTAGATCATTCTCGCAGCCTTGGTCCTCCAGCTCAGCACACTGAGACCCCCTTGGTATGTGTTGAAGACAGAGGCAAGGAAAGCATTAAACTACCTTTTTTTGTCTACAGTTAAATGAAAAAGAGAGTTACCTGTTTGTATCTGAACTGGAGCTGCATATAGGCATTCAAAAAAAATTATTTTTTCTTTTTTTTTTTTGGTGTCAAAAAAGAATGCTGTAATTATGAGAGCATGCAGTACAATCCCACAGAGAGATTTAAGATCCTTTATACTAGGATCTTAAAATTTCTAAAGATGTTTCAGTTTATAAAAGGAAATCTGCACTATATATGAAAATTAAAGGCTTAAATTCCTCGTATATTCTAATATCTTGGATCCCAGTTTCGGTTAACTGTCCTGTTTATGTTTTCAGTCATTCTGTGCAATACGATAAAATGTGATCAAAATACCTACTATGAAATCTGTATTTGGAACTATTCCCTCAAATGAGATTGTGTGTTTACAGTTATATTCAGCATGATAGAATAAATCAACAAATACATTAAACAATGCCTCTGATTATTAGTGTTGCACAATCATAGTTCATGACGTTCATAATCCAGACCTATTTAAACTGGTACACATAGGTTTTTTCTCATTTTGTTTTTCCTTGGATGCATTAATTTCTGCAACTCCAAGATAAAGCACTGACCTTCTAAACAGTTATGTGTGTGCTCAGCTTTAATACAAACCTGTGTCTCCATTGGCTAATGCCCTGATGTACATGAAATGGATTAAGATAATGCAACTGGGATATTTTTAACTGTTTCAATCTGGAGTGCTGCACACATGAACTTCAACACTTCATACATACACACAGTCTTGATGTCTTTCTAGCAAAGGGTGATTTTTTATTTTTTTTTTATTAGACTTAGAAATTTCGGCCTTCATTTCAAATAGGAGATAAAATGCTATGCATGAGTTTATAAAATAAAGAAGAAATGAGGTACAAAAGCACGTAAAAGCTCTTTCAAAAAGATGGAATATCAGATAATGCAAATAAGAAGGCAAAAAACCCTAACTAATTGTTATACTTTTTGTGAAAGTTAGAAAGCTATTATTTTTAGGCCCTCAAGAGCAAAAACTCTTTTGAATGTGATGTTGAAGAAAAATAAGAATTATCTTGGGGATAGATATTAACTGTGTGTATTTCAGCTGTCTGCATTAAAAAATGGAAATTTATAGAAACTGAAAGGAATTACTACATTATTCTAGGCAAATAAAAATGAAATCAAGAATTAAGATCTTAGCTGAGGTAAAATTGAAGCATTTCATTAGAATTGTCTATGACTTCTGTATCTGTGAGGTCTTTAGGACTATATGTAAGCAATATTTTTTTGAAATTAATATTATCTGCTTTTGAAACCATGTACCCTCACAAAATTCTTGCCTATCAGTTCTGTTGCAAAAGAAATAAATCACTGGAACCAAAAAAGTTGTTGTCCTTGTTTTGGGGTTTCTTCACTTTGGGGCTTAAAGTGGGCTGTGTGTCACACTAAATTTTCTGGTATCTTATTTTTTTACATACCCTTATTCACTGAAAAATAGAAGTACATTTAATAAATAGCCAAACCCCATTTTCATTACTGCTATGTGAGTGGACACTGCTGTGTTGGTTGTGTAACGTTGGTTGGCCCATGAAATCATTCATTATTTGATCCCTCACCTTATGCATTACTGTTGAAAATTCCAGTACATTTTTTGTGAATAAGTTATATAAATTCTCCCCTTGTCTGTTATTAATAATTGAGATGTTATATCCTTATAATTGGTGTTAGTTGGACATGACATTTGTCTCTTTGGTGATGAACAACTCCATGCTTTTTCACATCTCAGAAGGTCACAAAAAGTTTCAGTGTGGTTGGAACATAGAGCAGAATACATAAATGATATCTTAACCAGGCAGTGATTCTGTCTGACATTTTAAAAACACACTGATTATTGATTTCTTGGTAAATGTGTTTGCACAACATTATTCTCACTTACTATCAATTTTGTGGACTTTTTTTGTATCAAGTACATTAATAACATGCTTTGACTTGGTCAGCCCCGAACAGATGACGCATTTGGACTAGATGGTCATTACAAATTCCTTTCAACTGAAATATTCTATTCTATTCTATTCTGTTCTGTTCTGTTCTATTCTATTCATCTGAATTTGTGAAAATATTAAATTTCTGTGTTTATGTAAGTGTGTATTTTTGTAAAACAGTGTGGAGCTTTGCAATTATAATGATTCCATACCTGCAGTATGGAGTAAAATTTTTATGGTGGCTTATTAGTGGTTACAATGGCTAGTTTGGCAGGTACAGAAATACACTCTAACTGTGTGTTGTGACTTTATTGAAAGCGAATGAGAACAGAGCCCTGGCTACAAAAAAACCTGCATAATAATGTAAATTAAATAACATAAAGTCATGTGTTACTGAAGAAAAAAAAAAAAGGAAAGGAAAAGGAAAAGAGAAAGGGAAGGGAATTGGAAACAGAAAAGAAAAAAGCAAGAACAGCAACAAATACATCAAGAAAGAAAATGTTGGGTATTTTCTATGGGAAAAGGAAATTCTTGTTTATGGTAATGCCCACATACTCAGCTGATGTGAATTATGATAGCTACACAGATGTCTGAGTAAGCAACTGGCTCCCAATCGAATCAGGCTTACTGGAGAAGTAAAAGCAAGAAAGGAAATTGTGCAATTTTGGACTAAAACAGCCCTTTTGTAGCATGTTTAAGAACTACTGATTTTATTTTATAAACATAATAGAGACTGCCACCTTTTCCTCTCATGAAGAACTACAACACTTTGCAATCACCAGATCATAAAATAATAGAATGATTTGGGTTGGAAGGGACCTTTAAAGGCCATCAAGTCCAACCCCTCTGCAGTGAGCAGGGACATCTTCAGCTCCTTCAGGTTTCTCAAAAAAAACCCGTCTAACCTGACCTTGAACACTGCCAATGATGTCACATCTGCAGAGTCTCTGGGCAACCTATTCCCCTGTTTCACCATCTTCATCCATATATCTGATCTAAAATTATCATCTCAGTTTAAAACCGTTACTCCTTCTACTGCTACAGGCCCTGCTAAAATGTTTGTCCCCACCTTCCTTATAGGCCCCTTCAAGTATAAAAATAGCACTGTAAGGTCTCCCTGGAGCTTTGTTCAGACTGAACAACCTCAACACTCTCAGCCTGTTCTCATAGGAGAGGTGCTACTGCCCTATGTAGTTTACACGGTCTTCCTCTGGACCCACTCCAAAAGGTCCATGTCTTTCTTGTACTGAAGCCTCCATAGCTGATGCAGTATCCTTAAACTCATCATAATCATCATAAACTAGTCTTTATAATACAGTCAAAACCTGATAGATTCAATTTCCAGTATTTCTTAACTTCTATCTTAACCCAGTTTCTGAACTGCTGAATGAGAGAAATCCTAAGATGTTGCTGCATGAAAGATGTGCTGCTTCAAATTATGCTTTTAGTTGTCCCTAGTAACAAAGAGAAACAATTTTAGGAAAATACTGTTTTGAAAAATCAGTCCCTAATAATAGGATTGTACTTCACTAATTCATTTAAGTAGAAAACTGTGGATAGAAGGAGGGAGTGAATTTTTTTTTTTTTTTTAAATTCAATATCCTTTCCCACTCTGATTTTCACCTTCAGCTAAATTAATTTCTTTCTGATTAAACCAGTTGCTGCCTTTTGCATTGCTTATTGACAGAGTGAAGACTTAAATTTAAGTGAACTAAATGAGTGAATCCATTCAACAAAATTAATAACTCTTTGTTGTTTTTAAGTCCTGTATAATAACTCTGATGTGTTCATTGTAATTTTTATTCTCAATGACTGTACCAGCTTCTACTGCCTCTGGAAAGACATGTTCCTGGGTTATCATTTCACAAGTGGTAGCTGCCCAAGAGAAATGATTAGGTCAAATCATCTCTACAGATTGTCCTCTGTTTCTAGTATTCAAGTATTCTAGTGTTCTTTGTTTCCCCACTTGTGACATTTAAAACTTCAGTTGTTGTCTCTTTGTGTGTATGTGTGTGTTCCTTTATCTTTTACCTTGTTTGTATTATTTACATTATTGTGAAACATCACAGGGTTTTTGGTTTCAAAATCTATGCAAGTCTTGCCTTTGGCACAAGTTGCCATCCTCTCTTAGAATTGAACTTTCAGACCTAAGCCTGTATTTTATTAGATATATTTTGTTTGATTTTGCTTGAATCATGAATGCATGAATAATTCAGTCTTGATTGAGAAGATGGAAAATAGAAAAACCTATTGAACAAATAAGTCTTAAGAAATCAAGGCATATGAAAAGCCTTCTGGGTTAGTGGTCCATCTAGCACAGTATCCTGCCTCTGACAATGTCATTGGAGAGATGCTGTTTAGGGAGAACACATAAACTTGGGCACCTTCTGTTGTCTGCTCCTCTAATACTTTCCCAGCATCTACAACTGTTGCATTAGGTTTGTAAGGGTGTGTTACCTTGCCTAGTCCTTACAGTATCTTTTTATGAATGTATTGTCCATGAGTTTGGCCATTTCTGAACCTGCTGGTACTGTCCTGTGGTAACAAGTTCCAAAAGTTCACTACCTGCATTTTAAAGAAGTACATTCAACCTCTTTTAAACTAGCTTCTCTTAGGAATTCATTAGCTATCTTCAATTATAGTGTTGTTGGATTTGGTGGAAAACAACAGTTTAGTATTTACCTTATCTTGCATTTTACTACCCAGAAGAACTTACTGTCGTCTATTGACCTTGAGGTTTCACTGAACACTACTTGGTCTTTGATAGAAACACTGAATAATAATACAAATAAAACAAACAAACAAACAAACAAAAAAGAAAGATGCAGCAATCCTAATTTTCTTGCAGCAAAATGCATTGCCTTCCTCATTCATAAATCTTGAGTGTATCTTCCTGCAGTTCTCAGTCAATAGATCAAAGAATGTGAGCCTTTCTAGTCCCTCCTTGTAAAGTACTTGTACTGAACAGTCAATTTGATAGTTGATTTCTGTACCTTACTTTACTCTGCTTGGACCGTAAGACATGTATTTTATACTCAAAGACCAGAATTTCTCTCTGTACTCAGGATGTGGGCACATTAAGTTTTAATGAGTGGCACAATTGTCATCCTCTGTCCTGTTCTTAATACATTTTCCAGTGTGCCCATTGTTGTTCTTTTCAGTTGCCATTTTTCTTGTGATCCATAACTGTCAGCAATAAATAAAAACTTTTTTTCCTTATTTGCAACCTCCAGTATTCATAGGCAGAGTTTAGGTAGGTTTTCCAGGGAGTGTTATTATATGTTTCTGTACACTAAAGTTCATGTTTCGTCTTTCACCTTTGTGCCCAGTTTTTTTTTTTTTTTTTGCTTCTTAGAACTTCTTGCTCGTGTTGGTGTTTTGTGACATTTTTAGTTTCCAGTTCCAGCAGCTTGGCTCCATTATTATTAAAGTGGAGCCTGATGCTTCTATCCAAGTTTCTCTTGTCTCAAGAAGTTCCCTGGTTCCTGCTTTGACGAAATTCTTCCCCTCTACGCTACACTATCATCCACATTATGAGACTGTAAATCTCTCCTGTGTCTCAGGTTTTATATATGAACCTAGCAGTTCACCATGGAGATCCTGGATATGAGTTTCCTTGCCCTGAAGGCATTAGCAAACCACTAGAGCATCCCTGCTGCACTTTCCTACATCCGTGATAACAACATGATGTATGCCTGCTGCGTGCTCCCCTTCGTGTCCCAGCTCTCTAGACACAATAGGAGACCTTTGCACCTTGTAGACAAGTTAACCTCTGACCTCTCAGTTGTCACAAAATTAATTATCTATGTGTATAATAGTTAAATCTTTTCACTGCCACCACGTGCCTCTTTTTATCTCTGAAGTTCCTCTCTGCAGAAACAGTGTTCTTGGAGCATCCTGCAAGGCAGAAAATCAGTTTCAGTGTCAGGCCAAGCCTTAACCAATTGGTTGATCTCTTTTTCTCAACTAGATGTCCTCAGTTGCTGAGACTCCTGTACTCTGTGGTAAGAACTTTGATCCACTGATGCTGTGGAAAAGAAATTGCTCTACAATATAAACCTCAGCTATTGAACTTCCAGGGAGGGACAATAGAATGGGTGCTGTCAAGGCTTTATATGATTCTCTTAGAGTACATTAGTAAAAATTTATCAGTGGATTGAAGAAATTGTGTGGTCACTAGTAGTTATTGCTTAATACTGACAAACTTAATGAGAAATGATAGAGAAAATGGACCTTGACACAGAGTGATCTGGAATGCTTGAGAAGTTGACATAGGCGAAAATACCACTGAATGTAAATACTGTTCAAATACACCTTTCTTTGCCTGTGCTAATCAACCTCACATTCTCTTACGGTGTTTTTGGGGAAAATGGGAATTTCTGTGACTTCTCATTTCACTGAAACATCTAAAGAATCCTAGAACTATCTAATTCTCTTAGGTGGTTATGCAGGAAATCTAGATAACCAGCTTAGTTATGACAGGTATTTAAAGTTAGATCAGATGAGTGCACAAATGCCCAGTTAATATGGAAAGGGGAATTACAATAGGCTTTTTTAGCATGCACTGGTCCATACTGTCTTTGGATAAAAGGTGTATTTTTACTTGAAAAACTGAAGTATAATTATCGTTTCCAAATTTACTGAAGTGATTCAAACCTTATTTATAAAGAAGACCTTGGGGATATCTAACAGGCCACAATCCTGTGTTTTTTTCTTTCATAGTCTTTAATGAGTTTTGTTGAAAAAAAATAAAAATTATTTCCTTATAGATTACTTTTTTACTGAATATCAGGGAATTAATAACATCAATATTCAGCCTGCTGCTGTTAATAAACTGTTATGGGAAATGAAACTCATAGTTTATGTTTTTCTCTGGCTTTTTTAGAAATTTACATCTCAGCTTTCAATAGTTTGAGAAGTTTTAATATGACCTAGATGATTACCAAATGCTTTGATTTGATAATTTAACTATGACAACTACTTGCCTCTTCCACATTTACTTGTTTTACTTGTAAGAGTTTCATCTTTTGAAAGAGTTTAGAAAATGCCCATTAGCCATGCCAAAGGAAAAAAAGTTTAAAGGCTTAAAATCTGTTCTCTTCCATGCCCCAATAGATGAATCAGTGGAACATCCAAGTCCTTAAAAACATAAGTCTTTTAGCATAGGTTACGTTTTTTTTACTCAGAATCACTTTTTCCTTTTCTTCTAGAAAGTTTGTCTTCTAAAATATGTAGACCCCGCTGTGTCTTTGCTACTAGTCTTGACTCCTGTTATGGTTTGTTGCGGGAAATGAGCACTTCTGTAATTTCTCATCTCATTGGAAAGTCTACAACATCCTGGAAACAAGTAGTTCTCTTCATCTGGTTTTTTTTGTTTTGTTTTTTTGTTGTTTTTTTTTTTTTTTTTTTTTTTTTTTTTTTTTTTTTTGTTTTTTTGTTTGGTTGGGTTTTTTTTTTTTTTTTTTTGTTTGGTTGATTGGTTGGTTGGGTTTTTTTCTGAGATTTGTAGAAGCCCAGATTTGTAACTACACAGACTCTGAAGTCCATCAGCCTTCAATATTACACACCTTACTCTATAGCAGTAAAAGCAGGATAGGAAGGGAAATCTAAGATCATTTATGTCTCTATAGACTGTATTTTTATTTCAGTTCTACAGAATGCTGCATAACTATTTGAATAGATAGCTTCTAAGTGGATTATATTAATAGGCATTTTAAAAATAGTTAATAAATCTATGTTTCATTTTTCTCAGAAACGCTTTGTGTTCACAGTAATAATTTTCCATCAACATGGTGGAAAAATGAAAGATCCATCAAGTGCTTTTACACTGTGAGATTTTCAATTTGCTTATTATCTGCTAGAGAACAGACCTTCACTAGCAAAAAGATTAGGACCAGCAAGCTGTACTGTACTATCCTCTTCAGCTAATCTATCCAATATGTATGTATTTGCCAGTAATAACAATACAAAAGTAAAAAACCAACCAACCAACCAAACAAACAAAAACAACAAACAAAAAAACCCCCCCAAAAAAACCAAAAAAAAACCCTGGTATTTTAAGACTGAGATGTTTCTCCTTTACTTCGAGGGAAAGCATTTAGGTTTATTGCTTGTATTTTCCAGTGTACACACCCTGTGTGTAAAGAATTTATTCCTGTCCATGAATGTGTCAAGTAGACATTTCTCAAAAAGATTGAGTCTCATCTGGCTATGAAAAGTGTTTTATTAAGATAAAGATTCCCACTGTGTCAGTTTGTATCTTACCATAGCTTAGAAAATTAAAAGAAAAATAATAAAAAAATGGAAGAAACAACAGCAACAAAAAAACCAAACAACAAATTGTGGGGTATTAGCTGTCTGTAAACAAGAAGATCATTGCAGTACAGTGTTTGTCTACCCATGAAACTGCCTGACAGAAGTGTGACTTGCATGCTATTTGTACTAAGAATAGATTTACTGGCAACTGTTGATGTGGGTGGCATACACTTCATAGTTAAGCAATCAATCACGTAACCCTTTTTTTTTTTTTTTTTTTTTTTGCATACCTGCAGATATTCACATAGAAAACACAAAGAATTAAGAATTTTAATTTTGTTATAGTTTTCCACAGTTACTATTTCACATGTCCATAGTTATGTAAAAGTTACTTCTTAAAAGTATCAAAAGGAAGGAAAAAAAGTATGTTGATATTTGTGTGTGTATATATATATGTAAAGAATAGATACAGTGCCTCTAAATAGAATGGAATGCAATTACAGGGTTTGTATCCAGGAGTGGTTGGGACTAAAGCGAATGAACAGAGCTTGTGTATAAATCAAAGCACATTATCTGTTTTACTGATTCATTCAGAGTAAAGAACATAATTTAATGTCAGAAGATAAAACCCCTACCAAAGGAAAAAAAAAAAAAAAAGGCAGAATGTATCTTTGGAGTTTGAGAATACTGTGTCATTCAGAAGCATCCTTTTCTGGCAGACACCTGAAGTTGTGTAAAGCTCTTTTAGCTAGGAGGGCAGTCACTGTAATATGGGGCCTCTGGGATAGAAGAAAGGACAATGAAGGGGAATTACAGATTTCCATAAACCATTGGTTATTTCTGAAGTGAAAGAAAAATGTTAAACTTACACTTCCTTTGGATGTTGCCTTTTTTTTTTTTTTTTTTTTTGACCCCCCCGTGACTTTTTTCAAGACTCTCTAATGTTGTCAGAATTTTTAAGTTGTGTTTTGGCTCTGATGATATTCCATTACTGTACTCTCTGGACAGCAATGTACTATCTGCACTGGGGGAAACTGCACCAGATGCCCAACTAGCCTATTCAAAATTATTGTACAAAGGCTCCTGAAATCCGCTGTCTTTTTTTTGTCTGCTAAATTTGTAGCTGTTTGGATATATTTTTGAGCTACTAGGATATTTAGCATATTTATTATATTAGAAATAAATTTGTTGTTCATAGTTAAGATAATCCAGGTGAGGTAACTGTCCTTTTAAATGTAGTCAGTCAGAGATGAACTGGTTTACTTCCTTATTCAGCGGTGAATTTGAACATATACGTTATGAATGGATCATATATTAAAGCTAGCCCCAAGTGGAGTACTTAGTGGCCCAGGAGAAGAAATTAATCCAAATTCCATGCCTTGCCTTGACTACCAGAATAAGGAGTAGAGCAGTAGTATTTCTTTATTTATTTTAGAGTGAAGACTGAAGAACATCACTCATGAAACCTGTCAGTGACAGTCTCAGAAGTGTTATTATATAGACTGACATGGAGAAAATGGCTTCTGGCAAGAAGTGTAGGCCTTGTTAAAAAGAAAGGAATGCAAGGAAGCCAGTGCTCAGATATTTCCTCTTCTGCACAATAGAATATTGGTTTTCACAGTGTAAATGAGAAATCATGTCTTAGATCAGTTAAAACCCAAGAAAAGTTTACATAAAGCAGCTTTGCAACATTTTATATGCATCAGTGAAGCTACATTTAGGTCATGCAGTTTTCTGTCAAGGATCTCCTTCTGAAAATTGCCAGTTTTAAACTCCAGATGTTCATTCAAATTAACGAATACTATCTTGGATAATTCAACAAACTAAACTGGTAAATGAAAGCAGGTATTCTTTAAGACTCTCTGTACCTATGTTGTGAAGAGCTACAGCTAAAAATTAACTGCTTGAGTTTCATTCAGAAAGAGGTGAGAAACAAAACCTTCTGACAAATTTGACAGTGAAATAAAATTACAGGCATGTTCAAAAGGAAGTTGGGACTAAGCATCTAACACAGGCCTACAGTGTGAGACCAGTAATACAACAGGAAAAGAACTTACTGCCTTTTAGAAAGTTTTCTTTGAAGACGTAATACCAATCTGCTTTCACTTACTTTTAACCCACTATTTTTCCAAACTAATAGAAGAAAGTGAAACTCGGATACCCTGTCAGGTGAATTTTGGCAAAATGCTGTGAAAAAGGAATAAGACATCTACTCAATACTAAGATAACTGTTCACACTGGGGAACCCAAAAGAGAAAAAAAAAAAAACAGATATAATAAATATGGTAATGAAGTAGCTCTGCAGATTTGTTTATTTGAAAAGACACTGTGTGGGTTGACTTTTTCTTTAAATCCATTTAGAGTCAGGGTCAATTCCACTGTTTATATTATATGAAGCACTAATGCATGTAGGGAAAGTTACTTTACATAGAAATTATACCTCAGTTAAATATTCCTTTGTGAATTCCTCAACCAGAATTTCAATTACACCTTGGTTTGTCCTAGCAAGCCATTCAGAATATTTTTGAAAGGCTTGCGGAAGAAAACTGACCTGTTTCTTCTGTACACTGTGAACATGTAGAGAAAGGGTCAGTTTACCTACATTCTAATCCTAAATAGAAAAAATTGCTTCCATTCAAATCAAGTGTAATTTGTTGCAGGCTGCCTGTTAGATAGCACTTTCTGGAGAGGATAGAAGACATAATTGATTTTGTAGTTCAGTGACACTAGGATAAGTGATTTTCTCAATCAGACAGCTTGGCTTTGAGACTTGTTTTCATTTTTCTTCTTATCGATTTGAAAGGTTTGTATCAAATATGTAGGAGGCATTTGATGGGAGAAACATAGCATGAAACACATAATTAGTATGATGAATGTATCAGCCAGTGTTTGCCTTTAGTTATCTTACTGGATTTTAGAGTAACTGAATTAGTGCCCTAGGAGGAAAACGAAAGTGTAGATGAGAGAGGAAGAAAAGACTAAATAAAAGTGTTCCTTGCTGTTAAGGGTTAGTTGGGAACTAGCACTTAGGTATTAGAAAATGAAAAACATTTTGTTTTCTGAGCAGTGTTAGTGTCAACATTGTTTAACAACCAGTAGCAGATATCACGTATTATCCAAATAATACATATAATAAATCATATAAGATCTAATATCTCTTTAAGAAGTTATGTATTCTGTAACCAAATACCAATTTCTTCTTGCTCAGGAGCTCAGTTCCAGCATCTTGTAGTCTAGTGAAGATTGAGTAAATTTACTCATCAGTCCCCTTCCTTTTCTCCTTTTCTCTTACAAACATACATAGTTACCTACACTGCACAGAAAAAAATTGTGACCTACTCTTGCTGATTTAAAAGATCATCTTCTCTTGCTGTGTGTTGTGATGGTTATCCAATATCTATAGTCTCTTCATCCCTGCCCCTATATTGAATGAAAAAGAAAACATATTCTGTAGATACAGTTTTTGTAGGCAAGAGAGTAGGGGCTGGGGTAGAACAACGCATTAATTTCCTTGTTAGTGTTCCTCCAGTAAATAACATGGAATATCTGCTAATAACAAAAAGAAAAAAATCTTGGCAGTTCAACCAACTGCACATATGCCATCAAGGAAAGTTAAAGCCAAATGTTGCTGAAATTAATCTTATATAAGAGTAATAGAATATAATGGAATAATGGAATTATCATTATATCTTATAATGGAATTATATCTTATAATGGAATAATCAAGATAAGATGGCTTTGCAAGTCTGTTCCCTCCCACTTTAAACCTATACATTGTTTAATTTCCACAGATCGTAATTAAGTTGATCAGTTGACTTGTATTTGTAATGCTCTTCATGGCCAGTTCTGCAGTATGCTTACACAGTCCTTGAATTTTCATTTTGTGTCATTCTTTTCAGAGTTATATAGCTGTAAGTCTGTGCACTTATACTGAATTTATTTCTGATAGAGGAACTTTGAAGGGTATTGTACAAACCTTGGTTTTAACTGCGTCTTGGACCTTTGGCTTTTAAGTGTGTTTGTTATCAGAGACAGTAACAGGATCTAGCTGTAAAACTACCTGGTGGTCATAAACTGATATTTCCACAATACTGCATGTTCTAATGTAACTTCTATTCTATCTCATCTCTAGCAAGAAAAATACTTCATGCTGACAGGTCATCCCTAACGGGGTACTGGTGGATGAAAAGCTAGACCTGAGTTGGCAATGTACCCTCACAGCCCAGAAAGCCAATCATATCCTGGTCCAGCAGGTCAGGGAAGGTAATACTTCTCTACTCCGTTCTGGTGTGACTCCAGCTGCTGTACTCCATCCAGCTCTCGGGTCCCCAGCACAGGAAGGACATGGACCTGTTAGAATGAGTTCAAAGGAGGGCCACCAAGATGATCAGAGGCATGGAGCACCTCTCCTGTGCAGAAATGCTAAGATACTTGGGGCTGTTCAGCCTGGAGAAGAGAAGGCTCCAAAGTGACCAGATGGTTGTGGTAGGACAAGGGGCAACAAAACTGAAAGAGGGTAGATTCAGGCTGGGTATAAGACATTTTTTTTATGGTAAGGGTGGTGAAACACTGGAACAGGTTGCCCAGAGAGGTGGTGGATGCTTCATCGCTGGAAAAAGTCAAGGTAACGTTGGATGGGGCCCTGAGCAACCTGATCTAGTTGAAGATCTCCCTGCTTGTTGCAGAGTAGTTGGACTGTATGACTTTTACAGGTCCCTTACAACCCAAATTATTTTATGATTCTACTGTTTTACCAAACCATTTAAGAGCTAAGCAAAACTGGCAATCAGGACACTTTAGTGTCAGAGAAGGCTTATTAAGAAATACTGTGGTTGATGATGAAAATTATTATAATTGTAAGATGGAAAAGGATGAATGAAAGTGGAAATGATAGGACCGATAAATCTAAGTAATATGTCAGCACAGATAAAATCACCTGTTTTTATAAAGTAGGAGATTCAGTTACGATCTGTAAAGAGCAAGGTTATATAAGCATAGTTACTTCTCAGGACACCACTCAGGTAGGAAGTCTGACAGATTGCTAGGGGCTATGCTATCAAAGGCTTTTAACAAAAAATAACTTTAACAATATAAAGTTATTCTACCACCTTCTAGGCAGCCAGCCTGAAAGACAGGCATGATGATTGAACAGTTTTTCAATGTAGCATGCTATATTCTGTACCAACTATAAAAAAACCTGAAAAGCTGCCAACAGTCACCTCTGGCAGGAAATTGCAATACTCAAGCATTTTAGTTACACACTTGCATGTTGGTTTTTTTTCTCACAAAGTCATCAAGATATAAAAGCAAGAATTTTGTGACTGAAAAAAATCCCCTCCATGCTTTTGAATAGATACAGTTTTCCATCACAGCAGACAATGATTCTGTTAGAAAATATATTCTTTTTGGAAAAGCGTAGACTACTGAAATTAAAACAATTCGTAGAGCTGGTCTTGGTTTTTTTATTAAAGGTCTTTGAAATACATTTTATTTTTATAAGTGGGAATTCAACTCAAAAAAGAAAATTAGCATCTTCAATATTAGTGATATTTATAGTCTTTTTTTTCTCATTAAAAAAAATCTGAATCTGTTATACTTTCATTCTGACTCTGAACGGGGAAGTATTTTGCTGTCTCAAACTTCTACAGACAGTGAAAAGTATTTTAAAATACATTTGTTATATATCAGACATAACATCAAGAGTCTTACCAAGACACTTTTTTCCCATGTCTCTTCAGTGTCCGTAAAGGCATAGTCACCAGTAACTGATGTACTGATGACTGATGTTTTCACAACTTCCAGCATATCTAGCTGATGAAATAATGCAAACATACTTCCACAATTGAGAATAAATATAAAGTATTTCATAGACAGAAGTAATTGAAACCTCTCCAAATCTGGGAGCAAACTTTTTTTGGTTTTGTTTTTGTTTGGTTTGGTTTGGTTGGTTTAGGGGTTTTGTTTGTTTTGTTTTGTTATTTCTACTGAGAAAATAATGAAATTGAATAGAAGACGGCTCAATTTGTATTTTGCAATTATGGTTTAAGGAACAGGAATTAACTTCTTGTTTTCTAAGGGAACCCGTATGGTCCAGGTGGTCATAAGTCACAAGGTTTTTGTTCATAGTTGTGAAAAGCTACTGAGAAATATGGTATCTTTCACATGGACAGTGTTCAAATGCAAAACGAGTTGGGCGTCATATCTGAAATCAGTAACAGCTTTTCTTTGAAAGAGTAAAATCAAGAACGGTGTGACACCAAAGAATGATATTTTAGCCAAAAAGTGGTATTTGTAACCAAGCATTATCAAGAGAAGTCTATGATATAAAAATCATATATATTTAAGTAATATATGGGTTTTTTCCATCAGATCGTAAATACATCATAGTAATGTGATGCACAATTCATACACATTTGCATCAAAAGTGAACATAAAACTTCACTTTTTAAGGCTGCCCTTTCCCTTTAATTTATTGGCAGAAATTTTACTGCAGCACATAATAAATAAAACATAACACTAGGCATTTCAGAATTATTATTATTTTTTTTTTTACTTTAACCTTTGCATTTTTCCTTAGAAATAGGCCATTTTTTTTGGTAATATTTATGGATGCATAGTTAGAGATAGACATGTCCTCAGGCCTGTATGATACAAATTATACAATGTACCGAGTTTTCTACCTTTTCTTCTTCCTTACATCAGGGATTTCAAAATAGGTTTCTACAAATGTATTCAACATGCATTTTATCTTCCCCATTTTCATGTATTATGTTATATGAAATTGGCAAGATAAAATGCCTGAGAAATGATAGTTGAACCCAAAAATTAGAAGTTGTTTAGTTAATAGGAGTCAAAATGAGCAACTTCACTGCTTACCTTAGTTTTCAGAGATTTGAACAGTATTTTGCATTTTCTCAACACAGTCAATGCAAAATTATAATTAAAAAATGAAAATATTTTTAGCTGAAGTGTTTTCACCTTAACATGGGCACTATTAGTTTCCCAGTTCAGAGCACAAACCATTGTGGAGAAAGAGGATATTTTTATCCTGCATGTTCAAACAAATTACAGGGGATTTTTTTTTTTTTTTTTTCTTCTTTCCTTCAATAAGCAGAACATTTTTCTTTGGAAAATACAGAATACTTGCAAACTGGACAGAACCTATGCACTACAGGTGGGGGACTATGCTGAAATTGTAACCAGGTTCTGTTGTGGTTCAAGATTGTCTGTATCATCAAATGCCTGGCTTAGAAAAAATAGTAAAATGATGTGATGGATGCAAGACAAGTTTAGGAACTGCAGCATTGTACTAACACACAGATCTGTTCTTTTGTAGCAGTGTTTAGTTCTGCTTCTTCTAAATAGCAGAGTTTAATAAAATGTTCTTTAGGTTGGAAAAGATCTCCAAGATCATTGAGTTAAACCGTTAACCTAGCACTAAATCATGTCCCTAAGTGCCACATTTACACATCTTTTAAATATCTCCAGGGATGGTGATTTAACCACTTCCGTGTGCAGCTTGTTCCAATGCTTGAAAACCCTTTCAGTAGATAAATTGTTCCTAATACTGTTCCTAAACTAGACCTCTCTTGTTGAACTTGAGGGCATTTCCTCTTGTCCTGTCACTTGTTACCTGCTAGAAGAGGCTGCATCATCCTTTAAGGTAGTTGTAGAGAGCAGTAAGGTCTCCCCTGACCCTCCTTTTCTCCAGGCTAAACAACCCCAGCTCCTCAGCTGCTCCTTATGGAACGTGTGCTCCAGACCCTCCACCAGCTTTGCTGCCCTTCATTGTACATGCTTCAGCACCTCAATGTCCTTCTAGTAGTGAAGGGCCCAGAACTGGTGATGATACTTGAGGTGCAGCCTCACCAGTGCCTAGTACAGGGGGACAATCTTTGTTCTAGTCATGCTGGCCACACTATTGCTGATACAGGCCAGGATGCCACTGGCCTTCTTGGTCACTAGGCACACTGCTGGCTTATGTTCAGCCACTGGTGGACCAGCACCCCCAGGTCCTTTTCCGCCAGGTAGCAGAATGCGTAGTACCAAACAAGGGAGTAATGGCTACAATCATTCAAAAATTTTCTTTGTTTTCTTTTAGGGAATTGTTTTGGAAGTGTCAAAATAAGGCTTCTGTCTAACATTTTCACTGTTTCACTTGCTGTGGTATCTCTTGCAAAATAATGATTACGATGTTTCACACGACTTATGGAAGTCTTCAGAAATTTTGGGGGAATCTGTTATTCCCTTAGTTTTAAAGGCCTAATAGGTGTTGTCTCTGAGAAATCTTCAGAGGAGTTACACCTTTGAGAGTTTGTTGCTACACGTAATTTCAGACATACACAAAGTTGAGCTCTGCTGCTTCGTTTCTTCATAAGTACATTTCAAGACATTGCATTTCCATTTTATGTTTTGAATCACTGCAGAGATGAATAGAGATAATGGCACAAAGCCATAATTGTGCAAAAAACAAATGATTGTCATTTCTAGTTGAGTTCCTTATTCATTTATACATGTAAAATAGCCATAATTTTTATACCTCTTTATTAATTTCTGAATATAGCCAATTTGGCACTATAAGACTGGTTGAGTTCTCTAAGAACTTTCACAAGAACAAATTTACAGTTTTATAGCTATAGATCCGGTTGCACACAAGAACTTGTACAATCACTGATTCACAATTAGTGCAGTTTGCCAATCTGACAGCGTAGGTCTGTCCAAGTTCTTACTTGCATAAGAAGTTGGACAAGTCCAAGAACTTACAGAATCCACATTCATGAATAGTGCAATTTATTAAGCAACAGAACAGCATGTTTAGGATGCTGGTGATAAATGCACTAACTACAGAGTGTTAAATGTGTTGAGACTGAACATATAGTAACAGAGATCATATACACATATATATATTTATATATATACACACACACACATATATGTACATACATATACACACCCACATACATGTATCCATATATGTAAAAAGTATTCCTGGGTCTGCTCTAATGCAGTTGGAGGCACAAAGCTCACCTAAAGGTGTCCCTTCAGGGGAGGGGGAGAGACACAGTCCATCAACTGATACTGAGCAAGCACAGATGTTATTTTTTCCCCTCTCTGTCTTTTTGCCCCAAACCTCCTCTTTTGTATTCTAATTTTTGGCCATTCCCAAAGGGATGGAAGAGTCACATAGTATAGACTTGAGTTTTGGTGACTGTGGTCATACATGGTCTCTTTCCTCTTCATTTGCATTCTAAGAGGTGTGAAAGTTAATACATAAATAGGGCTTAATGAGGGTCTTGGTTGCTTTCAGTCAGAATTTATACTTCATACAAAGGTAAAATAAACACTTTTGTCCTCCTCTACCCACTGAGGCATCAGTAAAGGCTGCCTGACCTTTGCCAGAGAGTCTTTGTGAGCATTCTTATCTCATTGAAGGACCAGATTTACAACAAGGCCTGTTATGCCCAGTGAAGGGGCAATGAGGCTGGTGGCTGGTACAGAGATACAGGTGCTCTTCTGTGCCTCACAGAGACAACATCAGGCCATAAGGTATCCTTCTGACATTAGGCCTGGTTCAAGCCTGGTTCAAGTGGGGTTCCCAGCTCATGTTTTTCTCACCCAGCCTCACCAGTGCTTTACCAACTTAAAGTAACTCCATAGCAAGTCTGGTAATTTACCACAATACCGGAGAAGCCATGTCATTTAGACTTGAAAAATGTGATAACTTCTCCTTCATGTCACTTCATAATTCCTTCTGAAGTCAATTTATTTAACCAGAATTTGGTTCCATTCTTTCATCTTCACAAATATTTCGCAAATGTTCTTGCCAGTTGCTCAGGAGAAATACATGCCAGACACAAACATTGCATTGTAAGGATTATAAGAGATGACTGAAAACCCATTATCCTTCCAGTGTTTTGCCATTTGACAGGTTTGCACCTGCATGTACTTGTTTAAATTATCTCTGCATTACTATCAGCATCTAAGTCTTTTAAGCAGGGAATGCACCCAGTGGTCTGGAAAATTATTTCAATGTTGCTCAAAAGCTGTATGTGACACAGGAGTGTATGGTTCAGCAAACTCTTGTCAGTTAACACCACCATGAAAAGGGTGAAATATAGATAGTGGAGTGTAAAAGAAGATATCAAATTATCTTGTCTTCTTATTTTTTTTTATTTTTTTTTTTTATTTTTTTTTTAAGAGAGTAATAGTACCCTACAAGAGCATGTTTATACATAGATTTCTTATTAGGACTGTTTGGACTGTGGTCCTAAATGTTCTGCTGTTTGGTCATTATTATTTATTCAGTCATAAATTATCAATAGTTAAAAAGTAGTAGCATTATCCAGGACATAATAAATGACCAAACCCATGTTTCTCCTTAATCTAATCACTACCCCCTGCCTCACACAGCAAGACTGAATCCTCAAACATGTCCCCGAATTTCTTATGAAAATCAGTTTTATAGACAGAAGAAATTAAGGGTGAAGAGAATGCTTTGAAATTTCATTGCCCAGGGTTAGGGCTGATTTCTCAGGGATAAGTGGGCACAGTTAATTGCATGCCATGTTTTTAAATTACTGTTTTCAGGCATTTGTGGTTGAAAATTGCACTTGTATTATCTGTATTATCTTGTTATCATGTAAAGAAAATTATTTTGCTAGGACTTTATTTTTTCTCAGAATTAGAACAAAAATAGAAGACTTAATGCTTTGAGACAGCTTTTAGAAATTTCTAATATCTTAAAACCCCAAATTTGTTCAAAGCAGAGCAGTGTTGCTGTGTCCTTTGCAAACTGTGCATGTACAAACCCTTAAATTATCTCAAGATTCTGAGGATATATATGCCATTGTCCTTTGATAAATGAAATCATTTTAAAAGGGTAATAAAAGTCTGTACTCCAATCTTTCTGTAAATGGCTTCTGCAACACAGTTCATAAAAACCCCAAGTGATATTGTATCACTATTATGGATCACCATGTGAAAGTTTTATGCATGTCAAAATATATTTTTGAGGTTTACTTTTTGGTCTCCTAACAATCAGAATACAACTTTTACTAAGTAAAAGTTTTTAAAATACCTCTTCAAGGACAGTATATGCTTGAGCTCAAGCTGTCCCATGCACAGGAAAATGTTCGACACTAAAAGTGAATTTTACAAGTGTAGGAGAGTTTCTAATAAAAATTAAGAAAATATTGTTAACATAAATGGCCAACCTCTACTGATGCTAAAGCAGTTACCGTTCACCATTGCCATTGTATAGTCAATTGTGCATTAGAGGTTATTATTTCTTACATAAGCAGCAGAGCTACTCAAGTACGGTAGAAAATAGCCATAACGTTTGTTCAGAGATGAAAGTCCTTAAAATACCCATGCTTCATTTTAATTTTCATTTTCCTGAGAGTTACCACAGCTAAGTTTTGCAAATAACTATCCTAGATCCAGGGAAAATGTAGTTCTTTGTAGGCATCCCCTGACTTATATCTATTTAATTTTCAATGTTTGGATTAATTTGCAGTTGCTGAGCTTTAGGAGGTCAGAATTTTATTTCACACTCACACTGTTGGTTAGCATAAAGCTTGTCTCAGAAGATGCAGTTCTAAATGACAGTTTCATTAGTAGAAATACACCGCTCACAAAGCTTTCTGTAATTATTGTGCGTTGTATATTTGAGCATCACTGTGACCCTATAGCAGATAATGGGTTTCATTTGTATGTTCTCCAGTAAGACAACATGGTGAAAAACTCTGGACATTCTAAAATTTAAACACAAAAGACAATGTAGGATTGCAAGTAGAGGTAGAGAGATTCAAATTTACTTTCCTGTTCCTAAGAGGAAGCAAATGGCCCAAACAGGCATTCTGTCTGTGTATCCAATTCCTGACCTCAAAACACTGAACCAAACATATATATTTTACTCTTCACCTGTGATTTATAACATTATAATATAAACAAAATGTAGTCAATATCCAGATTCTCAGGAGCTGTAGCAGCAAACTTGCTCATATAAGACACTCTTCCCTGATGTGAACTCCCATCACCAGTAACACCTGCAGAGCGAAAACTCATCAGCTAGATTACCAGAGCGACAACTTAGTCCTAATCATAGTAAGAAGCTTTTTGCCTAAAAATAAAAGATAAGATTCTTTACCAATGTCAATCAGCATAACTTCATTATCTTGAAGTGACTGGATTTATACTATATCAAGATTGACAATATGAGGTCCTGTTCCCCTTCATTATGTATGTACTTTAAGAAGACCTTAAGAAGTGTGGACAAGGAAAACATTTGACAGTTCCAAACATGACAGGCCATAATAGCTGCATTATCTGCACTAGAAAAACCCCTGTCCATCCTGTTTGGGATTCTGCATGTCTGGCATCATGGATTATATATGTTCTTGCCTGGTACATGAGATGATCTTTTTTATTTGCATATCAGATACTGTATATGTAGATATATGTAAATTTCTTTAGATATGCTGTTTCATTTTACTGGTCATTCTAGAGATTTAGAAAACAGAGCAACACATACACAGCTTCTTATTGTAGATTAAATTTAGAGGAAGGACTTCCTTTACAGACATATATAAAGAAAACAACAGGCAAATAAGTTTCAGTGCTTCATTCAGTTTAAGAAGAATGCTGAAAAGAATTCAGGGTTGAAACTGCTATACTGATCTGAATCTCTGTTTAATTTTGTCATTATAATTAGAAATTACCTAGCAGTGTGATGTTCAAGAACAATTAGGTCAAGAATAATAACTTGGCCTGGCAATAGGTACTTAAACAAAGTGAATAATTGGGTCCTAAATAAACAGCCTTCTTACTTATGAACTTTCAAAAGCATTCTTACTCCTCTTAAAGGTTATCAGACTGCAGAATCCATTAGTGTTTTTTTTTATTTGTCATTCATATTCAAAAGTTAGAGTAACAGTAAAATTTAAGGTCAACCGTATTTAGGAAGACAGTTTTTCTGGTTGTTATTGGAAGTTTATTGTCTAGTTATTGTTTTACAGCTACGTTTGAAGAAGTTTCAATGAATCTTCGTGTAATTATTTAGCACATGCATTTAGAACAATTGTTGACTCTTTGCACTAAATTTTTAATCTAGATTATCTTTTGTCTATGTTATCCCTACTGTGAATTTTTGACAAGGAATTAAGAAACTAGAAATAATTTCAGAAAATTTTATGTGCTTTAGAAAGGACAGACAGAGGGTATTGAGGTCCACTTTTTAAAGTCATTCCAGGTCCTCACAAGGCAAGTATTTCCACTAGACAGAAACAGAGAGAAGGAAAAAGCCTCTCTGACATTGCTATTGATATGTTTTCTTACCCTTTGTACATCACAAATTCATATCCAGAGAAGTAAACTATTTGAAAATTTAATTTTTAGGAAAATCTTACTTAAAAAGATGTAGGCAGAGTTTTGTAAGTGCTTTTATTTCATTTGATTCAATTTCCAAAATATTTTTATCTCGAAAAACATCTGTATTTCAATTCTTCATCTTTTGGTCATGCTGTTTTTCAATACTGGCTTTCAATATTATGCTAAATATTTAGGCATGTCATTTCAGTCAGTAAAAAACTCCCTGTGGAAATTTTCTAAATTAAAACAGCTAATGTTGATTCAGTGCAAGTTTGAAATATTGGAGTATATTATGTTGTTTAATCAATTTGGTGTCTTTAAAGCTGATTTTGAAAAGGTACATTTATTATGCAACTATAAAAATACTGTGTTCATAAAGAGTCATGTAGATTACTGTAGTTTATTAATCTGGTTGATGATTGAGGAAGGAAATTGAGTTCTAAGTTGGTAGATTTCATTATTTTCTTAGAGGAAAAATTGAAACCTGAAGGTACAAACAAAGACTATTGCATTTTTCAGTAATTTTACATGTGAATGGTAGGTAGGAAGATGAAAAGGAAAGAGGATCTTTTCTTTCTCTCTTTTTCTTGCTTGCTTGCTTGCTTTTCTTTCTTACTTTCTTTTATTTCTTGCTTTCTCTTTCCCCCACATAGAATTTAGTAATATGTGATATGTAAAATTATGATACTTGGGTTTTGATTCATAGAACTGTATAACTTGCCTTGCTGTGGGTCAGATCTGGGATAAAGTCCTGGCTTTTCCAGCACTAATAACAAAATATATGTGGAGTTATTCCTAAGTAAGGTTTGCTCCAGAAAGATCTTTTAAGAGTCAGAGCTTGTATTTTCAAATTTGTGTCTTGTCTAAATTCATAAAAATTTCAAATGCAAGCATGCTTTTTTCAAACCAATGCTCATATGTACAGCAGAGACTGAGCACCTTGCAGAATAATGTATTCACTCAAATTGAAATGAGAAACAACTTTATGAAATTGAGCTGTGCAATGTAGTGGTCATATTTTATATTTTGTGTGACCTTACTATGAAGTTTTTTATTTCATTGTACTGTGAGGGTGCCTCTTTTCAACAAGCTACACCAATAATTCAGTAGTCATTTTCTTGATAGCAGAGTACAAGTAAAAAGGAGCAACAAAGACTTCTGTTTTCAGCCAACTGTAAGATTTATTGTACTTCCAGGTAGAGATTAATCTTTTCTCTGACTAGATCAATATCTAACTCTCAAGTCAATAAATCCTGATTGAATCTCAACAGAAATCAATAGCTTCCTACTATGTCACCTAATACACAAAGATTTTGTGGATGTTGGGTTTAAGAAAGAAAATAACATTTGTGAACATGTATCAGAAGTTCTAAAACAGGATTCCTTTAAATGTCACCTATATGAGATCTTCAGCATTTTTTTTGGGAATCAGAAAGTTAGGAAATTTGGGGTTCACTTAATACTGCTACAGACACATTTTCAGCATTCAAAGATATCTATTTGTTTTCTGCCATGATTCCTTAGTCAGCATTCCATTTATCCAGAGTGCAGTTCTTAGATACTTTTTCTCTTATGCAGTTTGAACTAAAATTTTTTATTCTGTGAATAGATTGAGATTTTTATACAAGTATCAAGGTTTCAATGAACTTAAACATTTTTTGTTCATGCATTTTTTCTTTTATAGTAAGATTATGATAATGTTTTGTTCCTAGAAATTTTCTTTCAAGGACCTTTAAGGAAATCAGTCACTCACAGTTGTTGTATCATATATGCATGTATGTACATGTATATGTATTTACACTCTGACACACTAAATCTAGCACTGAAGTACTTTCCACAATTAAGAATTATTTTGTTGATGGTATTCTGCTGGTTGTATTTAACAGTTTTGCTTTGAAGAGACATTAGCTTGCATGGCCACTGTCATAACACGTCAAGCAGAATTGGTTTCATTGTAATTCAGGTACCTAGGATACATGGAAAAAGTGATTCACATTTCCATATTGACACCAATCTCATTGTGTTTGATTCACACTTTACAAATAAGCATATTGAAGCTGTCAGTAAGGTTGCACTCTAAATGACTTATAACAATTATAAGTTATGCCATACTGCAGTAAGGTCCTTAGTGAGTTATGCAAGGGTCAGTGAAGCATTGCAGTTCAATAGAATGCTCATGGGTATGTAATGGGTAAGTATCACAGGCACAGGCAGAAAACAACACAACCATCGTGTAAATGCTTGATCTGTTGGGTGAGCAAGTTTTCTCACTAACAGATTATCTGAATTATATGTCTCAACCTTGTCAGTCAGTTGTAATTAAATTAGTGAGCACATGAGATTTTGTCTGAATGTGGAATCTTTTCAAGACTGTATGTTGGATTCAATTTTTTTTAATTAGCTGGACTCTATTTTGAACCTATTTGAAAGGGGACAGCTATGCTTATAGTCATCGTCTCTCTTCTTGGCCTCTTACCAAGATGATCTACTTTGAAAAGAAACCAAAGTATTATTCAACATAATAGGCAACATGTTAATTATCTCCAATCATTTAGATATAATGTACTTATTAAAGACAAAAAGTTTTGTATAAAAGCCTAATTTAATAATAGTAGGCAAGAAACATGAAGTCAAGTCTGTGGCTCCATCTTAATTTTTTTGCAGTTGAAGAAAGTAATAAGGACCTTTGTGTTATGAGTGAAATATTAGCAGCTTTAACCTTCAGCTGCCACTTTGTCATTTTCATTCAAACTATAAATTAAATACATTTCTGTGTAGGTTGGGAGGTATGTGACATTGCAAGAGGAAATGTTCAATACTGGTTGTCAATTCTATTTTAAGAGAGCAGTATTTCCAAGCTTGCAAATATAAGCAGATAGTTTTCACATAGTTTTAAGCTTTCTTGTCAAAGTGGATTTCCTTTGAGAAGACTCAGGTACTTAATTGCCATCTGCTATGTTCAGAGGTTATTGAATGCATCCCCTTTTTACTTAATTGCTTTGTTCATCATGTGTCATGAGGTTGTTCCTGCTCACCAAGGACTAAATACACCTCTAAGAAGTTTATATCTGAAGAAATTGCACTTAATGAGTAATTTCATCTCTTTCAGAATTCTTTGCCCTTGCCTTCACACTGAGGTCATTTGATTGGTTCCTCTGCTTGCCTGCCTGACAATTAAACTGTTGTGGAGAAGTCCTCAATATCTAAATGACATTGCGATATGTGTTAGTCATATTTATCTGTATCTAGGTATGTTTCATAGCTATCTTGACCTAATACTTTATATCATTATACAACTAGCAGTCACTTGTTACTATCTTTGAGTATTCCTCCCCACCCCCCATTAGGGTACATATCTTTGATTTTTAAATACATTTTTAAGGAGCTTGTCAAAAAATGAAAAATACATTCTCAAAGTGGCATTAACATCATATTCGTACAGGCTTGCCTCATGCAGCTTTATCTAAGGCACATGCCTAATGCATTAACAGGAACACATCAGAATGTTTTGCTCAAGCTGGAAAATCTGGCCATTGAGCCCTGTTTGCTTCTAACCACATTCTTCAGAACTACAGAAATTACAACAATTCAGATTCAAATCCAAGGATTCATGAGTCTATGCAGAACCACTGAAGTGTCTTCTGTTAAATTATTTCATTATGCGCAATTATGCAGTGATCTAGTATATACTGGCATGTTCCTACTAGACACAAGAATATTTTTATTTGAAGTCTGTTTTTAAGGTTTTCTTCTATTTCTCTATACCACATCTCTAACAATTTTATGTGGAAAAAAAAAAATAAAATGTTCAATAATGGAGAGACAATTTTAAAAGAGGTCAAAACTACTCAGGTAGGAGATTTGCTTGAAAGAACACTTAACTCTATTTTGCTGTCTGAAAAGTCATAGAAACTTTTGTGCAATTTGTACTTCAGAAGAAACTACTTGCATAGTTTCAAGACATAACATTAATAAACAATTATGGAGGAATTAACCCTTTTTTGAAGTCTTTTCAGAATCTGCACGTTAACAAAAAACAACCACCAGAAAAAAAAAAAAACCCAAGAACATAATTTTGTTTTCTCACCCTGAAATGCTGACTCTTTTAGAAACAGAATTTAGATTTATGGGAAATTATAATTGTTGTCAAGTTCCAAAACTAGGAAAGGGAGTAGATTCTCCCTGAAGAAAGAAGAAGATAAGGAAATATGCAGTGTGTGTCCGTTTTCTGAAGGACCAAGCTAAAGACATCTGTAACATGGTGCTGGCAAATTTAGGCAAACAGTAAAAAGGAAAACAGAGGAGCTGAGAAAGAATTTAGCCACCAAAACAAACCAACCAAACAAAAAAAGCAATCATGGCTTTCCATGTGGTTTTCTGGAAAACAGGTCTTGCTAAAAAAACTGTCATTTCTTTGTTCTGTGGAATGGCAGATTATATTGAAAAAGATACCTGCCATGTCACATGCTATCCTAGTTAAATAGATAGAGGTAAGTAGTAACAACAATGACAAAGCCCATATTAAATGGCTGTCAATTGGCTACCTGGGAGGAATTGTCATGAAAGAAACTTCTGGATGACACAAAAAATTAATTTATTTGTCTGTATTTTTACAAAAATTTTGAAAACTGAAAAGAGGAAATTACACTATGAGTGGGAGAAAAGGCTGTCGAGTGAAAAGCTTTTAGCAAGAATATAGTGTATCAGAAAGGTTAGCTTCATAAGAATATAGTGGTACCTTTACAAGGAAAAATACTGTGAACTAACAGTCTGAAAGAGGCAAACAAGAGTCGATGGTTTGAAATTGAAAGTGTATATTATCAAATAAAGGGCAGGCTTTTGACTTTATGATGAATGAAAGGAATATTCAGTCAAGGAAATATGTGATATTTTCTACCCCTTGGTCACTTCACTTCAAAATTACATGCTTTCAGGAGGACTTGCTGTAGCCAAAATCAAAGGACTAGATTCAGTCCAATGCTAGTTCAATTAATGGCCTGAGTTCTACAGGAGATCTGGTGGTCCCGTTTATCTATTAACTGTGAATCTTCTAGATGAAGAATTAACCATTAAACTTGAATATCTTAGAGTTTTGAAAGAATTTATTTCTACTGTGGATGCATCAGATTGCGTAAATTATACTAAAAGTCCAAGCTATTCATAGATTTCTTTCCAGGGTGAAGATTGTTATTTAAAAAGAATCTAAAATTTAAAATTTGAATTATTGCGAACACTGTACCTAATTAGGCCATGTAATGTGATCAGTAGTAACGTCTTTGGGGGGGAGGGGAGGGGGGGGAAGTACTTGTTTTGTTAAACAGAAGAGAAAATACCTAGGTTTCTGGCTTCCAGTGACTCTACTGCCCACCTCTCAGGCTCCCAAGTGGTGGTTTTCCTGCTCCATCTCTCCTCATCTTCCTTTAGAGAATATGAAAATACTCTGGAAACTGAAGACCACTTGTTTTCCTTTTGTCCATTTCATTCCAGTCCATTTCGTGCCTGTTTTGTGCAGGTGCTTACACAAGCTGATTTCCTTGGACTGGGAAATATTTGAAAAATCAGTGCTGTTTGTCTTACTGGATCTAGCTTAATCTAATGACTCTGTATTTTACTTAATTGTTACTATGACAGCTGTGCCTTATTCTGTTCCATTTCTGCTGGCTGATTCTGTCACTCTGCTGCTTTTAAACACAGAAAAAATTGTGTACTTCAAGTCATAGCTATGCAACCTGCCAGACACAACTGGAGTTGTGCATGTAAACTCAGGTTTATGGTCCAACCCCCACAGAGGTTCTCAGGAATGGCGACACTCACAGGGGAATGAACCAACCATCCCCTACCACTAAATGCAGAAAATATCCCTTCCTAGCACAGTGATTTGGAAGTAGCAGCAAGCTGAAGACAATGGGATAAGTACAACACTTCAGGAGAAAATGAACCCTGATAATAATGTCCTGATGGTTATACCAGCCTACATGAGGCTGAAGGAAATGTACTTAGAAAAACTGAGAACCATCCTAACTGAGTCAGAGGTGGCAAACCGGGCAAACATCTACATATGCTTTAACCAATGGCAAGAGAAAAAAAATGAGAGCTTCCTGCTCAAATAGGGTGGCTGTATGACATGATATTTCTATAACAAATTCTCTTTTGATTACAGCATTTACATATGGCAGATTAAAGTTTCTTGTCTGCTTTCTGGAAGGTGACAGGGCAGCAAATTCTAAATTCAAGTAATTTGATTATGCTTTATATTATGAAAACAGGGAAAGGTGTGATTACATTTGGCATTCATACAATTGCCGCAGAAATTGATGCATTTTCCATTCAATTAGTGAAGCTTTATTCAGAGTCCTTAAATTAGGAGGCTCCGGCATAAGACTTTTTTTATGTTTTCAGTCTGCTACTCATAGAGATTTCAGAGAAGGCTATATTTACTACTAATAATTTAAATAGATTTTTTTTTCCTCCTGGGGCCCTACATTGTAATACAATCAGTGGTTAATCCCCCACCTTCTTTTAATCCCCTACCCCATACCAAATGAATGCTATTCTAACATATTTCTTTAAAAATTCTTACTATTGTCCTTTTAAAATATACTTTTTCCCCAGTAATTTCTTTTTTTTTTTTTTATTAGCTGTTGTCCTTAAATGTTGGATTCATGTATTTCATGTAAATGATAATTTCTCTTAAGAACAGGCATCCTGTATTTCAGTGCTATAACAGTGACCAGATAGGGAAATTGACCACTAATTATCATTTTTGTAATTCTATGACTGCTGGCCATGAAGCATCTAGTGATGTCCCTGTAAAGGAACCAAATATGTAGTGTTACTTATATAAAGCAGATCTGACTCAAAGACCTAGAATAAAAACATCTTTGTTACAGAAGTATTCAGAATGTGGAGTATGACCATAAGTTTTGTATTACACTTTTCTCTTTACGGTTAAAATTCAAACTGAATCATGAATCTTAGGCGAAGTCTATTGGGAGTTCTAAAAGTTTATTTTGAAGTTTTGAGAAAAAAGAAATGTAGCAACTGACTTGCTCAGTATCTGTCTTAAAATACAAAAAAAAAAAAATTTTTTCTCTTTCAAGGGAGAATAATAATAGATTTTGAAATGTATTTTAATATATACAATATATTCAAAATATTGAGTTACAGTAATATAAGCTAAATACATATCCTAGAGCAAAGTAGCATTAAAAATAGTGCTTTTATTCAAAAAGTAAAAATAATAAGATTACTACCTGCAACAGTTCACATCCCTTGGTAAATTGTAAAATCCCATATTTAATCAGTTATTAAATAGATATTTAAGATTACATTTGAATCATCATTGGCTATGATCATGACAAGACAGATATATAAGAAACCAGAATATGTAGAATATGGGGGATCTAGTATGACCTACTGGCCCTTCATCAAATCTCTAGTGACCAGGCTCGTGATCCAACAACAGAATAGAAATTTTCCAACAAAAAAAACAAACCAAACCAAACCAAAACAAAAAAAAAAACTTACTTGGCTATGACAGACTAGTTTGTCATTAAAGTGGAGTTATGGTTTTGTTTTTTTTTTTTGTTTTCCCCACTAGATAGAAAACCTTTGAGCTCAAAACTTTAAACTGTGTTTTATTCTCAGGCAATTCCATTCAGACATCATGCAGGTCTAGTCTGGAAAGCTAACTAAAATTCTACAGTGATTAGTGAATCTAAAATGAGTTCTTATTTTGTGTAAGTAATAAGATAAATTATTTCAAGTCTACCAGACTAATAGGTAAGTACATAGTTAACTACTTTGGTAAATGTATAGTTAGGCACTTGGCTGTTGAAGACATTTTCTTAATATTTGTCTGCACTTGAATTAAAAATCTTGAGTTTTACAGTCTCAGTTACAGTGGAGCCTTCTGTTGTATATTTCCTTATATACAAGTAAAACTGTTCTTCACAGAATGCTGAAAGAGGCAACATAACACGCTGTCAGATGCTAAGAACATAGAAATATCTTACAGAAAACTTGGGGAAAAAAAAAGGTATTGACTGCAATTCAGTATCAGGAATGAATTCAGAAAGACTGGAGAAAGAAGTAAAACTTGCCCAAAATAAACTTATTTTCAGGACTTTCTCAAATCCAGAAGTGTTGGATGAAAGGAAATAAAAGGACCTGTCCACAGCAGTACATATATCAATCTATCATCTGAGTGTTCCTTTCTCTCAGTTTTGTCTGATGTTTTGAGGATAAATGCAGGACCATCATGAAAAAGTGTCTTAATTGAAAACATTTGTGAAGAATTGTCACAACAGAGGAAGAAGCTTATGTCTCTGTGGGCAAGAGCAGGAGAAGCATACTCAGTATTATGTAATAAAGCTACTTATAAGGCATATTGTTTAGTCTTAGTGCTGTGAGGAGTAGAGAGTAGGACCCAATCCTTACTGGTCCTTTCCTACGTAAGATATTCTATGGTTCTCCTGTAATTCTGTTGTCATTAATTTGGAAACAGCATTGGAAGAAGATGCTCTGGGTATATTAGTCAATAATAGATGAATCTGCCAATGTCATGTACTCTGTATAAAAAATGAAAATGTAATTAGAAAAGGTGGTGTTAAAATCTTATCTGGAAAGTAGGTAGGTTTCACGTCACACATGGTCAAGGCAGATAAATTCAAACTGGAAAATGCACTTTCCAAAACTGTAGAAATTGTGACCAAAAATAAAATTAAAATCCCTGCCAAAACTTGTGTAATTTAGAGGTAAGTAAATTCAGAAAAGAAGTTAGAACAAAATGTGTATTCTGGGAGCCTTCTGTGTGGAAAAAAACATCTCTCATAATTTTAAGATGGAAATAGGTATGACCATTTGTGAGGGCAGAGGTCCAGAGCTGTGTGTCCTTCTCAACTCCATTCCAAGAGATATAGCCTTCCATACGTTGTATGGGATTTTTGACACAATAGTCAAACTTCTGTAAAAGCTCTTCACTTAATACCAGAAACAGGATGGGGTGTATCTGTAATGATGTCCATATCTTGGTTGGTTTTTTGTTTGTTTGTTTCTTTTTTTTTTTTTTTTCTTTTTTTTTTTTTTTTTTTCCCTAGGAAAGATGAATTAATATTGCAGTCATAGCTGAAAAGTACTCAGTTAAGAGGGTCACAGTGCTGCCTAACAAATATGAGGCAAAATTAGGGCTGTGTTTAAATTTAAAAAGCCTGTGAAAGGTTTTCTTTTTTTTTTTTCCTTACTGTTTTAGTCAGGGAAATATCTTTCTTGAGATGAACTTCCTGTCTTCTTATGGGATTTATAGGAACCCCTGCCAAGTATACAGAAGTTACTCATGGGCAACTCCTAATTTTAAAGAAATTGCTGGAGCATTTAATATTATCTTATTGTAAAGGGCAACTAGAAAAGTTCTCCTGACACATTTTGGGATCATTAGAGAAATTTCAAATTATGTATGATTTCAGTATTATGCTGCCACTGCTATACTGTTAGTGGAGCTGCTAGTGACAAGGATCAAGTATTAGGGTCCTCACAGTAGTTACATACCTCATATTGATTATATGATTTTAGGATGTATAAATATACATGCATCCAAGAAAAGAGAGGGAACTAAATCTTCTGTTATGTCCTGTCTTCAGCACATCAAAGTTTAAAACTAGTTTTCTTATTCTAAACTTTGGATACGAGATTTTGAAATTATAACTCAGCCATTTTCATTTACTTAGGTTTCAGAAAAGAGTAATTTTTCATAATCTGCAACAAGTGAGAGAGGTCAAATGATTAGTCATCCACAAATTTGTATTAGCTATCTATGAGCATTGATTCAGTATCATACCCCTTAAAACAAAAAAAAAAAAAAAAAAAAAAAAAACAAACAAAAAAAAAAAAAAAAAAAAAAAAAAAAAAAAGAAGAGAAAAATAATCATAGTACAGAGGAATTTCTGTTTGTTTAAATCAGTTTAAAATTGTAAGTGTCTAGTATACTTATAAGGGTAGTACAGAAGACAGATGTTCTACTATGTAACATTTGGTCTGATTCAAATTGAAATGGAAGGTTCTAAAAACTCCTATTCTTCTCACATGCATATGCGTAAGCATGAAATGTTCCAATATATTTGGTTTCAGTGTAGAAAACTGAAGCAATTTAATTGAGAAATAAAGCAAGAGATTCTTAATTCTAATACTTTTATATATTCCTATTTTTCAGTTAAATGAATTTTCAGAACAGTAGTACCAAATATTGTGAACCATATTTATTTTGCTGAAAATGAATATTTAAATTATATCAGTTCCTTTTATCCAAATGACTCCATAAATTTCTGTTATAATGTGTATTAGTCGTGGTTAATTTCAGTATATCATGCTTCAGTTTCTGAAAAAAAGATCTGTTTCAAACTGTACTATTTTAAAGAAGAAAGCACTGATGAACTACAACAGACTGGTATACTATTTTTAGCCAGCTTCTCCAAAATATATGCTTCTGATGAAAAGGAACTTACAGTGGAAAACTGCGGTAAAATAATTCTGAAACTTCATGAATACTTTAAAATATTATTCTTTGTGGAATCATCTTCTTTGTGTGATTTGTTTTCACAATAGAATGGAAACAATGGCATAAGCTACATGAAAATTCCCATTTTTTAATGTAATAATGGCTAAATGGTTTTACTGAAGAAATGGAAAGAAAGTTATTTTAAAGTACAAGTAGTGTTCTGGAAACCATTTTTTTCACACCATCTGAAACTCTGGAAGTCAAAAAGCTTGCGTACCATGCTTCACAGAGGGTTGTCTGGAAGAGCAAGACTCTACTTGTTAAGAGTCTTTGCATTAGTAGCTATTTTATGTTTAGAATTTACTCACAAGCAACATCCAATCATTCTATGGTATGTTTTCTTACTGGTTATCACAACCACTCACTTTAAGAGTCCAAAAGAAGTAAAGCTAAAATTTTAATTCTTTGAAATTAAATGTTTAAAAATTTTTGTAGTTCATTATTTCTATTTCTGTGAAACTCACTCCAGTCTATCAATGTCTTTTATGTACTGGTGTGCTCAGAGCTGGACCCAGCACTGCAGATTTGACCTCATCAGTGGTGAGCAGAGGAGAAGGATCGCCTCCCTTGACGTGCTGGCAATGCATTTCATAATGTAGCCTGGAAAGCTGTTAACCTTGTTTGCTGCAAGGACACATTGCTGGTTCATGTCCAACTTAAGGACCACCCCAGATCCTTTTCTGAAAAGCTCCTTTCCAGCTAGTCTGTCCACAGCATGTGCTGGTTCCCTAGCGTAGGACTTGACATTTCCCTTTATTGAATTCCATGATGTTCTTGTCAGCCTGTGATCAAAGAAATTAGCAGGGCCTAATTTATGGGCACCATGATAGGTGAAAATGTTCCCTAATTGAAACTGAGGCCAGAGTGTTGACTGTCCCTCTTTTTATTTTAGTCTTTGCTTCTGCCTGTATAATTAACTGAACGTTAAAGAAAAAAATCTGATGGCAGTGGATTAAAAATGAATAGAATTTTAGACTCATTCAGTTTTAGTGTTCTCTCTGTACTGTAGTAAACCCAATGAAAAGCTTATCTTTTAGTTTACAGGCAACTGTTAGGTAAGTCACACTTAGGAACATAAATCTATACGAATGACATATCAAATACAAAAATATTTTTTTGAGATTTGTCAAATAAAATTTAGCTTTTGGATAGTTTTAAGAGGTATGTGATATTTTAATTAAGAAATTGACTTTTGTTAAAAAAATCTTATTCAGTGGGGTAAGAGTTCCCATTCATTAATTTTTCTATTAATTAGCTACTTAAGCAGTTGTAGTTTATGAGAAAACACTGGTGTTTTGGCAATGTACAAATGTACTTTGGGCTGGGACTGTTATATAAGTTGGATTAACTGTTTAAGAATATAATAATTGATTCAATAATTATGATTTTGGTTTCTCCATAACCTCAAGCAAGTTGATTATCTAGCAGCATCTGGTGTTGTGCTTTTTTTTTTTTTTTTTTTTTAATATATATATAAATATATATATATATATATATATATAATGAGACAAACAACTAAAGACAGGTTGGTTTAGTTTCACCTTGTCTTTAAAGAAAGGTTTTGCCCAGCTCTTGCTTGAACAAGCTAACTGATCCTTTGGGTTTTTTGTTTGTTTTCTTTCTCTCACAGGAGTCATCAGGACTGCCTTGCACAACATGGACAGGGAAGCCAGAGAGCATTATTCTGTTGTCATTCAAGCCAAAGACATGGCTGGGCAGGTCGGAGGGCTGTCAGGGTCAACAACTGTAAATATCACACTCACTGATGTCAACGACAATCCACCAAGGTTTCCTCAGAGTATGTACAATTTCAGCATATAACTGATTTAAAAATCATTTTGATTTTCAGTGAAACAAGAAGCTATTAGTTAAATCCAATTAGTAGTCAAAGAAGGCAGCTTGGAAAAGTGTCTGGATTCACTGATATTTTTTTAATTTTCCAGTGTTTTCAGATAAGCACAGAGATGGCATAGCTAGACTACCAAAACCACAGAAGACTTCTTTCAATTAACCACTGGATAAGAGTGAGATAGGTGACAAAGGAATACTCTTATCATATGTTGATTATTCTCCGGTCCTTGTTGAATGTCTGTTTCAATAACTGTGTGATTTTGATCCCACAAGGGAATTAGGCTGTTCCTATGGTAGATAACAACAAAAGGTAACGCGTTGAAAAAATTAATCCAGCATGCCTTTGGCTGCTTCCATACACATCTATCAATTTTTTTTCTTCTATTTCTTTTTCCACACCCAAGTAAACCTTTAAGATCAATTATTACTGTAGAGATGGTCAAAAGATTAGCTGTTTCTCACTGTTGTTGAGTTATGATGGAGTCTGCCTTTATCCTAGTTAGGTGAATTTTTGGTGTCAAACAATGTTATCACATGCGTATATTAAGAATATATACTAGAATACTCTTTGAGTATCTTAACATGACCACTAATAGGTAGTTCATTTCTATCCAGCTCATTGGGTGCATATTGATCTGACACACTAGCTGGGGTCTTGTAAGAATTCTTAATTCTGTCGACAATTTATTCAAAAGTCCACTGGAATGTAAATGCTTTTCCTTTGCATGATGGCTCAAAGCCAATAAAAATACTTAATCTGGTCTCAGACATTGTATAAGCTGTTGTAGAACATAATGGAGTGTTAGCTATAGGTACATCCTCCAGGAAATGCATTAAGCTGTTTGAAGTGGAAGATTTATAAACAATAGTAGAGATCAGAAAGCTCCAGGGAAAAACAAAGCTCCCTGACAATATTATATAAAATCTGGCCAAGCAGTAAGTAAGCTTATTAAAAGTGTTCTAGAAATGAATATTTTTTTCTGTGCCTCAGAAAGACATAAAAACATAAAGCCATTGAAACATGAACTTACATAAAACATGTTTGGTTTCGTGGTCTACAAAATTTTCATTTCATCCGTCATTCTATTTAATATTTCCTAACTATTGGAAAGGCAAAAGATAAGGCCCATATTTGAACAGATGTAATATCTAAAAGAGCTAAAGTAGAAAAAATATCCTGTTTCCTACAATCTCGATGCAAAAATAGATCCCTACATATCAGGTTTCAAGAACTGGCCTCTTATTTTGAATGGGAAGGTTTGGATATCAAACTGACTGGCAGACAGAAATGTACATTGGTATATATATTTCTTTATCTGTATTAATATTTTTTTTCAGAAATCAAAGAAATATGAAATATTCAATTTATACTTTATGCATTTTAAGAGATTATAATAACATTGAAAACAACAAAACATCATTTCACATTTAATGACAACTTATCATTTAACAAGGCAAAATAAAAATGTATTTTAATATTTATTTTTAACATAAAATCTTATTCTTAGAACAAGTCTTGTAGAGTACAAACATTTGCTTTCTTTCCCCACAGAAGATTTCTATGCCACAGTTAGGACTGACATTGCTTTCTTACCTCTTTTTCAAGAACTATATTTTAAACCCCTTGCAAAAGAGCAGTAGCTATATGCTAGTAATAGATAACAAAAGTACAGTTGATCTAAAATAGACTGTTTTAACGTCATGAACTATTACAGAAATACACTAGTCTTGCACTAATAGAAATAACTTCATTGTTTATTTTTCTTCTCTTTTCTTTGTGTGCCATGATTTTCTGTTAAATTTCTCTTCAATTTCCTTATTAGACGGAATGCTAAATGAGACTTACTGAGGCTTGTCACATTCAGAATTGAATTCAAGGGAAGTGCTAACCAAAACTCCATGTATCAAGTATATAACCCTTGGGACAGGCTGAGCCTCAGCTAAACCACAGACTTTCTTTTGGTTAGTTTCCTTTTCTCCGTTACCATACTTGTGAGTTTTGAATCTGATTCTAACTGTATGAGTACCTTACTTGAGAACATGCTGAGAAACACACCTGATTGATTCTTTTATTATTTGTTTTATTTACAAATATGCTTTATTGTATATATTTTAAAGATGGTACCTTTCTGGCTTTGGTAGATCATTATTCATTAGACATGCATTTGCAGTTAGATATGCAGGACTTTTCCCCCTTAAAGAAACACTTTAAAACCCCAATTAAAACCTAGAAATAAAGGTTGTAAATGTATCTGCTTAAATGAGTTTACTGATGGCTACAGTTCTGAAATAGTTGGTATTAAAAATTTCTACAATAGAAGACAGCTGAAACATTCTGTGGGCAAAATATAGTAGTATGTCTCAGAAGTAGGCAAGGGGTTGCAAATTCAGCAGGACAATAAATAGGCTGAAACCTCAAATGCATTTTGCTTATCAATTCAGTGCATCTTGAATAATACTGATTCCTTTTTCTTCATTATCACAAATTTCCCTTCTTAGGAGAGATGAGTTATAATGAACTATCTATTTAATGTAAGTTGACAGACAGTGCTCTGAATAGGAAGATTTTTGCATCTCTCTGGTCTTGTTAGTGTTGCTGGTGGATCCATGTGATTGATGACTGAGAGCCCTAATTTCAGAATCACAAATTTATTTCAGTAATTTGATAGAAGATGTTCCATCTACTGATGACACTGTTATCAGCTTTGAGTTACATCAAAACGTTCTGTATATTTTTCTTTCATTAATTCTCTCTGGTGTTCTTAGGATGAATAAATTCGGTGTGTTTTGCTTTGTTTAATATGAAGAGATTCTGATTGCATCAAGACCATCACACTAGGCAGATGCTTCAACTGACATGCTTTGTAATCAAGTGCTAATGATTATATTCTGGCCAGTGTGTAGATCTGTAGTTATTGTGTTACTGTGTAGTTATTGTCTAGAATCTAATTTGTAGATTTTGTTGTTTGATACATCTAGCTCGGTTTTTTTAGGATAAAGCAGAATTGAAGCACAAGTCATGGCTTAAAACACTTTTTGTAAAGCTTCATTGTTGAGGCTTGGTTGTTTCATGATAGTATGTAAATATAATGTGAAATTATGTATATGCATAATTAGTTTGACCTCAATTTTTACAATGTTGTATGAAAAGTACACAGCCATATTTAAATAGGAATGGTGTATAGAGATATTTCTGCTAGTTCTGCTAATGAACAAGTGAACTCACCTCTGAGAAGCAGACTGTTCAGTACTAGTAAGGTGTCTACTATCCAGCCTTGTTAATACAACTCATTAGGTAATTAAATGTATCTGCTATTCATTTTCTTTTGAAATTCATAATCCTGTGTGGTTTTTTCTGTATCCCCAGTGCCACACAGTGCATCCAGTTTCCATGATTCCCATATGCAACCATCAGCATCCTCTCACTCCCCCCTGTCATGCACTGTAGGTTGTCTTGTTCTATTGTGGTGACTAGTCCAGAGCTATCTTGCCTGCTTTACCATTTGGATGATGCCAAGTGTGATGAGTAAAATGCAGTTATTAATATTTTTCTTTTAGCAGGTCTTTCTCCTCTATTCACCCAGTAATTGCTAAGAGGTTTGTAGAGTCATAATGTTTGAGGCCTCTACCCTTCTGTTAGATTTTTGACACTGGACAAGGGTAAAAAAAAAGTTACTGGACAATACTGAGCTACAATGACTACAGAAGCTTCAGGTCCTCAGGTTTAGAAAAAAACTCAGAAAGTTTTTAAAAGGAAACAAAAAATCTTAAGCTTTTGCTTAAGATTGCTGACATCTGATCAACTGTACCCTTTTAAATTAGATTTTGTTCATATCTACTATAATGTAGTTCCTGTTGATTGTGTCATTTACGGGCTTGAGAAATGGGCCCACATGAACCTGATGTAGTTCAACAAGTGCAAGTGCAAGGTTCTGCACCTGGATCAGGGCATGATTACAGACTGGGAGAAGAACTCAATGAGAGCAGCCCTGTGGAGAAGAACTTGGGGGTTGTGGTAGGGGAAAAGTTGGACATGAGCAGTCAGTGTGTGCTTGCTGCCCAGAAAGCCAACCGCATCCTGGGCTGCATCAAGAGTTGCACTCAGCAGGTCAAGGGACTGCCCCCTCTACTCTGCCCTTGTGGGGCCCCACCTGGAATATTGTGTCCAGGTCCGGAGTCCACAGCTCAAGAGAGATACGGACCTTATAGACTGGGTCCAGAAGAGGGCTGTGAAGATGATCAGAGGGCTGGAGCACCTCACCAGTGAAGACAAGCTGAGAGAGCTTCGGTGGTCAGCCTGAAAAAGAGAAGGCTCTGGAGTGACTTCATTGCAGCATTTCAGTACCTAAAAAGGAACAATAAAAAATGGAGAGCAACTTTTTACATGGGCAGGTAATGATAGGAGAAGGGGGAACATTTTTAAACTAAAAAGAGAGTAGGTTTAGATTCGATATTAGGAGGAAATTTTTTACTGTGAGGATGATGAGGCAATGGCATGAGTTGCCTAAAGAAGTTGTGGATGCCCCATCCCTGAAAGTGTTTAAGGCCAGGTTGGATGGGGCTGGGAGCAACCTAGTCTAGTGAAAGACATCCCTGCCCATAGTAGGGGAGTTAAAACCAGATTGTCTTTAAGGTCCCTTCCAATCCAAACCATTCTATGATTCTACATGATAATGATGAGTGCATTTAAATGTTGCTCATTTATTAAGATTTTTCTTCATTATAATTAGAGGAATGTCTTTTTCATATTTCACAGTCATCACTTCCTATGTCTGTGACTATTAAGAGAAAATGGAATAGTCACAACAGCACAATTCTGGTGCTAAAAAGTGTTTTGCTTCTCACATATTCTTAAAGGTGGAGATTTATTCCAATTATTTGTGGAACAGTTAATGAATGAATGAATTAATTGTGTCTGTAAAGTATATGCTCAGGTTCCAAAGTGAATGATCAGACAGTGAAATTTCCTTTGTGAGTGCAGTTGGTGTTCAGTATATGGGTTTTCTGCTTTTACAGAGAATCATCACAAGTAAATCTCTAAGTTCCATGACCTCTTTTTAGAAATGGCTAAAGTGTCACATCAGAAATGGAATGAGGGGCAGATAAATATGAGCTACCAGGTTTCTATTTCTGTCAGTTTTCAGAAGGGTCCTCCTGACTGTGGCAGCCAGAAGTAAATGTAAAGGGGAAAAATGCTGTTATATAGCTCTATTACCTGGTGAAGATGTTAGTCTTAAACATAAGAGAAAAACAGTGGGGTTTGATTTTCCAGAAGTATTTAAAATCATCTGCCTAGCAAGGCTGATGCACAAGGACAATGAGTTGCGTAATAGAGTGGTAAAAGAGACAAGCCTTGCTGATGTGGTTTTCTAAAATTTCTCTTGTATTGTATCTTTTTAATGTGCTAGAATCAATCATTCATCTATGAGATGGATATATGAGATAAGATAAAAGAGATGGATATATGAGATAAGGACCACATTACTTAAGAGGCAGTGGTGTTCCTTATGCACCAAAGGGAGTTAAGAGTTACAAAGTGAAAGTGTATGTATCTTTGAGTGTAAGCGTCCATAGACTGGAGAATGTTATCTAAAGTAATATGTCTTCTTTTTCTTTTTGTGAGAAGAATTATATATCCTTATATTTGCACAATATTTGAAGTTAAAGCTACGAAGTGTTTCATTTATCACTGAAATCTGACATAAGTTTTTTTAATGGCATTTGATCACATAGGAAATCTCATTATATTGTTTCTTGAGCAGAATAAGTGTGATTGACAGTTTTTTACTGTAAAAAATTAAAGGGATTAAATCTAATACTTTTCAGGAGAATTAAGTATCTCATTTTTAAACTCTCATTTAACAAGAATTCACAGCAATAAAACTTGATCACAGAATTGTTTATGGAGTTAAAATATAACAGGAAGATTGATGGAGGAAAAATATATTTATGTCAAAATCAGTTTAAATATTTGTAGAAAATATGTGTTCTACATACTAAGTTTTAGCACCACTTTACTCATAAGTGCATCAACTTTACTCATAAGAGTCGCATGGAGTCTAGCAGTGGTTTTTATTTCACTTTATTTGGTATTGTCCATGAAGATTCTTGTGTACTAGATGCAATCAAAATATATTCAAAATACTCTAGATAGAAAAAAAAAAAAAAAAAGTGTGGGTTTGTTTCTTTGTTTTTCTGTGGGGTCCTGAATGAGACAATAATGGTTTGAGAATGAGGGATGTTGATTGTTTTTTCCACTGAATGGAGAATTGAGAGCAGGACCACTCCATTTTAAGGAGTGTTCTTCAGAACTGCTTTCATTTTCCTGTCCTTTGTGAAGCTAAACCCCAATGGGAGCACAGTCACAATCCTAGCTGTGCTAATGCCAGGGAAAAGCAAGTAGACAAACAACAAAAACAAACATAGTTCAAATGGAGCTTAACCCTTTTACAGGTGTTACTGTTGCTCTCTGCTTCACCCAAGCTGCCTGTTTTAGCCATGGTAGCCCTTTAAATGGCATAGAATATGCCTAACACAGCACAGCTCTAGAGACTGCAAGGGATCACAGCCTACCATTAAATTTCTAATTAGTGATTATTACAGAGTGTATATGTTGTTTTCCCCATGCTGTTTGCATAGAAAATGTGTATTTAGTTATTGAATGCCTATAGGAAAGTACTGAATCTGAAAATCCAGGAAACCCAGTTTCTCCTTTTACCCATGAGTGGCATAAACATCACACTTTTTACAAGAAGTCAGGACACTATTTATGTCTGAGAACTAGTCAGAAAATTCTCAATAACTTTTAGTTACTGTCTCTAAAGGCAAAGTGTCATGGAACATAAACCCATCACTGGTTACAGTCTTAATCACAACCATAACTCCTGGTTTACACTGGGATTTAAAAAGCAGGAGCGTGGGGATGCACAAGTCTTGTGCCAGCCAAAGGTGTCTATTGCATTGAAGAAGATTTTTTTTCCTAAGTTGACCCAAGATTGCTAAGTTCTCCAGAGTTTCAAGGCAAGCAAAAGTTTGAAGGGTTCAAGGTTTGAAGTTTGTTTTAGTGTCATACTTGCAAATAAGAAGCAACTTCAGTTACACTTCAAGTACTTTTAGAAAGTGCAAAAGCACTATTTTTGTGGCAAAGAAGAATAAGCCAAACATACCTCTTAAAAATTTCTTTCTGAGTTTAGTTGTATGAAAGAGATGATGGCATCAAAAAGAATGTTCAGATCAAAGACAGTAGACATAAAATTGACTGAGCTTCTGGAATCATAAAAGTTGCTGTATTCATAATGAGGATGGATTAAAATTGGATATATTTTATTGAAAATAAGCATAGTAAAGGAAGATGTGATAAATGCCCAAGACATACTATGAGAAATAGACTTCTATAAAGCTACAGTCTCAAAAGAGAAATCCAGAATAATCTATTATGTTTATTGAAAACAAACATCTCTGTGAATAAAAAATAGCTTTCTCAAAGAAAGCCACCAAGGAAGATTGAGCACGGTCCACAGTTGTAGCTCCAGTTAGGTTTTATCAAAGATGGCAGACAGTAAAACATAAGGCATACTTTCATAAATGGCAGGATCATAAGTTCATGTGAGACTTGAAAAGGTAATCTCATCTGAAGCCTTGCTTTAAGCTAAGAGCCTTTACTAGGCAAGGGTTGAAATGTCCTTTTCAGGTCCCTTTCTGCAAAACTGCTTTACAGGTGGGTAGCCCCAGATGTACTGATGAATGGCATTATCCCTCCTCTGGTGCCATCACTGAATGTCACGAGGTTCATGTCAGCCCATTTTTCCAGCATGTCCAGGTCCCTTTGGACAGCAGCCCTACCCTCCAGCATGCTCACCAGTTTTTCCCAAGATGGTATTGTCCACATGCAACCCATCATTCAGGTGATTAATTAAGACATTAAATAATTTTGGCCACAGTTTTGATTCCTGCACAACAACTTTTTAATTGGCATTTTGTTCTCATAATCATCAGAGTTCGAGCTTGGCTCACTGGTTCCTTATTCTCCATATCTCATCAATTTGGCTCATGACCGAATATTTGACTAACAAGTTCAAGCACAACTTTCTTCACGTAGCACTTTGATATATATTTTGGATGTGGTGGTATTTTATGTTAAGACCATCAAATGCTGAATTTATCAGTTTACTAGTAGATAGATAATTCATCAGTGTAAGAGCTGTGAAGTATAAATGAATCCATCTCTTGGTTTATCACCAAGCAGTAGTTATTCTCATGTTGCTGAAAACCATGCCTTGGATAAAAAAATAACAAGGATGCCAAATACTTGCTTATTTCTGTATTAGTTCAGTATTATAATTCTTCTTTGTTAAGTAAGGTAATTCTTACTGTTCAAGAAGAAATTATAATCTAAAAATTACCAGCAAAATAGATTAATTAATAAGTTGAATAATATTGATTTTCAATAAATATTGTCATAGTTCTTTTTTTTAGATATTCATACAGAGAAATTACTTTTTTGAGAATAAAAGCCAGCATTGCAGGTTGCCTGTAGACTTACTGAAACAAAAGTCAATTGTTCTAAAGATAAATAAATTGTTCTTTACTATAATGACAGATAGGCCATAGATGAAGATCCCATATATGCATTTGAAAAATATGTCAATTAGTATAGATTAAAGTCCTGCAAAGTGGTATGACTATTCTATACAGTACAGTATCTGGAAAGGAGTATTAATTTCCTGATTTCCTGAGCTAAGAGAATGCTTCTGAGTGAACGTTATAAAAATTGAGAACAAAATCAAACTCTATAGATTCTTGACTCATAAGAAACGGGGCAGATCCTCTAGAAAAAAATTAGAGCATACCCAAGAAATTTCTACTTTACAACAGCTCCTGCAAGTCTTTGCTGCTGGAAGGATAGGAACAATCTGTTCAACTTGGGCAGATTTGATGAAATGCTTTTGACATAGACCAATGATACCTGATCCTCAGGGCTCCTGTCTTCCCAAACGAATTTTTTAGAGAGTTGAGGAAGACTCATAACTTACAATACAGAATCATAAATTCTCAGCCTACACAACTCACGTTTTATGATGAACTATCAAACTTCCTTTATCCAATGCCCAAGGAAACGTTCATAGAATCATAGAATCACAGAATATGCTGAGTTGGAAGGACCCATCAGGATCATCAAGTCCAACTCCCGGACCTATGCAGGATACCCCAAGAATCACATCATGTGCCTGAGAGCATTTTCAAACACTGAACTCAGACAGGCCTGGTATGGTGACCACTTCCCTGAGGAGCCTGTTCCAGTGTTCAGTTGAGCCTTTGGTGGGTTCCTCTTAGTAGCAATAAATTTTACAGAGATTTAGTGTTCAGAACATTTCTAATTTCCACCATTAGACTAAATAAATGTCTGTAGTATCTTCATGTTGCTGAATTTTATGCTCTATGTTTGTTGATTTTAGATAGTAGTTTTTCTATTTGTCTATTTGGCTCATGTCTGTATGAGACATCTTCAGGCTGTCTCTGTCAAGCAGTGACAGAGAGATTTGTTGGGATACTTGTTGGGAGAGATTTCTGACCTTATGATCTAAGAGGGTTTTTTTTAACAGTTTTCTTTTATTTTCGTCTATATCTTTGAAACATTTCAGTTCAACAGATACTGGCAGATAATTAATGAGTTGTTTCAAATATTTGTTTTGCTTTCAGTTTTAGTATTTAAGAATGTTTGAAACTGATATCAGTAGAATGATTTTTTGAAACAGATGGCTAACACTTGGGGTGTGATTCTAAAGCAGAGTGGAGTGTCATGTAGATGTATTTGAACTAGCTCAATTATTTGGAAGTCTCCAATCAGTTCACCCTATCATGTGTTATATCCAGTTCTTGAAGTGACTTGATTTTATAATATATTCTTAATGGCCTCAATCTTTTCCTTTTTTGGTATCATTAGTCCAAGCAATAAGTAAAAAAAAAAGTGACAATAAGTAAATTCCAAAATTAATCTTATCCCATTAGTATATTTTTATGTCTAAAATAAAGCAATCAGCAATATGAAAGTATCAGTTGACATCATCTGTAAACACAAAGCATGGAAGAGCATTTATTTGGAAATTTGTGTAGGTGGCTTTTATATGAAAGAATTGCATCTAAGTATTAACTATATGTTTTAATTGAATTAAATAATTGCCATTTTACATAAGTGTTGGTATTGTATTTTTTACATGGTAAATTGTACTTTTTCTCTTGTTCTGCTGGACATTTCTTATTTTCCTTGAGATTTCCCTAATGAATTGTAATTTGTTTCTTGTTTTCTTAGGAAACCTCTCTTTCCTTTTGGATTAAAAAAAATTAGTGCATTCACCCATCCTTCTCACACTACTGTTTGTTTATAAATATTATGGGCTAGCATTACAGAACTAATTCAAAACTACAAATAGATTTAGGAACTGTTGTGAAAGGAATTAGATAAGTTTATAATAAAATCTGTTTTCTAACCGGTGTCTGTATAGTTAGCTATATTTTAGTGATGACATCGATTTCCTTACCAATTGCACCTTCTGTAAATTCATAATTTCTTCAATCCATACAACCATTAGTGGGTTTCTGCTGTAATTCAGGCTTAGTCTCTGAATTCAGTTTCTATTTTGCCTTTCTACGTACTTACCAGGCACCTCCATAATCATGCTAGCTGGTTTAAACTCAGCAAACTGTAACAACATGTTAGCTTTCATATGTCCATTTTCAAGTCTGCTGTTCCACTGTCCTGCAACTCAGTTTGGAATACTGCACTCTCTATCACAGAATACCTAAGAGGAACATAAATAACACTTTGTAGAGTTTCAGAAGATGTGTAATGACAGAAGTTATTTTGCTCTCTTTTCTGTGTTGGTGGTTGGACTGTGATGTAAACTCCGCAGTGTTCTGTAGACATTTGGATTGGGGTTGTTTAGATGCAGAATAAGAATGCTGTTGGTAGGTGCACATCTTCTGTTTGGTCTGTATTTTCCTTTTCAGTGCGGGGAGGTTTCAGCACCCCTGCTGTATTACAGTGGTAGAATTATTGGAGATAAAATCTTTAAACCGTTTTTCTAATGGAAATTAAGGTTCTTGTCATGACATTGTGTCAGTTTGCCACTTTTATTTCCTTGTGGCACCTTCTTGTCCATACCTTTTAGGAGATTTTGTGCAAGAGGATAGAGACAGTTAAGAAAATTATATTCGAAAAAAGTTTTCATTTTCTAATTATTAAACTAACAGGTTATAAAAACACTGAAAGGAAGCCATAACTGTAAAGGGTGCTTTTTATAGGCACACATGTGTAATACATTTATGTACCCATTATTTGAATTTCCTTTTACTCTGGATATCAATTAAAATTTTTGTACAAAGGGTTTTATGCTGCAGCAAAAACACTGCAAGCAAATGAAAAAAATACGAAGATTTATTACATTTTTTTCTAGAAAGAAGATATGTGTTGCAATGTTGATGCAAAGTTGCAAAAATGGTTGAATTTCAGAAAGACAAATTGTAACATAAAAAGATTTCCCAATTCAAAGGTACTCACTTGACTACTCATTTAAATGCAAGTTTGTGGATATTTATATTTTTTGGTTATGGAGAATACAAACTGATAAAAAGTACCCATGTGAAGTAAACTTCAGACCTAATTTATGCGTTATGTGATGTACAGCAATAATAATTGTGAAAACCAAAATCCTACATTTGGTAATTTGGACTCTGAATAGGGAATGAAGGTATCCCAAGTAAAATACAATTCAGTTTTGAATTCTTTCAGGAATTTGAGTTGGTTTATTTGTCAGTTTTGCGTATGAAATACTCTTCTATTTACTCTGAGGTGTATCAAGCAGATAATGGTTTGGCTAGAAAATGTCCAAGCTATTGTGTTGTTTTTCCCTCCCCCTTCAGAACATTATCAGCTGTATGTTCCTGAGTCAGCTCAAGTTGGATCAGCAGTTGGCAAAATCAAAGCAAATGATGCAGACACTGGTTCAAATGCAGACATGAAATACACAATTATAAACGGCGATGGCTCTGGGGTATTCTCCATATCTACTGACAAAGAAACAAGGGAAGGAATTCTTTCCCTGAAGAAGGTAAGCCATGGACTTTGGAAGTTTCCTGTTTATGTAATTAAAATATAATGTTGAGTGCTGAATAAGCAGACACCACAACAAAAATGTTTGACTGTGGAAATCTATAGAGCTATGACCTTCAGCAATGTAACTTTCTCCATATTCTCTCCATTAAAAGAGACACTTTTAACCTTTGCAGGAAAGGCAGGGCGAAAAGAAATTTGAGGAAAGAAATAGCTGTTTAAATCCTCTGTGCTTTCTTTAATGGTCTTATCTAATATTTACTATACCCCGATTTATAAAAATCTTACCACATTTTAATTAAGATAGCTTAATTTTTCTGAGTGATGGTTTTGCACATTAAATTTCTTTGGAAGAAGTAAAATTTGGCTGAAAGTTGTACTAATTGTCCCCAAACTGCTTGAATCTTGACACAGAAAGTTTATCTGTGGCAATGAATGTGTAATTGAGTTTTCATAGACTGTTATGCTTTGATTTATTTGACACATGACATCTAAATGGCCCAGTATTGTGATAAAGACCTAAAATGTTAGTGGTTAAGCTATCACATAGTTATCATTTATATGAATTTGCTATATTTGTCCCAGTCTATTTAAACCATTAATTATAAACTGTTCTTGCCTTTTAATTCCATTCTTGAATGAATTCAATATACAAATCAAATTCTGTAGATAATGTCATCTCCATATTAAGCCTTCTGAACTGGGATCATAGTGGACATTTCTTGCTGTTAATATTCTATGACTAAATTTAAAACTACTTTTATAATAATCCAAAGATATTCTATTCAAGTAAGAGTTTTTAAAAAACCTTTCCAACAAAGGGAAATTTATTGATTTCAGTTTTCATTTGGAGTAACAAACATCAATTAATAATTCTCACGTGGAGTTGTTATTGAGTCTTGTAGACATCAGTTATATCCATAGAGCCTAAAAAATAAAAGTATTTGATAATACGTATTAGGCTTGATTAGTGGAGGAATGAAATCCAGAGAAAATGAGAAAAAAAGAGATTAAATAAAAACTATCATAAAGCATGTTATATATTTTTTTTACTTCTCAATAGATATATACGTATGCAAATTTTTATTTAAGAACTTCAAAATAGTTTGTAACTAAAGAGGATGTTTTGGTTCTTTTTTTTTTTTTTTTTTTTTTTTTTTTAAATTCATAATTATTTAAAAAGAGGTTCTATCTGTTCCAGTATCTTAAAAAGTTTTCAGTCAGTGTCTGTTATAAAGGCTATGTAATATCCACCTCTTTCAACCACATGCTAGTAAACTGTCTTTTTTATACCACTGAACTTATTTCCTGGTGGCCTTGATGTAGCTAATGCCATAGTCTGTTATTTCTTCTTCAAAATGAGCATCATACTCTACTTAAAAGTTCACCATGGCTACTGTTCATTAACTACAACGTTTATGTATATTGAGAACATGAAGCAGAAAGAAAAAAAATGTGCAACAAAATGAAAGACATAAAAATACTGGTTTTGGCAGAGAAGACAGCTTCAGAGAAATTTTCACTAAGTTTCAGAATATGACAAATGCATATGTTGCCTGTTCTTGTACATACACATGACAGGGATTTCAGTTATTTTCCCATCAGGACAAGGGGTACATTTTGCTTAGGTAACGTTATATTCCAGTTGAGCAGAAATTCAGCACTTAAAGCTACATAAAATGACTTGTAATACCTCCATTATTTCCTCAGAAACCTTATAACATTCCCTTTTAAGGTACAAAAAAAGTGATGTTGGTTTGATTTTTTTTTTTTTTTTTAATTCAAATTTTGCATGCAGTTTAATAAGTATTCTGTATTCTGTGTGCTGTTGTTTTTGCTTTAGATTGGATTTGAGGCTTTCTTGACCTCAAGTCAGCAACTATTATTCAGGCTTCCCAGAAAAAGTGGTCTGAACATCCCATGTCTCTTCCATTTTGTATAATCAGATTGGAGATGTTCAGGAAACAGCAAGTTACTTCTCATAAAATTCTGTTATTCCTTTTGTACGCCTTATATTGGAAACACAAACTGCAGTGTAATGTACAGCAGTATTTTCTACTTATTCCTGTAACTAGTCACTTGAGCTACATTTGGCATTTTCAGTTTGGTATGAAAATCATAATAATATTCAACGAATACATACTGAAGTTATGTGGGTAATTGTCATGGAAAGGCATTATTTTTCAGGAAAATAATAAACATGAACAAAAATTCAGTTTAGCTATCTGAAATGTAAATGCTTTGCTTTAGTTCTGGGGAAGAGTTAATGATCTTCAGTGTTGGGAGAGTTTTAAGTAAGTCTAGAAATAATTTACATATCTAGAGACACAAGAGAATTCTGTCTTTCACCTTATAGGTACAGCTAATGATTGAGATGTTATGCGAAGAAGAGAAAGCAAATGAAAGCAAAAAACTGTTTTGGCCGTGGTTGAAATGTTGGCTTTTTCTGATTATCTGAATGGATTATTCCTGTATTCTTGGAAAAAAATGGGAAAAAGTGTTAGTATTGCCTGCCTGATTCAATAACGACACAAAAGAAGAAAACAAGACTTTGTTGTATTACAAGACTGTCATTTTGCATGTGTTTTCTGGGAGAAATTAATCTTCCTGTACAAATTAATCCAGTTGTTGTGATTAAAACCCTAATCGTCCAAAAAGACATCATAATTACAAGTTTCAAACCTATTGTAAACTTGTTTAATCTTAGAATATATATGCTGCAGAGCAATGCAAATTACTATTCAATATTTCCCTGCTCATAACAAAAATACATCATAAATTAATGAACATCTGAGTTCGAATTTACTAATCTTATATTCATTTACGAATTGATTTAATCAAGTAGCATACATAGCTCTTTTTTCTTATAGTAATGGATTTACCAGGCTATTTCCATGCCTTTAAAATTTTTATTTTTACATTCAGAAAAGGGAGACACAGAATGAAAGGGTCAAAAAAGCTCATACATTAAATTTAAGACAATCAATTAATTGTCTTTCAGTACATAGAGAAGAAATCAAAGAAATACATAAAGTATATATAAAACCTGTCCAACTATTTTTTTTACACATCATCAGTCAAATTGATTGTAGATTTTATATATAAAATACAAACTGACACTGACAAGTCATGCATTGAGTTCCTCATATGTTGTGCCTGATGTATTACTTTTCTGCTCCTTGGGGTCATAGGGTCATCCGGTTTAGCCTTGGATGAAGGCTTCAGTGCTTGTACCGAGTTTTTTTCAAAGAGGCCGTCAGGTTCACACAGAATGATACTTACTGGTAGTAGTGGAATTCTGCAATCCCATAATATCATAAATATTTTGATTCATTTTAAAAAAATAGAATATGCAGTGCATGCATATGCAATTTCTTTTATTGTTATGCCTGTGTTTTGAGACTGTTGAAAACTTGGTTGCATTATATATACCTGTAGAAACTACCTGTTTTGCCAAGTAATATTAAAAAAATATTAACCTGCCTGTACTTCTTTATAAATTGGCTAAAGCCATAAATTTGTAACCCAGTAAGTATTGAGGTCTCTATTATCAAGAATGAGTGCTTTTGCTCAACATACTTGCACATTTAAAAAAAATAATGATCTGAAATTTGAAATCTGTCTTATGACTGCCTGGAACTGAACTGGTATTTTTAAAGCCTTTTAATTAGTAATTAGAACTAACAGATAATATATAGAAAAAATTACTTCTCACATGAAATTCTTGATGGACTGTCTATGGAAAGTAGTCAGTTATTTTAGTAAGACTGAAGAAACCAACCTAAAATAGTTGTAGTTCTGTAAATATGACATCTAGTAAAAATCATAGACTAACTCTGTATCTGCTAATGAGCTGCATTACTTCAAACTTTTAAGTCAAATATCCTTTTTAGTCCCTTTTACTAAAGAGTTGAGAGTCAGATGTGTCATGTTTGTCTTATATTTTGGATAAGCCAGAGCAATAGCATGTTGATATGGGTTAAAATAAATAAATCAGTAAAATTAGTTCATAATAATCTGAAAACTAGAGAAACTGGACATAAAATTTTCACTTGTGTAAATAGCGATGGGAGTCCTAAGAAAGGAAGTATCCATGCTGTGTGACATACAAATCAGATCTCCAGCTTCTTCTCTCCTAGCAGAAAGGTAGGATTCATTGTAGGAACCTATTGATGTGAATTCAGGGCAATGCTAAAATGGCAGAGGTGTTTCTGGTGTATGTTAAAGCTGGGGATATGCCTTCTCTTGGGTTTTACTGGAACATTAGGCTCCATAGAAGGCATATCCCTTAGCTGCAGACTTTGTTCCTATTCATGGTGGAGTAATCCATGGGCAGTACAGCAGTACATGGTGGGACAGGCTGAAGTCTCCCTTGTTACTGGTGATGAATTGAAAAGAAAATGGTCTAGAATAGCGAGAGCCATTTTTCTGATTAGAAAAGCACTCAAGCATGTTTAGCCTATTCTTACACATTCATAGAGTTGCAGAATTATTAAGGTTGGAAAAGACCTCCAAGATCATCCAATCAAACCTTTTACTGATCAACATCATGCCAACTAAACCATAGCAATAAATGTCATATCCAGTCATTTCTTGAACCCTTTCAGGGATAGTGACTTCCTGTGGGCAGTCCATTCCAATGCTTAACCACACTTTCAGTGAAGAAATTTTTCCTGATATCCAACTTGAACCTCCACTGGTGGAGCTTTAAGCTATGTCCTCTTGTCCTGTTGCTAGTTGCTTGGGAGAAGAGACTGATCCCAACCCAACTACAACCTTCTTTCAGGTAGTTGTAGAGAGCAATAAGGTCTTCTCTCAGCCTTCTCTTCTCCAGGTTAAACAATTCCAGATCCCTCAGCAGCTCATGTGACTCACTCTCCAACTTTTTTGGCCTTCTCTGGACTCTCTCCAGCATCTCAATGTCTTTCTTATACTGAAGGACCCAGAACTGTACACAGGGCTTGAAATGTAGCCTCACCGGTGTTAAGAACAGTGAGGCCATCACTGCCCTAGACCTGCCATGATATTTTTGATACAAGCCAGGGTGCCATTTGCCTTCTTGGCCAACTGGGCACACTGCTGGCTCATGTCAAAGCTGTGGCCTGCCACCTTCTCCAGGAGAATGCTGTGAGAGACAATATCAGAGGCTTTACTGAAGTCCAGATGGACTGCATCCACAGCCTGTCCCTCACCCATTGGATGGGTCACTTTGTCATAAAAATTCCCATCTCTTAAAGTAACTGAGTCTTTTCCTTTAAGGAGTTGTTTCTTTTCAGTTGAGGGCTTAAAAGGTGACCAAAATAGTTTTAGTATCCCTTTTATTGTCTATTAAACTTTTTCATTAAAGACATAAAGTTAATTTAATTCAGGATATGTCAGTCTCTAGATTTTTCAGGATTTAGCTTTTACTGATTAAAATCAAAAGGTGATAAAATCCAGAAATTTTACATTATCATGGAAGAAGAATCTGAGGCTCATTCTGAACCCTGAGTTATTTCTAAAACTTGTCCAATATTCTATTGTAAAGAAAAACTGAATCCATTCTGCTTCATGTATATCCTTCTACTTACAAGGTATGCCAGTGGCTGTGAGAATTTCAAAGAATATTGTCCCCTTCCAGTAACATGAAGAAATGTTGTTCAAGTTAAGCAGAAAAGATGTGGTTAACTTTCAGAAAAACAGAATGGCACTGATAAATCTTTGGGTTTTTTCTGCCAACAGCCTCTCAACTATGAAAAAAAGAAATCGTATACTCTTAATATAGAAGGAGCAAATACTCACCTTGATTTCCGCTTTTCTCACTTGGGACCTTTCAAAGATGTAACAATGCTGAAGATCATCGTTGGTGATGTGGATGAACCTCCGCTCTTCACTATGCCTTCTTATGTCATGGAAGTTTATGAAAATGCAAAGATTGGGACTCCTGTTGGCACAGTAACGGCACAAGATCCTGATGCTGCAAACAGTTTAGTGAGGTATAGTAAGTCCAAATTATATGAGATTGCATTTCACAATCTAAAGCATTAATGAGATTTGGGATCTATGAAGACTATTTATTTTAGTACATAAAGGGTTACATAAGTCAGAACAGTGTCATGATCAGTCTATATGGATTTAATAACATAATCTTCTACCACTTTTTGGTTTGCACTAAAATTCCTATCTAGTAATTGGTCTGAGCAAAGGTCTGGGCTGCCAGTCAGTATCCTGCCAGATACTGCAAATCTGTTAAGGATCATAGCACTGTTTTTCCCCAGTGGCCCTCCGCACACTTGCTGCACTGTAGTTGTCCCAGGTGCTTATGGAAGATGGTGACTGGTTTAGGGCCATCTTTCTTTTAGTGACAAACAGGATCATTTTTGCAAAATTTTGGTTGAGAACAAACCCATTATTTTGTAATATGCTTCAGCTTTAGTGGAGTTTCAAACGAATAGAATAGGTTTACTAATGAACCTCTCTGATGTTGCTGGGGTACGTCATCTGCAATTGCGAGGTCTAGGGTAAACAGAAGTGCTGAGAAACAAACACTTGCAGCATCAGATACATCATTTGAAAGCTAAATGAATATGTAATAGGCTAGGAAGGAAACATTTTTATAGGATTTCAAATTTCTTTGAGTCTCAGAGTAAATGTTTTCATAAAAGGAAAAAAAAAAAAAAAAGATTTCTGTGTTGCCACTCTGGCCAAAATACTTGTTATAAGAGAGCTGGCTTGGAAATCGATCATGGTTTGAACTAAGGAACTGAAATCAAGCTGGAAATACCCATACAGCAAGTTTGAAAAGCATTGGTGCTGAAAATATTTATACGTGTTAATTTAAATTCTTCTAAATTTAAGAAAATTCTGATTTATCTTTGAACATTCAGAAATTGAGGGTTTAACATGTTACTGCTTTAAAGTTTTCAGTTATGTGTTTTCATCTATAATATGATCTAATGGTATTTTTTACTGGCTTCATTTGTGGGATGAATTACTTTCTAAACTGGCATACAGTGTCAGAATTTCGTGGAACAATTTGTGAATTTTATGTCTTGAAGGTGGTAGTAGATTTAGAAAGTTTAAAAAACAGTATTAGTGAAAACATATTTGATGCTATTCCTTTTTAGACATAATGGTATAGCCTTTGAAGAAATCATATTATTATATACTTGGAAAACAATCTTTCTTAAGCTAATTGGGCATTTTTAGTATCCTGACTGAGTTGAAATCTGCCGGCTACGTGCAATAGTCTTGGCAAGATGAAACAATTTTTTCAGAACAATGGAACTGTCAGGTCTTTATGGTTATCTTGTGCTAATAGTCTAAGATTCAAAATGTTTTGTGTCAGAGAATCAATATATGCAATTTCTTAGCAGCAAGTTTTGGCCTTTGAAAAATTGCCACTATGGTATTCATGTCTAAATCATAACATAAATAAGAAATTTTTGCTAAAAATAACTGCCGCATGCATGTAGTTTTAATACTATAAATCTGAAGCACATAACCCAGTCAGACAGACTAGCCATCATGGTAGTTTGGAGTAGAAAGGGTAAGTACAGATTTGACTTGTTCCTCCATGATTCGACTGTCTGTGGCCCAGAAGTGTTTTGTCTAGAAAGAGGTAAGACAACTGTGGTAAAAGGGACGCAGCAGCAGCAATTTGTACCAAGCCTGAGAAGGCCAGAAGTAGATTTTCAAATATTTTGCTTCTTGTATTCATCTTTTTTTTTTTTCAAACATGACTTTGTAACCAGTGATTGAGAACAGAATATTAACTATCCATATTAGTCATATGACTGAGTGAAAAAATTGTCCTTGTGTGTCCTATTTTTCCCTCCACTGACAGTTATTTTTGCATTGTTCCTCCCACCTTTCTGTGTTTCAATAAGTAAAAAAAATATAGTGCTAAAACATACCAAATCATGAAGTTATGAAAGGAGCCAGTCCTCAGTTACATGTTGGTGGACTTTTTCAAGGGCAGCAGCAGCTCAGATATCCTTGACATATGATTATACTGTGACCAGGTCCATTCGCTAGCCAGGCTTTGTCCATCTTGGTGGAACTTATAGTGAATGTCATTTGTGAGGGTGTGGGCATTGTATGAAGATGCCAGTTCTCTAAGGTCTGAACTAAGACACTGGTTCATGGGACTCTAAAATGGCACCAAGGTGCCTTCTTCTGCGACCGCTGAGTGGAGCGCTCCCCACTCCCCTCCCCCCAAGTCCATGAGGTCCCAGAGATATCCAAAGAAGGGACCACACACGCGGGCAGCAGGGCAGGAAGCAGAGAGAAGGTTTATTCCCAGGGTCTGGGTATTTATAGGGGTCCCGGGGCGGGAAGTGAGGTCACATCCTGGATCTTGAGGGACAGGGGGTAGGGAAAGGGTTAACAATGGACAGCGAGGGACAGGGGAGGCAGGGGACAGGGGACAGTTTCTCACTGAACCAGTTTGACCAATCCCTTGCATAGTAATTTGGGTGTAGCCAGTTCTTTTGTTAACAGATAATACCGTGGCAGACCTAATTTACAAAGGAAAAACTCTGACTTTAAAACATTATGGTAGCTTTCTCATCTTCTGAGGCTTATTTCTTATTTCAGATACTGTACATCTTACAGCAACATTCTTCTGTGGGAGGAGAAAGGCTGGTCTCTGAATGGACACCTTCAATCCCCTTTCCCTTACCTCAACTTTACACACAAACACTGACATGGTGCAGATGGGTTTGTATTGCTTCTAGATTTGTCTTCATCTTGGGTTAGGAGTGGTACACAACTTGAGAAGCCAGACAGACTGTAGGGGCTGAGCTGCTGTTCCTCTTGGAGGTGGGGTCCTGCCCCCAGCTCCACGCACAGCCCTGAGCAAAGGAGCAACATGGAGGAGGCTGCATGTCTCAGCAGCATCCACACTTACGTCCTTCTGTGCTGGTTTGCCAGAAATGTCTCCACTGTTCGTCTGAAACCCAGATGAGTCTGAAAAATAGAGTGGAATGAGGTCACCTCCTCCCTGCATTTCCAAACAATTCCTAGTTCACTGAAAATAAAAATAGTGATTATAAAAATTAAACCAGGAGAATTCAATGCAACTTTCTTAGAAAGCACAGATCACAGTCTCCAGGGAAGAGAGCTACAGACAGAACTTGCACTGCTGATCTGGGTGCAGCAGGGGAGTAACAGAATAGAGCTTCCTCAGCTAAATGGCTCAGATACATCTCCAGTGCTATGAAGCTACAGGACAAGATAGAGAACAGTGATTTGCTTATCAGTCTTTTCTAATCCACTTGTGCATCCTTTGCACTTTATGAGGACACTCATTGCTGAATGTGTGATTGATGAAGCATTAGATACACACAGTTACAACCATATCAGTTTGCTGTTCAGCTGCTAAAAGAGATACAGTGCCGAGATTTGTTCACTTCCCAATTAAGTAACAGTTTATTTTGAAAGCAGGAACGATTCTTATATACAGAGTAATGGTTGGAGGAGTAGTTAAAGTAATTAACAATGCTGAAGAGCAATCTTTTTTAATAAGTTATTTGAACTTAAACCGAAAATAAATAGCAACCTCTATTGTTATCAGTAGAGAGGGAGTAGAGAAGCAGGTTTTTTTTTTCTTATTTCCTCACTGTGATTTCATTTCAGTGATTTCATCTTGGTCCTGAGCTGAGCACTGTTCAGAGGGCACTGAATTTGTGCCAGTGCTTGTACTAGTGTTTTAATTTTTAAACCCCAGCAAAACAACAGCTGTAATAACAAACGTAGGTAATAGAGGTGTTTGGGTTTTTTGGGGGGTTTTTGCTTGTTTGGTTTTTTTTGTGCTGTTTGTTTGTTTGTTTTAATGCAGTACTTATCTGATTGGCAATTTGAACTGTTTTAAAATATTTTTATTTTTACATTGATTTTTTTTTCTTTGACTAGATAGAAAAGTATTTTAATGGAAACTTTTAAAAATGTTCTGTTTTGGAATAAGATTATTACTCTATTCAAGTATGGAAAGCAAGCATGATAATAGAAATCACAAGAAAGACATTAAAACTTCATCATGTATAAATTTTAAATATAAAGATTTTTAGTAATTTGAAATCAGATATTTACTTAAGAAATTGTTTTTTTTTTAAAAAAAATCAACAGAAAGCATCCTAAATTGTAATTCATTCACAGGTGTTACTTCCTTATTTGAACATTTATGAGAAACTAATCCCTTTTCGTTACATTGTATCAGGTATTCTGCTTTCATACCCCTGTTGTTTGTTGCTTGAAAAGATCAGGGTTAAGTCATGTTTTATAACAGTATCTGATGTGCAAGAGAGTCTTGAAAGTTCCCCATAAAATATTACTATTAAATTCTCTACTTATAATTTTATTTTCCATTTTAAATCTCTCCATACCTACTTAGAAATTATCTTTTTTGTTTCTGGAACAATACACAAAAGACTTGCATGGAGATTAGGAGTGAAAACAGCTTTTAATTGGCAAGTGGCTTATATGCATTGAGAGCAACCCTAGGGTGCTAGTACTGCCTCAGGGCTGCAGCAGTGCCTGCTGAAACCTTGTCATTTTCCTGTAGGTGATTCCTGGGTGGTGAGTCCACCCAGCCACAGAGCAGACTCCAGATGATCCTTGGAGCTTTCTGACTGCATCTGGTCTGTTTTCAGCAGAATGATTTTCAGAAACGTAATGTTGCAGCTGTTCCCCAAACCTCCTCCAAGTTAGTGATTCAGAAAAGAGCAAAGGCTTAGTTTTAAGATCATACAGCTTTCAGAAGCTGTGATGTAATAATGAAAATAGTTCCATGACATAAACCAGTTCCTTCATTAAATTTGATCTCAGTTTGATAATGTACTATGAGGAATTGAAAATATTTATTAACATTGTACCCTTGAAAGGGCAATGTTTGAGAAATAAGACATGCTGTTATAGAAGTACTGTAACATTGCTCCATTGGCTGCTGCTGTGCAGTCTTTGTCATGCAGTGGTACAGGAGGCAAGTCATTGTTTTGAGCACTAATGATAACACCTCTGTCCTCTCTGATGAGTTTTTGCTCCCACTTATTATGTTTAACTTAGGTTATTTGTATTTCTGTTCTCTTCCCAATATTTAGAGAAAACTTCTGGTGAATGCTCTGTGGGTACTGATCAGTACTCTCCCTGTCAAATTATAAGAAATATAAGAATGTTCCACTTTCAGAATGTCTGCAGTGGAGTGGTTTAAAGGAATTTCGTATTTTGCTGGGTCCTTGGAAGGTTGATTCATTTTATTACTATATTGGAATTCAAGTAAACTTTCTGTTGGACTCCAATCAGGCTGTAATATATCTCTTAATATAATGAATTTTATTCACAAATATTGATTATCTATAGAAAAGATAAGTCAGTAAAAGCTGTTATGTTGATTTGGTTTAGTTTGGGTTTGAAGTTTTTTCTTAATTTTGTGCTAAAATTTGATTGTTGATTTTGTGCTAAGTTGCTGAAGAATACAAGTACAGTCTCAGCCCTGATTCTGGCTTCTTCCTTTTCTAATGGTCACATGGTATTGCCTTATAATGGGTGATATATGACAATGGTTATAATACATATATATCCTAATGAATACGAAAGTTTGCTTTCTGTGTTTCTCCAAGTTATTCTCTAAGGTTGTCAGAAAGACAGAAAAATAACACCTTATTTTGAATGGCTGGAGAAAGAGGGGGGAATTTTTCTTCAATTTCTTCTCTAAATCTCCATCAGTCCTCAAAGGGAGGAGACATTTTTCAACCTTTGTAGTGTTGAGGTGGGAGGTCTGTTGCTGTTTTATTCCCTGAGGCCTCAAATTATTTTTCATTCTTGTCAGACTATGTGTCCTGGACCTCCCGCTAACAAAAATGTCCATCTCTTTGTGCAGGAACTAGTAAAATGTTGAATAAGAAGCAACTTAGATATAACAGTTTTGCCATCAACACATCTACCTGAAATGCATTTGGACAATCATAATCCTCTGAAGAAATTAATAAAGTTAGGAAAAGAAGCCAAACCTTTACCTTACTTTGAATTCTGAATTATGCCTCTAATGGTGTGGCCTGTTCTTAGCCTACATTTACAGGGAGAATTAGCTAGAAAATGATCAGTGGTTAATACATGCACACAGAAACTGTCAGAAATTATGTAGAAATTATGGGTGCCTAGAAATGGCCTATTTCCTTCAAATGAAGAGTGTTTCCCATTTTCTGTGTCCAAGGTGAGCAGTGTGCTAGCAATGCAAATGGGATTGGGAATGAAAACTTCTGCATAAAATGCAAACCAGTGGTGACTGCCTTTCAGAGACTGTTCTGGGAGGCAGTGCTTCACTGCTTGCAACTCCCCTGTGTTTTCTGGGATCTGCCAACTCACATCTTCAGGACAAGGAGATGGAAAGCTGCCACTTGTGCTGAGCTGAGATTTCAGTATGAGAGGTGAGCCAGGAGTCCTCTATTGCAGACAACAAGGTACTGCAGATGAGCTGATGGATGGCAGCTGGCAGCCAGCACCAGAGATAACTCAGTAGGAACAGTGTATCAGTTTGACTTCCTTCAAATGCTCTGAGTGGAACAGTATTTTTCTCAAAGTTATGCTAAGCCTGTCTGAAAAAAAAAAAAAAAAAACAAACCCAAAGGAATGGTAAATAGAGGGATTACCTTCCCCAAGATATCTTCAAATGTATTTAATTTTCTCAACCAGAAAGCACATATGAAGGCTGTAATTCTCAGTAGCAGTCTTCTGCCAAGGACCTCTGGAACATCGAATGTCTCCTTAATCTACCAGATGCTGCAGCGAGGAAATTGGTTACCTGCTGTATTGGCATATGACTTCTGACTCACACTTCATAATTACTTCTCTCTCCTGAAGTTTGTTTGAACTATGGGGAAGTAGACCAGCCCTGGAAGGAAGGTAATGTAGTGCAAGACAGTCATGGCAACAGAATGTCTCCCCACCACCTCATTTGGCTTCAAGGGTATGCTGCTGGTTCCCAGGCTCATGAGTGCTGCTGTCAGGAGGCAGAGAGAAGATAAAAGGCATGCGCTTGAATTATGTACCAGCATGGGCCATCTCTTCTTGATCTCCAGCTGGCCAAACACAGAGAGTTGCCACTGATCAGTTATCTCGTTCCTTGCCCTGTTATACCTCCTCTTTTCATCCTGTGCAGTTTTGCTTACTCTTCTTTTTCTGAGGTATCTTATAAAAGAAAATAAAAATTTCTGTACTTTGAGTCTGACTGTCTCTTTCTGAGAAAGTTTGTTTTCTTAAATCTTTAACTGAACAGATTTCCTTATAATGCCTTTTGATTTCTAAATGAGAAGTCTTTAGAAGGTGTAATTGGTTGGACAAAGGTACTGTCTCCTTCCTGTGGACTTTTTTTAAGTGCTTCTTGGTAGCCAGTTTCACTTGTTATTAGAGAACTGGCTATTTGCTTATGTTTCAAAACAAAAGCTGGAAGAAGTACCATGATCTGTGAATCCACATCTGGCTGAAATGTGGTTTTGGAAGTTTTTGAGCAATACCAGGTTTGTAACCAGGGTAGAAATGTGTAACAGAGTTTGATTTTGGCAGTTGTTAAATAAGATAATAAATAAAAAAATCGCATAATGAAAAAATAATTTAAAGATTTTATTAAAGACAGAAAAAGAGACAAGTTAAAAGCTCAAAAACTATTACAAAAATTCAAACTTGAGGTTCTTCCCTAAAACACAATAACTGGAGAGAGAGATACTGGAATAGTAGCAGCCTACGCCAGTTGTCTATCCAGTGATAAACCAATGTTAATATTAAGACTGAATAATTTAGGGAGAGGCATTCTGGAAACACTTAGGGCTTTTAGCTTAGAAGCCCTCCTAAAAGGTTTGGAAATCGTTAATATTCCTAAACTGCTTCAGCACCTTTAAAATTTTCTCCATTTTAAGCAGTTGTTCTATTATTAGAGTCAACTGCTTTGATACTGAAAGCAGGTTTATATGTTTTAGAGTGACCTTCTGCCCAAGGGCCACCTTGCATATATATTACTCTCTATTTCCTAATTGATGCAAATGCTTTTAGTTTTCAGTAAAAATTCGGGGAATATCTCTTGCCACTGAACCACTGCTTCACCAAAAGGCTGGAAATGAGGAATGAAGTCAGAGAAATCAGGTGCTCGCTTTGGTTGGAAGAAGGATTAAGGACATGGATGGAAACTGGGAATGCCCTTCTATTTCACTGACACTGCCTAATAAAAAGATGGCACATGTTGCATTTCCCAGTGGTAGCAGGATTCAGTTTTGGTATTTAATTTCCTTCAGATTATCTTCAAATACTGTGACTAAAAGGTTTTCTATACTCATGATAATTTTTAATGTAGTTTCTTTCAAATTGGTTTGTATGTCTCGTTTAAATGTAAGCAGTTTATGGAGAGCTGTTTATTTAGGCATGTCTTGTTATTAAGTCTCCTTATTCATATCTGGCATGCAACTCAGATGTGCTGATTTAGTGGGTAGTGGTTAAAAGTATGCAAACTCACACAGCATTGTCATGAGTACATGTCTATAAACAAATATCTCAAAAAGATATTGTAAATTAATTTTTGAATTATTGCATTTTAAGCGATCAGCAACAGGCAACTGGATTCAGTTTTGAAAGGACTTTGAAATTCAAAACTTGCAGTATATCTTTTTGTCGTCTAGAAAAAGTGTTCGAAAACAGCTCAGTAAATGTGGAGGGAAAGGTAGAAGGGGAAGGGAATGACTATCTCTGTTGCCACTATTATCTAGATGAAAATAATTTTATCAGATGAAGTGTAAGTAAAGCATCATTGGGTCTGGAATGTACAATATTTGTGGATATATCTGGTATATATTTTCAACATATGGATAAATTAGCAGGTAGTATTTATAAAGGCCTAAATTGTTCAGCATTTTGTAAATACAATTAATCTTGTTCTAGATGTCCTCTATCATGACAAAAATGAGTTGCGCTCCTAAGGGTGTTTCTTGTACAAGGTATTTTTAAAGCACTTGGGAGCAGAACTAGCATTCCTAGTTTTTCTACTGCGAGAATATCTTCTGTAACTTGTGACTGAGGTGTCCATGAAGGCTGGGAACCACAGCAGTGCAAATGGCTGCCTTAAATATGATACACAAAACAATTTTAAGGAAGAATCTGGAGCAGTGGAGAACTGAATGTTATAATAATGGGAAAGCATAAGAAAGTACCACTCATTCATTGATCTAGAAAAATTTGTCAAACTGTGCATACGTCAATATGTCTGTAACTGTATGCAAAAGTCAGCACATGAAGGGGAAGTGCTACTGTGGATAAATTAGAAACATTTTTCATTATTCATTAGTGGAAGTAAAAGTGTTACACAGTAAGTTACCTCAGGATCATTTTGTTTCCATTAATGGCACAGAAAATAAAATTGAAATTATTTATTGAATTCAGAGATCTTTAAACAGAGAGATTTGAGCTTCTATGGAACACTTTTAACAAACTGGTTTAGAAAAAGGTGTTCATATTTTTTTAAAAAAGGACCATCTTTTACTGTATATTTATGAAAATGAATTGTTAGATAATCACAAATCATCAGAAAATCAAACCAGTTTTTGCACACAAGCTTCATATCTGGGACAGATACTTTTCATTTTTATTTCTGTACTCAGACATGATATTTTGTTATAAGTTACACACACAAAGAAGCATCTGGATATTCTTACTGTTTTAAGTCTTTTTTTTTTCCCATTGAAGCCCAATTTGAAATTCTGTCTGTTTTTAAGGTGCTGTCTACAAACAATACATAGTCCTATTTTTATGGTTCTCTGGTCAGCACAATAGCAACTCAGAATAGTCACTGTGCCTGATGTTGATAATAAGCAAACCATATCCAGAGTAATAAATGTTTGCAGGGGCAAGACTCTTGCGTTATAAGTTGTTTTGGATTTGCAGTACATATTCCGTAACTATTGGTCAGGAGAGCGTATTTTATTTACTTTTTTTTTTTTTTAACAAATAATTCTTGTCATTATCAGGAGACTTCTAGAGTCAAGAAAAACAAAGCTACAGTAGGAGAGAAGTAATTAAATTTTATTATTGCAGAACTGATTAGTAAAAGGTCTCCAACTAAACTGAGGAACAACTATGTTTTCTATGCTTTTTCTATTAGCCTTCTAGTTCATCATGTAAAAGATGATTGTATATCGGTGTATGCATCTTGCCCAACACAACCAAACATTCATTATTTCTGCATTAATAGTAGTATAATCAAAATGTTCTAACTATTTGTCATAGCTCAGTTTTCCTACACTGCCAAGCATAAGATACAAGGCATGGGGGCATTTCTCCACCTGAGGCATGGATCTTCCATACAAATCTCAAGTATCAGCACAACTTGGTGACGAATATGGCAGCTTTATGGATTTTTAGAGGTTGATACCATTCTGTCTCTAAAGGTTTTGTAAATAGTAAAACATAATGCTATCTCTGCACGTGGGAGGTAGAACTTCTCCGCTGAGACTGACACAGTCTTTCAAAACATTTCTACAATAAATAAACACTTGGAGAACCTGAAAATCTGTGCTTCATGGAAGAACAAGATGTGTGGAGACACTGAAAAAAATCTGTTGTTTTGAAATAGAAAATCAGATCCATATTCCTAAATAAAGAGGTAATGGTAGCCTGGATGAATAGTGCCATGTAAACGAATGTGAAGAGTATAGTTGTGTGGTCCTTTTTCTGTTTGTTTATTTGGATTTTTTGTTTGGTTTGTTTTTTGGAGGGTTGGTTGGTTGTTTTTGGTTTTTGTGGGTTTTTTGGTTGGTTGGTTGGTTTTTTTGAGATGTGTCCTCAGAGGATTGCAATATTCCTCAAAGCAATATCATCTTGTTTGGATATCTGCACCATCCAGCATTTCATCAGTGACTAACAAATGTTCATCAAGAATTTGTTTTTAATTCTTCTCCTGAGTTTACTGAACACAGAGAAGCACACCAACTTCCATAAATGTGTCTGCAGTGACCACTATGATCCAGCAATTATAAATTCAGCATTTTTTTTTAGTTCTTTTTCTGGCAACCTCACTTGTTTTTTAATCCAGTTGGGGATACACTGATTAAATAATGTCCTCTGAAAAAAAAAAAAAAAAATCTTGACTTAAACTCTTAAAAATTTCTTCATCCCCTACATAATCAAGATTTTGGCAGTCCACTTCCATACGGAGACAGTTTGAGCCTGTTACTTGTTTGAAGCAACTTCAGCTGCCATCTTGTACATCCAAAGTGCCTTTATTGAGCACTTCTGATGTACTGTAGAATGAGATATTCTCACATATTGGTAAGTAATGAACTGCAAAATAGTTTCTCCTGACTTAGCTCAGACAGGAGAAAGCAAGTTAAATCCTAATTCCAGAGAAACTTCAAATGAGGTCTGCTGTCTCTCCACTCCCACGGTCATATGGCAGGGGTTTCACTCTTCATGATGTCCAAAGGGAAGATGGAGAACAGGCAAGAAGGAAAGATATTCTAGCCTAGTTTTGGCTGCTTTGATTTCCACTGACTGAACTATGGTTATTTAGTTGCTGAAAATACTGGAGGCATGAAAAGAAAATCTGGAGTGCCACAAGCCAAAGTAGCACATAAAAATGCAGATGTAAAATGCGTTTTTCAGGTGAGAAGTAGGTTCACCCTCTCTCCAGTAAGGAAGATCTAACCTATGTCATCAAGTCCTACCTGGCTTTGCCACTGACTGTCTGATACTTTGACCAGTTAAGGTGACACAAATTGTTGCCTCCTTCTCTTTCATTTGTTTTTTCACATGTCATCTCTGTTTTTAGAATAACATTCAGTTAAATTTTAGTTTGCTTCTTTACTTTTTCCTTCCACAAATAGTGTAAGTAAGTACATTTTCAATTTTTTTTTTTTTTTTTTTTTTTTTTGAGCTTGCGAGCTTTTATGTGCATCCTCTTTTTATTAGCTGGCAATTACACTTCTGATGATGTTAAAATAAGAGCAATTGGATGGGAAAAATAAATCATTTTGACATTTATATATCTTCCATATATTAAAAACTTACGGAATGAAACTAGCACTGAAAAATTATCAGGAAAAACAATTATGGTATAAGAAATAATCTATTTCCTTTTTTTTTTTTTTTTTTTTCTGGAGGTAGTAAAGAAGGCATGATAGGGTTCTGTAATTGCTTCATTTGTTAAAAGCCATTGTAAATTATTCTGGCTTTGAAAAAAAAAAAAATCTTTTGTGTTCTTTCTCTAAGCTTCCATTACCCACTTCAAGGCTTTTACTTTGCTAGGCAAAGTGCTCAGAGCCAAGGGAGAAAAGCAGGGATGCTTAGTTCTGCTTCTCAGGTAGTGTCAATTACAGCTCTGGGAACCAGCCATTTCTGACATCGGTCTCTGTAATAGTTCTGTTCAGAATGGCTTGTGTCATCATGTCATCGACTTCATGTCAGAGAGACATACTTCAAAACAGGTACCAGGCTGAGCACACTGGTTTACAGTGACAATCAAATAAGCAGAAAAATAGTATCTTAATATCTCTGTTTTCTTTTCTGCTTTTTCATTCCATTGTTTTCAGTCAAAAATATGTATCTTACCTTTGGCAGGATTGTATACTGCTGTGTGAAATACCACCTGTTAGCAATTTATATCTTTGTGACTCACACATAGATTGTTATGTATAAAAAGAAATTAAAAAATATGAAAGAAATTAAATATGGTGTTACTTTGGCTTTCTCCATAATATAGAAATTTTCTTAGCGTGTTTTTAAAAAATGTCTATGATTTTAAAGCTTGAAAGTTATATTCTTATGTAGCTTTCTGTTACTTTGGATTATATATACTACAATGAGTATATATTTATTGTTATATTTCTTCATAGATATTTCATTGATCATAACACAGAAGAAGATAGGTATTTCACCATTGATGCTAGTACTGGGACCATTAAGACTGCCAAGATCTTTGACAGAGAGGAGACACCTTGGTACAACATCACGGTGGCTGCTTCTGAGATAGGTAAATAATATATTTGGCACATAGTATTAAATATAAAAATTAGAAAGGAAAGTAATAATGTTCAGATTTTTAGAATCACTATCTTGAGATGTTATGTTCTTTTTAACACCACTGAGTTTTTAGCCAGTCTGGATAAAGGAGAGCTTTCTGTGTGTATGCAAATACCCTAACTCTACAGAATGAGTAACAAAACGCCACATGCCTATGTGATTCCACCTGCGTAAATTTACCATGTTTTTCTGTATGTGACAGAAGGTGGCCAGTTTACCCAGGAACAGTTCCAAACATTCAGTGTCCTAAAATCAACAGCTTCACCTGTTTGTGTTCCACAGTTCACCTATCTTAGAAATTAACACAGTCTGAGAAATTCATCCTTCCTTCTTGTATTTACTATTGAACTATTTTAGTGAATTGGGTGTTAATATACCCAAGTTAATTTATAACTGACAGGTGCCTAGTAGTTGCTGATTATCAGGGTATACTTCTGGTCTTTTATTAGGCAAATTGCCAGTAAAGATACAATAAATACTTATTTGTGCATTTGAAAGTCCTCTATCTTTTATGAATTTCCATTGCCTCAGATAAGCCCTGGCTGAGTAGTCCCAGATAAATATTTTTACATGAGGTAAGGACAGTTTAAAGAAAATTTCAGTTAACCTGTTCATTACACGGTCTTTATTTTCTGCACAGTAAAAGTTGTAAAGTTAAAAAATTCAACAAAGAAAGTGAAGAAAAAAAAAAAATCCCAACCTGGATCAATAGCTTCAGTCCTGCTAAGCCCTATTTATGATATCATCTTTCCCCCTTTTTTTTTTTTTTTGGTGTGTGTGTGTGTGTGTGTGTGTGTGTGTGTGTGTGTGTGTGTTCCATCATTTCCACATATCAAAACGCAGGGTTTACATTTAACAGATGGCACTAACATTTTTGAGCCTGGTCTGCTTTCATCTGTTTCATCTCTGAGTTACAATGTAATCTGTTCTGCCACTAAATCACTAGCACATCCTACCAAATAAACAGCATGAACATATTTTATAAGGACAACAAGTTGTTTCTTATTATTGTACCTATTTTCACAACTAAATTGGCATTTTGAGCTATGCACTTTTCTATAGGAAATAGTAAAATCTCGAGTTTAATTGTTAGCTCTTTGAAAGAGAGACCACTGACACTTCTGTGTGCTTATCAGTGTCATCATATATATATATAATGTCCTATTTCAGTGAAGCATGAAGTAAAATATAATTTAAGCCTAATTGTGAGCAGGTGCACAGTAAATGTTAATTTGAAGTTAGATTTAAAAGCTACGTTGGGACACTGAAAAAAAAGGAGTAGTCATGAGTCCTTTTCTGGAAGCCATCAAAATGTAATTATTTTGCAGAAATAAATCTCAATAGCATAAAGCTTAAACATGGCTTTCTACACAGTATTTATTTCACATAGTCAAAAGAATGGTGGTATGTGTACCATGCTGAGAGAATAGAATGGACAAAGGAGGATTATGCTTATAACTAATACAGAATGGAATGAATAATATGAAAAAAGGAAGAGATAGTAGGGAAGGCGAAATGGATGACAGACAGACTGACTTAACAGGCAGACTTTCCTTGTGTCTACTTCTTCATCCATCTTCTTTTTTGCAGCAATTCGAAAATTACAACACTTGTACTCTTCCAGATCCATTGTGAAATTAGTAATTGTATCTACAGTGGAGCAAGGAGTGTATGTCATGTATTGTGCATCAGGGCCAAAACTCTTACTTTCAGAGCTATCTGTCCCATATCTACAGTATTTTATGTCATTTGCTTTAAAGTTCATGCACAAGGTGTTCCTGAACTAAGACTAAAGATGGAAAATAGGTCAAAGGCTATGACCAAAGTGTTATTTAGCTGTGGGAGTCTTCAAGTTTATTTGTCAGGGTAGAAGGCTTTTGTAGCTTCTGACACCACTTGCTTAGCCAGGAACAAAGCAGAACCTGGGAGGAGTGAGGCCCAGGAAGATTGTATTGCTTCAACAACAAGAGGTGCTCTGCAGAAATAAAGCATTGGTTATAATTAGTTTCTTGTTTTCCTCTTTGACTTTGTGCTATATTTCACTGATAGAATTCAGTTTCTACTTATCATCCTTACTGCAGCTGTCTGTAGCTAGACTTATTTTAGATACATGAAATTTAGAATCAGCATTATATTTCTACCCTCATTTGTATGATATCTTCATGCCTTATTCTTTCTGAACCTTTGCTTTCACTTTTCACTCAGGATGTGATATACACTGCATTGGTCAAATGTCCTCTCTGAAATCAGTGGAAGATCTACTACTTTCCTCTGTGGGAGTAATGCTGATGTAATAATCAGTGGATTTTTTTTTTCCTGTTTATGCTCTAGTTCTCAAAGCACACCAGAGTTCCTTACTATAAGAATGGATGGGCAATCTTTTTTTGTCTTTAATGTGCTTAAATAGCTTTAAACAACAGCATCCAGTGAGGAAGAGTGAATTTTGGTGTCCAGAAGCTCTTGCTTTGATTCTTTCAGTACTGGTACTTCCTGAAATCTCCTTGTGATATTAGGGAATAAGATGATAAAGTAATAGTATATTTTATATTGTAGGATCTACAGACTATGTCTGAGGCAGGGTGAAGGAGTAGTAGTAGGAGGATTTTAAAATTCAGTTTCACATAGAATTATTCATTTTTCATTGGCTTTTTAGAAAACTTTGAAAAAAAATTAAAAATCTATTTGAAAGAGGGATGAGATAGAATTTTCTTGGCTCTACTAAAGTTTTTTAAACAAGTCTTTGACAAGAATAATGAAAATAGGAAAATACAGAGCAAGTGCATGGCGTTTTATAACAGATCAGAGACTGATTCAGAGAAAGAAATGCAGTCATAGTAAATGTCTGTCCCTTTGGAAGTGGAAGAAGTTAAGGCTGAGCTATTTTAAGGACTGGTGTAGAATCTGTCAATTAGAGTTCTTCATAATGATAGTACTCAATGATAGGAAGTGATTCAAATTCCAAAATAACCTCCCTAGATTCGAAGAATTAAGGAGGATGAAGATGGATTATTGTAAGAACAAGAAACAGAAGTATGGGCTAGATAAATGAAGGATGAAGTAGACTGAAAATTGTCTGAAACAGAGGTTCAAAGGACTGTGACCAGCAGCCTAAATTGCAGCTGAAGGCCCCAGTGGCTGATATGGGGTACGATACTATTTAACCTCTTCATTAATGACCCCATTGGTGGAACAGAGTGCACTCTTGGCCCCTTTGCATATGACACGTAACTGGAGTAATGGCTGATTCATTGTGCTGTCAACCAGAGGGACCTCCACAGGCCAGAGAATTGCATGAACAGGAAATCTCATGAAGTTTAATAACAGGAACTTCAAAGTCCAGCCTCTGGAGAGGAATAATCCTCTGCAAGACCCCACAGACAGTGCCAACTGTCTGGAGAGTAGCCTTTGAAAGAAGGGTGTGGAGGTCCAGGTGGATGAAGGCTGAACATGAGCCAGCAATTTGCCCTTGTGGCAGAGAAGGGCACCAGCACTCTGCACTGTGTGAGTGTTGTCAGCAGGTTGAGAGAGGTGATCCTTCTCCTCCGTACAGCACTGGTGAGGGCACACATAGGATGCTGGACTAAGTCCAGTGAAGGGGCATGAAATCATTAAGGACTGGAGTGTCTCTCATAGGAGGAGAGGCTGAAAAAGCTGGGACTGTTCATCCTGGAGATGAGAAGGCTCAGAAGGATCTTACCAGTGTGTTTGAGTAACTGTCAGGGGGAGTTTAAAAGGTGAGTAAAGATGACCAATATGAGGAAAGACTCATCTGAGTAGTATCCAGTGAAATAGCAGGAAGCAATGTGCATAAATGGAAATACAGAAAATTTCATTTAAACCAAATTAGAAAAATGGGTTCACTGTGGGATTAATCAAAAATTATGACAGGTCGCTTAGAAAGATTGTGGATTCTCTATTCTTGGAGATATTCAAAACCCAGCTGGACATGGCCCAGAGTGATGCACACTAGTTGATCCAGCTTTGAGCAGAGGATTTGAACTTGCTGATATATGGAGGTGCCTTCCAAACTCAATGATTCTGTGATTTTATGATACTGGGAACTCTGTTTTGAATGTGGAAAAGAAAACAAATTGTGATGTATTCTCAAAGAAAACAGGTGATTTTAAAAATAACTGTAAGTGATTCAATTAAGGTTTCTTTCAAGTATATAGTTGTGTGGATAACAAACACAAAACCAACAACAACAGCAAAACTGCAAATCACAGTCCCTGCAAGAGAAAGTCACTAAATGCAAATGGATGGACTTTTGCTAGTTCCAAAGGCAATTTCAGTTAGAAAAATAAACACGTACTTCAAAGTTTTTCAAAGAAGTCCTGCAAATAAGACAAATAATAGTATCCTTGAAGCTCAATAAGAAGGAATAAAAGCCGCAGGGAGAAATAAACACTGATGATTGAGGGAATCAGAGAATGTCTTGATCTGAGAATCAAAGTGAGGATTATAGCTTTCACTAGAAATTTCTACTTAGAAATATAGCAAGAAATACTGTGACAGAAATTCCTTTTAGATGTTATTTATAACAACAGAACTGACTGTGTTTGGTATTTGCCAAGTAGACACTGAGCAAACCAACTTCTAGATATGGCTTTCAGATGATGCTAACATCAAAAGATTGCTGGAATTCATAAAGTACTGAACATTTAGATGGATAATAACCATGCTTGAAATTAGAAACACAATTTTTGAAAGCAAGCTAAGTGCTTATATTTCAAAGATTTTAAAGTTACTTTCTGTTGGGAATTTTTTTACATATTTATTTTATGCAGCTGGTAAGCATACCAGTATGTAAAGTGGATTTCTGTGTTTACTAGATCATCAATAGTTTTTTTGATGGAGTTGTGGTGTTTGTGACTGTCTCCAAAATGCTCTGCAATGGCTGAGAATGGAAAAGTAGATAATTTCCTGCTATTTTCTTAAAGAACCAAATTAAATACAATGAGCACACAAATTTGTCTTTGAAGGGTGAATAAAGAGTTCCTAATTTGTAAACTGTGGAGAGGCTGTAGAGAACAGGAGAAGAGAAATAACAGTGTTCCTGCCAGGTTCTGTCAGATCTCCAAGACTTAAAGAAATGCTATCAAGAGAGTGAAAAAAGACCACCTGAAAGGATACTGGATATACAGAGCTTTGATACTACAATAGAATAGAAATCAAAGTAGTTAAGAGACGTCATCATGCAATTTGATTTTACAGGAAAAAATCCCAAAAATACTTCCCCACCCCCCCCACCCCCCGGCCCGGAATCTCCAAGGTATTAGACAAAACCAGATATTGTTAAAACCCAACAAAGCAAATGTATTTGTCCTTGTTTATATATCTTCTGTATTTAATTTGCCATGCATATTCTTGATGGTAGCTTCAGGGAAAAAGATGTCGAAGTGTTGAGTTAGAGCAGTACTTAATTGACAAAATATTCAATACCCTATGATGTGGTATTGAAAGGATACCAGGAAAATACAACCATTACAAAAAACAAACAAACAAACAAACAAAAACATATTCAAAGAAATAACTTTTAGATATGTTTTCATAGAGTACCCTGTTCAGAATTAAAATATATGAAAAGGCAGGAAAGCTCACAAGAATGAGTTTGGAAGAGTTAGTTTCCAAAAATTAGAGTAAAAACCATTGAAATGCATTTTCCAATTATAAGCAGTTTTTTAGTTGGCACATTTTGGTAGAAACAGTAACAAAGATATAGTTACACAATTCAGATGAAAACAAGATGCACAAAGACAAATGTTAGTTTGCAGCAGTGAAATATAAAACCCCTTGACATGTTGAATGAATAGAGTAGTGAAAGGCCTATAATTACATCAAATAAGCAGATGAAATATATAATCATGGTGAGGTGAGGTTATCTTTTCTTTAGAATCACAGGGGTATTGCCAATTCATAATGCCATCAGTGAACAGCAAGTTATGAGAAGAATTTGACAGTTCTTTTTCATGTTTTGTGGTTGCATTGCAGCTGGAAAGACATTACGAAGATTTTGGTAGGATATTAAAATATATTATTCCTGATAGTACTACATGTGACTGTCATATGAAGGAGAACTGAAGCTAATGTGGAAATGTAAAGTATACATAGTATTCCATACTATTAAGAGGCACACTAATTTATTTTACAAAAAGTGAAATCAAAAGATAAAAGTACAAAATCAATTTGTTTATTTTCAAATCTGAAAAAAATATGTACATTGTCTGAAGGAAATAAGTCTATGGAGTAATATGTTCCCAGACTACAATCTTGAAAAAATTAGAAAAGGACAATTTATGGCAATTCATTTTATAATTTTAATTTTTTCCACATAATCAAGAGTACTTCTAATGCCTTGTTACAAATAATTAATTTTTAGAAAATGTTCTCTTTTCACTATCTTTAAAAAAGTAACCTAAATCAGGTCCAAAATGCTGTTACAGTGTTAGAATCAGCTAGCCCTCTGTATCTGGTGGAGAACAGGATGATTGTTTAATACCAGTGAGTTTGTTCCTAGTTTTGTGTTTCAGTTTTTCTTTGAAGTGAGCTCTTTTCTTACAATAAATAAAAAATGTCATCATAGTGATTTTTGGTCTCAATTTTTTTCTTGAAGACTAATAGGTTTTTTAACAATAGAGAATAGATTTAAATAATGAAATTCATTCAGTTTTTTTAACATCACTACAGGGAAATAGAGTCTTATGTATTGTTTTGCTACATTTGCAATTATCTCTGTAAGTACATTACAGAAGCAGAAATAACTTTTTTGCCATAAACCCTGCCTTCACCAGGAAAAAATAATCACATACAATCTTCATCTTTATTTTTCCAAGAAACAGAATCTGCCACGAAAGTATTTCCCTAAATTTGAAAAAGTTTAAAGTAGATTTTAAAAGCTACATGATCTGAGTTTTAAGACTGTATTTGTTATGGAATAGTGACAAACTGGGTATCTGCTCTTTTTAATTGTGAGAACTAGCCACAGTACTGGTACGCTATCCAAATGTCCAATGATACACTGTTTATTTTCTGCCTTGGCAAGCTGCCTACTAATACATCACAATCAACATGAATTCATAGAATCGTAGAATCATTAAGGTTGAAAAAACTTCTAAGATCATTGAGTCCAGACATCTAGCCTGAAGAAAAGGAGGCTCACGGGGGATTTTGCTTCTCTCTACAACCTGAAGGAGGTTGCAGAAAGATGGGGTATGATCTCTTCTCCCAAGTAACAAGTGATAGGACTAGAGGAAATGGTTTTAAGTTGTTTAGTCTGGGTGTTTGGAAAAAGGTTCTTCAGTGATAGTGTGGTCCAGCATTGGAACAGGCTACCCAGGAAAGTGGTGAATCACTATCCCTGGAAGTGTTCAAAAACTGTGTGGATATAAAATTACCTGTCATTCATTTAAATGAACTTACCAATGCAATAAGGAAAGCCTACACAAAACTAATAAAAAATCCAACAGTTGTTGAAAGGCAACTAGTTCTCCATCCTCCTCAGGAAGTGGTGCTTCTAATTCTAATTTCAATGTTTATTCCCTGTTTATGTTGGTTTAGTCATTGGCTTCTAGGCATGCTGGATTTTCTTCTCCACTGTTTCTTTGGGGATCATAAGCTATGATGAAGATATTCCTACATTGTCATCTGAACGTGGTGTAGGGTATGGCTCTTCTTGGTTACCAAGGTGGCTTCCCAAGGAAGGGTTAGATTTGGGGATCACATGGCATTTGTTTTCCTGTTTAAGGCTTTGTGAATCTGTAACAGAATCTCAGATGTTTCTGGCCACAGAACCAGAATATTTTATGGTACTCTGATTTATCAGGAGATGAGGAGGTGAGCACCAACATCGTTTATGAGCTGCAGAATTTTGCTTGCATTAGGGCTGAGGGGGTTTCCAGCTTGATAGCTCTAAATGTGTTCAGTCTGCTGCAGTTCTGTGGTCATTGCTATTGCTACTGTAGCTGCTGCTTCTGTCACTATGATCTAAGAGAAGTGAGCAGTGCCTTCAGGTTTGTGTTCATCAGTGAAAGCTAAATTTTGCTACAAGAAGAAAATAAAACCACTTCTAGCCAGCTACAGGTAGCAATATTTAAAAGTACCCACTACCTTAAAAAAAAGCAGACTAGAAAATTGCACTTATTACTAGATTCTGCATAATTTTTCCATGCCAGAAAATTTAGTTTATCACATATACACCATCCTCAATTAAGCCCTGTATTTTCTGAATATTGCAGCTCTCACATATTATACATTTTTTCATCACTTTAATTCTGCATCAGTAGGTATTTTATCCTTCCTAGATCTGTTTATTATTCTAATTATTCTAATTTGTTAAAACTAATCTTTCTTAGAGAAGTGTGATGAGCCCTTTCTACTTTTCTTTAAAAAAATATGCTATAGATAGTTAGTTGAATTTCTTAAGTATTGGTTTGCCTCATAAGTTCTTGGAAAGATGTCAAAATGGGGATTATATAGTAGAGTTAAACAATTCAGAACTGTTTAAGTCTACCAATCTGGAAAAAAAACAAACAAGCAAAAAATTCCACACGAACAAACAGAACAAGAAAACAAAACAGGCAAAAAGCAAATAAAACCACATGTTCATGTCAGGATTTCTGTTCTGAAAGTCATTCAGGTAGAATTTATTTTCATAAAGCCCATGGGAATTTTGTTAATGAAAAGGAAGTCTCAACAGCAGTAGCTGTATTAAAAAGCTTCTTCAATAGTAGCTGTAATGAAAAGCTTCTTCAATAGGGATTTTAAAGTTTGCCTACAGAAACTAATGGAAGAGAAGATTCAAGGCTTCAGAGTGGCTGTTGATAGGGTCTTCTGTAAATTTTTAGTGGACTTGCCAGTGGAAGATCTGATAATGAAATTGATTCACTTTACAGATCCATAGTATTCTGGAAAAGATCTGTTCTGGGAAAAATCTCAAGCATAAGAGAGCAAGTCCCTAGCATAGGTGAATCAGAACAATGTTTCTGCTTCAATTACTCCTTAAAACAGGAAGCATTCACATTGAAAAATCTACTCTAGAGGCATAATGCTAATAGGACACAGAATGTTTTATAATGTACAGGCCTGAAATTTATGTCAGCACTGATTATCTTAAAACTGGAAATCTGCCAAACTGCTGCAGAAAATTTGTCTGATTAACAAAAATGTGCTACTGAAAGGGCCTGTTATTGGAGTGGTTTAGTGATCAGAAGTGAATTGTATACCTGAAAAAGACTGAAGTTTATATTGATTCAATAAATCAAATCTTTAAAAAAAAAAAAAAAAAAAAAAAAAAAAAAATAAAAAGAAAAAAGATTTCATATGCTTCAATTCATTCTCATTCTCTTCCTCTGTTATAAAATGTTCTGTCATCTTGCATGCAAATCTATGTTGTCTGCACAATCTTCAAGACTGTTTTCGTAAGTGCTGTTAATACTGTCCCAATTAGCATTTTCTAGTGAGCAGGCTGTCAGTATGGAAATTTGCCTGCAAATGTCAGTGATCCCATGAGGTAACTGCTTCCAAGAGATACTAATAATACCTTGCACATTAAGAACTCTTTCAAATTGGAGAGGTATTTATAAATTGTTTGTACTGCAAAGCAGCTTCAGAAGAAATAAAGGTGAACCTTTTGAGTCTCCATAAAATCTCTGGGTGAAAATACTACATACCTAACTGACCAGAGTCTGGTCTGGGTAGTAATGACTGGCATGCAAGAGGACACATTTAAGGTGGGGTGAAGAGGTCTGCTACAGTATACTGGAACAAAAATATTTACCTTTTTTTGCCACACACTGGACATAAAAGGTTGATTTTTCTTTCCTCGGCGACTATTCAAACATGCCAGACCTACAGAGCAGTCCTCTATCTCTGGTACCCTCTGCCCTGTGCTCTTCCTGCTTTTTCGCTTCCTTCCTCTTAGATGTATTCTGTCACCTTATACCTTTGAAGATGGCCCTGCTTTGAGCCAGAGACTGGACCAGTGACCTCTGGAAGTCCCTTTCAACTAAGATTTTTCAGTGATCCTATGATTATCTGATAATCACAACTTTTTCTGCCTTCTGGCTAAAACTCTCTGGAGTTTCCTCTAGTATGAAAATCCTCAAATTCTTCATTACAGTTTGTGAATACTCTCTAAAATAGATTTGTTCATCTTTAACCCTTAACTGTCATCTCTGCCTCCCATCTCCTTTACATGCTTTTATCTGCTCTTTTTTTATGTGCATTGTGTCCTTCCTTTCATTTCCCACGTCGGTTCCAGAATAACTTGCATTTGACTTAAGTGGCTTAAGACTCATACCATACTTCCCACCCTTTTTAATTACTATTTTTTTCAAAACAGTTAATGAAGCACAGCAAACACATTTCAATATTTGCTACCTGAATTTCTGTGGCTGTATCTAGCTCTCATCTAGTCCTTGTATTAATAAAACACTTTTAAATCAAGGATGTCAAGGAATATTGAGTACTTCAAAGGCCTTAATACCCCCTTGTGTGTTTTGCAGACAATCCTGGGCTAGTGAGCCATGTTCCAGTTGGTGTTAGAATCCTGGATATCAACGACAATCCTCCAGAGCTTGCCAGAGATTATGATGTAGTCGTCTGTGAAAATGCAAAGCCTGGTCAGGTAACTCCTACAATTATCTTTGTCTCAGCATTAAGGAAAAAGTACTTTGTTAATGTAAGGCGTCAGAAGTTTCATTTGGGGAACATATCATAATTATTTTTTATTTCATTTTAGTATTTCACATTTGATTCAACTTTTTAACTGTGTTAGGCAAAAGGGAGAAAATTTGGGAATTTGTTGAATATATCTTTCTTGTTGCTGCAAAAAAAAAAAATACCCAAACTATTGGGTAGTAACTAAAGTAAACTAAAGGCAAGTGAAACTTTCATCTTGTCAGAAAAGTGATGGAATTTGAGAAGCCACTATCCTAACAAAGTGAATGAAGCAGATTTAACATCTCTGATCAAAGTGTCACATAGTAGCAAGGTTTCACACAAAGCTCACTGAAATGGCTGGTGAACATGGCTGACATTCTCACTTTTTGTATGTTGATTGCCCTTGTCTATGCAGGGTCATTATGGAAAAGATGTTGACTGAGTTTTTCACAACTATGAGCATGGGGAGGGGCAGAACTGAGAGTAAATAGCTGAATCACATTCTAGCCACCGTTCCTGTGATTGATACACTTCTTTGCAGTCCAGGGTTTGACAAATTTACCAAGTGCCTTTGCTTTTCTGCATAGATTTTTTATCCACCACACCATGCTAGTTTTAAATTATTGCACAGGTTGTGTGTTTCAATTATGAGCTCATATCTTTCCTGAGGAATATATTACTAGTAATAACATTTCTTTTCATGAAATGGTTAAAAGCAGTGTACATAAATGCATGGTGGCATATTTCTTAAATTTTAAAGCTGAGACTATAAAAATGCTGTACTTCATCTCACTATTGCCTGATGAAAGTTATCTTCACTCTAACTGACCAAAAGCTGACACCTAAAGAGCAGTATAAGAGCATGGCAAGCATGTATGGTATTTACTCCAAGTACTTTCCTGGTCTCAGATCATTTGCATTTCATTTCCTGATCCAAATGTGGTTTCTGTATTTTTAATAATTCCTTAGTAACCACTTCATATGAATCTGCCTAGCTTTTCCTACAAGAAGTGTAATGTTTTGATATTTGCTACCTCATGTAGCAAGGAATTTTACAGTTTAATTGCATGCTTCAATAAGACCTACCACGCCTTTCTTTTTTTTTTTAATTTTTTTTTTTTTAATCTTCCCTTGCTGTGTTCAATCGATATTTACCAGTTCTTGTGTTGAGGGAGAGAGAGAGAGAGTGCAGTTGATCCCTGTTTGTTATCACTGTGCCTCACATAAATCTAGCACATTGCCCCTTAGCTGTCTCTTGTCCAGACTGAAGAGTCCTACTTTACTGGAACAATCCGTGATAAAGCCCTTCTAGACTTTTGATCATTCATCTTTTCCTCCTTTAAACTTTCTCCAATTCCTCTCTATTCACCTTGAGAAGGGGAATCAAGATTCAAGATGCAGGTATGCAGTGGTTTATAATTGTTATGACAGCCTATGCTTCATAGTATATGATGATCTCTGCTTTGCTCTTTAGTACTTTCATAGCAATTTCTAACAGTGGCTTTGCTTCTTAACCACTAGTAAGTACTGAATGCAAAAAACTGCCTGCCATAACATTAATATCATTAATAGTCAGCTCAGAGATCATCATCATGTATGTGAAGTTAAGACTTTATGTCTAAATATAATGAATTTCACCCATCTTTGTCTGACTACTGAGTATAGGAAGGTCTTTAACGTCAGCCCTTCCTTTTTCAGTTTTACTGAACAACTCAGTATCGTAAGTAGATTTGGTGGTCTGATAATCATACTCTTTATAAGATGTTTATTATTACACTGACCAATAAGTGGCCCAGCATACACAGGAAATTTCTGTGCCTTTCTCTTCTTGTGGAACAGATGATTTATTGAAGAGACCTTCCCTCTTATGTAATGACTAGTTTTCTTCAATGTTCTTACTGAGACACCTCATTCAAAGCTCTGGAAAATCTAAGTACATAATAAGAATATCTCTCATTAAATGCTTATTAAAGTAAAAAGTGTTTTCTGAAAACCTCAAATAAAGCCAAATATAGAAGAATTACAATTTGTAAAAGACTGAGAAAAAAAAAAAAAAAAAAAGATAAAGTCTCAAGCATTGGTTACAATTGCTTTCAGCTTATTCTGATATTTTTTAAATTATATAATTTAACAATAAACGTTAAATTGCTACAACCATCAATAAGCTTAAGCACGCAGTAAAGCTAGCTCAGAAATGCAGTTTGCAAGGGATGTTGTTGCTGGTAAGTAGCTAATGTTTTCTAGCAGTTTTAGTTCTCCAATAGCAGTTTTACAAATGGTAACTTATGAGAGAGATCTTTAAATGGTACAGTAGCATTAGCATTTGCTCCCTCTTTGGGTCAACGTTGTATTTCTCTCTGAGCTATTGTTGCAAGTGTGAATGACTCCTGACCTCTGTAACACTGCAGTTTAATTCCTGAGATTAATGCTGCCATGAGGGACTCTACAAGCAGTCCTTCAATGTCAAAGGCTGGAACAACTTGGTGTTGTATACTTAAACTAAGAGGACATACATGACATGCACTATTTTTTATTTGCAATGCACAACAAGTTTTCAGAAAAATTGTGACACTATTGCACTATACAAAAACCAAACCAGAACACAAATCAAAACACAAAAGTTCATGGGTCTTTCTCAGAAGATGTTATTATCTAGTCTAAGAGGAAAAAAAAAAAAAAAAAAAAAAAAAAAAACCCAAAAAAAAAAAACAAAAAAACCAATGGAAAAACCCC
>JAWWTY010000077.1:74406875-74446590 GCA_035222235.1 Margarornis squamiger
TATTCTCATAGTAAAAAAAAAAAAAAAAAAAAAAAAAGAAGAAAAAAAGACAGTGTTCAACAAATACTAGGGAGGGACAAATAAACAAGGATTGCAGAACAAGGCGAGTGTTCCATATGCTAAAAAGCGTTCCCAGCTGGCTGATTTTGAATCACTGAATAGGCAATATTACTCTGAGTTTTTCTTCATCTTAAGGGAATGCTTCATAAGCCTTATCCTTAAAAAACAAATTCTGTACTGTTAGGGACATCTGCTTGACTAGGGCTTTCAGGCTGGGCTCCAGCTCTGCACTGTCCTGAAAGAGTCCTTATTTCTTTCCTCAGTAGATCCATTTTGAAAGTATTACATGCAAGATAAACTAACCAGTAGATTGCGAATGGAAGATATTTTGTCTTTGCTTGTTTGTTATCAGAAGACGCTTCTATGAAGAGAATCAAAGTATCATCTAATCATAGAGCCTCTGTCTCCTGCTTCTTTTTCCCTCAATTGTTCTATTTTTTGCTTAAAAGAGCCCCAACCCAATAGCAACAACAAAAAATCCAAACCAAAAATGCCTTAACAGCCTAATGCTTAAGCTTAAAGGACCACCCCTAAGGCATGTCAAAAAGAAAATGCTTATGAGAAGATGATCATTTCCATGATGTATGACAGCTTTAGTCCCTTAGTAATCATATTGTTGTGAAGATCAAGTATCTACAACAGATTCCAGGTGAAGCCTGGTAGATATTATACATTAAAGTAGATAAAGCAGCTGTGATTTTATCTTAGATGGCATTTTGACTTTAAGAATCCTGACTTCTAGACATATACTGATTTTGTGAAGGATTGTGAAATTTAGCCAATTTAAAAAAATGACATTTTGCAATCTCCTACAAAGGAAATCAATGTTAGCTGGCAAGGAATGCCTCTAATATGTGTTTGTTGTGTGTATATTTGCTTGTTTATTGATTCAGTTCTAAAAGGGATCTGACTAGAATTTAGCACCTGCTCTCTGTCCTCTGCAATTAGTTCTCAGTTCTTGGAATTCCCTTTTTTTGCCAAGTCTTGCCTTTAAAAAAAAATGGCATAGCCCTTCAGTTTCATTCTATCAGTGTTGTCAGCTGAGCTTTACTGCAGCTGAGATTATGTCTCTACATTTTTATTTTAATCAGCTTTGGTAAGGTGCCTGTTAATGTCTGCTAATAGGCTATTAAGTAGTTGGCAAATTAATTAGAAAAGGGTTAACAGTACATTTGGGCATCAGTAGGACACATACTTTTGTTTCTCACCTCTGAATGAATGTCTTACAAATCTTTTCTGAAAGAGTGTGAACTTTTTTTTTTTTTAAACATGTTCTGGCCTGTCCTATTAAACATACAATGTTTATTTTGTACATGGAAAAGCAGGATTTATATAACATTTGGTGCTATATTTTTTTGCATAAATGACGGATTTCTGTGAATGTGTGAATTTCCTTGTGCAAAATCAGGGAATATTGAGTTATAAAGTTACTCTCAAAACTAAATAATTTTTATACTAGTCTTGTGGCACTGAGGCCTTGATCAAAGATATTTTTATTGCAAAATGACCTGCTCTTGAAGCAAGATTCTGTAAAATGTCACTGAATGTTTTGTGTAGGAGAGGGCAATAGGACAAAAATTTATCCCCTAGGCTGTCAAATAAAAGCTGAATGTGCATGGCAAATTGACTTATATTTCTCAGAGAAACAGCTATGAGGATTTTTAAATATTTCATAAATTAATATTTTTTATGGTCTTATCTGAAGCTTTTACTCTGTGTATGGTATTTAACAGTATTTTTAGTATTTGAATAATAACAGAAATTGATTCTTTTAAACAAATTCTTCCATCACCACTTTTTTTTTTTTTCTTGACTCACCTCACCTCATACCATTGAAGAGAATGAACTAAATATATTATGAACTAAATATATATAGCTAAGAAAATCTTGTATTTCTGTTTTTACATGGTGGTTTAACTAACAGTTTTGCCACCTTTGCAAAATTTAGTAATGAACAATTAGCTTTTGCCAAACCAATACTTCTAACCAATATTTTAACCAAACTTTTAATCAATATTGCCATGACTTTGGTAAACTGCATGATTATAGATGCTTCTGACTGTTTAAGATTGATCTTACTTTGCTATACTTCAGCAAAAAAAGTATTATGGCAAACTTAAAATATTCTTAGCAACCATCATGTGTGTTGTTAATTGTCTCAGGTGTGTATAGTCAATGCAATGTACTTTGCTGTATATAGTAGGTAGAATAAGCATTATACCCTATTGAGTAGTCATGGTGTAACCTCAACTGGCAACTCAGCCCCACATAGCCACTCACTCACTCCCCCACAGTGGGACGAGGGAGAGAATCAGGAAAGTAAAAGTGAGAGGCAGTTTATAGGTAAAGCTAAAGCTGCATATGGAAGCAAAGCAAAACAAGGAATTCATTCACCACTTCCTGTGGACAGGTTTGGCTATTGCCAGGAGAGCAGGGCATCACGTGTTGCAATGGTGACTTCAGAAGACAAACACCATCACTCCAAACATCCCCTTCTTCCTTCTTCTCCCCATCTTTATATGTGAACCTGGCACCATATGGTCTGGAATATTGCTTGGATCAGTCAGGTTCAGCAGTCTGGCTGTGTCCACTCACAACTTCTTCTGCACTCCCAGCCCCCTTGCCAGTGGGGTGGTACAAGCAGCAGAAAAGACCATGACACAGTGTAAGCAGTGCTCAGCAATGGCAAAAACATTCCGTGTTATCAACACTGTTTCTAGCACAAATCAAAACCTCAGCCCCATACTAGTTACTGTGAAGAAAATTGACTTTAGTGCAGCCCAAACCAAAACACACTTCAAAATGTATTTGTTATGCTGCTTGTATGTGAATGGAGGTAGGGAACTGTGTGCTGGCTTTCAGTTTTAAAACAGACCAAACCACTTGAGTCTGCACTGTTTATAGGTCATGATCAGTCCAGACAGTCTACAACTGAACACTGAACAGAAAAATTCTCATGAAAAGAGCAATTTCCCTCCCCCTTTTACATTTTCTTCAGGATATCTATGAGCTCTGTGCAGCAGTTTGTGTGGGCTTCACTACCTATATCACAAGAACAACCTTTATTGGATTCCACTTTAGCACTTGAGTTTCAAGACCCAGCGTGAAAATTAAAGCTGAGGTAGGAACACTGTTTGGTCCCACATTCCAAAAGCTTAGATCAGTTTTAGTTGGAAGCAAGTTTTAAAAACCACCAGGGCTTTTGAAGGTAAAGCCCTGCTTTTCGAAAATATCTCTTTGGTACGTTGTTGCTACATCTAGTTGTGTTCCGTTTTGGGCAAACCAAACTAAAACCAGGAGCGGTTGCTGCTCTTCCTGTTCTGTTCTCTGGCAATTTAAAACCGACTCTTGACAGGAATTTTAAACAGAAATATGGCCATTTTAGATAATTATTTTTATTAACCAATATTGACGTGCATCTAATTATTAGGATGACAAGCAGATGATGCATCACATTGCCATCCTCGTCCAGCCTGTCTTTTGGCTCCATAAAAACTGATGTTTAGCTGAAACTGTATTTTCTAAATTCATCAGGATGCAATGCAGATGGTGATAATCTCTGTACCAGGTCCTGAAAATATCAAAGCGTCCAATAGTACAGATCCTTTATATGCTTCTATATAACTCTGAAGTGTGGTTCCTAAAATATTTCATGCTAGAGGAATCAAGCTAATGGCCCAGTTGTTTCATCTGTTGAATCTAGCAGCAGTCAAGTAGAAAATTAAAATAAGGGAAGCTTGAGCGTACTGCTGAGGTCAGGTACTCTCTGGGTCAAGCTCACATTTCAACACATTCATTGTTAATTTTTGTTTCAGGTAATTCAGACTATCACTGCAACTGACAAAGATAACTCTGCAAATGGAGCAAGATTCCATTTTTCTCTGGATGAAGGGCTTTCTTTGAATCCCAACTTCACTCTAAGGAACAATGAAGGTAAATCAAACACATAAATCTCAAAGAAATGGGTCCCTTTTTTCTGGGTTGATTTAACTGAACAGAACAATTTCTATGTGTTTCTTGACAGAAAGGAAAAACTATAATATATTATCACTGTATTGTCAGATATCAAGGACGTGCATATACAGCATATGCCAAACTACTAATAATCAGATACTGCGTTTTTTTTTAATATTCCACTTAATTTTAACATATGTACTTGCACTGAATTTTATCATATATACTTCATACCTTCAGGAAAGTTTTTTAAAAAGTGGATTAATGAAAGAGATGTTGGCAATTTGGCCTATTTTGGGGTGAAATAAGGTTCTGGGTACTGTCAAGGTTATTGCCAATTATTGCTTGGAGGAGAAAATAAAAATGTAAGGGGCGTTTTACAGTTATGACATCAAGAACATGTCCTCCAGTGCTTCCTGGATGATAGCTTATCACTTCATGCCCTTCCTAACAAAGTGTGCCTGAAAATTACAAGCAGATAGGCCAAGACGGAAAACAGCCATCAGAGTCACCAACACAAGTCTTTCTGAACATTTCTTGAACTGTACCCCTCAAGCTTTCCAAAACCCAAACCCAAATTATCTGACTCTTAGTTGAGTATTGATTTGTGGTCTTCATTTTTCAACCTGATGAAAATAGGATTGAACCTTAAATGTTTGTCTGAATTTTCCTCTTGTGCTTTTGTGTATGTGTGTATTATGTGGTATGCCTGTGTGGAGGTGTGGGGGATTGGCTTTATTTTACAGTTATATATTTTCAATAATATATTCAGTTATATATTTCTGTAAGACCTTCTGAGGTCTTACGGATCACTAGACACCTGTAAAGTCTGAGAAGCACTGACTCTATCACTGGTACATATGGTGCATGCAGTGATATTGAGACTGTTCTTTACAGACTCTTTTACCTGTTTGTAGAAACTTTCATTAAACTTTCAGTATAATGTTCTTAAAGAATCTGTTCCAACATGTAACTATACTTACAGCATAAAAAAAATATTGTCATGCTATTTGTTTGGACTATGTTAATGTACTTCATGTTCTAGTTACAAAATAGCTCAATAAAATATATATCAATATAAATAAGTAATAATAAAATTTAAAGGGCTAATTCATGTATTAAAAATATTCCTTAAGTGAGACTGCAGCCCTTTTCTAGATTAGTGTATCAGTCCCACTCAGACTGTCATGGAACATTATAGCAAAAGCCAGACAGTTGTTCCTGAAATAAAGGAGATGTACTGTTAAGTATTTTTGTATATTACTCTAAGTTTCAAATAAACTCGTTGAGTATTGGACTGTGGTCTCATGGAAGACCATGGGCATGTTCATTTCAGTACAAGATACTAATATCAAGAAGTGCTTTTGAATAACTCTATTAAAATTGTGGTTCATGATAAAGTAGACATTTTATAGTTTTGAACATATTTTAGTCTGGATCTGAATTATATGTGTTTTTACTACATATGTTATTAACTACACAGGTTTATAAGAGTGTGAGAATTTTTAATAAATCTTTGATGCAGCAATGTCACGCTTTGAATAGGACTGTGCAGCACTAAGTACTTGCTGTTTTCTTGTTACTTCCCCAAGAACAATGAGCAATGACTTGAGAACCAACAGCAGAAAGCAATGTTTGGACTAACCTAAATTGGATTTGACAGGGGGAAGTAGGGGAAGGAACTGAAAAGGGTGTCTTTTAAGGTAAAAGCTTATTCTGCATTATGTTTTTATTTCACCTAAGGAGTACAAAAGTATGCACTTCCTCTAGCATCTTGAATAAAACTTCTCACATACAGAAACTCCGAAAAGTGTAACCTCCAAAATGCCCACATAATTAGCACAATGATAGTTTAGCTAAAATAATAACAAGTAATTTATCTTTAAAAAATGCATTTTTACTGTTTTGCTTGGCACATGACCCTTTGAATGTACTGCCTAAACACTGCCTTTTATTGGGACCTTTTCCTTGTGATACATTCTATATATAAAATATCACTGAAACACTTATGAAGTGCATTCACAATATGCAGTTATCTAGCATTTACAGCTTTCATATTTGTCATCTATTCCTATTCAAAAATGGAATTTCTGTTGCTTTCTCGTCTAGGAAATAGCTGAGAGAAAGTGGGCAGAAAAGGCCTTCCTTATGTCTGTGGCAAGTCTGCACTTTTGAAAACTCATGTTTTTGAGCATCAGCTGTTAAAAATAATCAGAATTCTCTTAACACAAGACAGCTGTTATTTTTACATTTGGATTTAGTAATTTTATAAAGGCTGGCATTCATGAGGGTTTTATTTGTTTCTTTGCCATGTTAAAGGAAAAAACTCCAGAAATTGTAAAAAGATAGTTTTCAATAATATTTTGCAGAATGGTAAAAAGCAAATTTTTGATGTCACACTGAAAGTGGTAATCAGCAGTAGCTGTATCTGTCACTGCAAAACTATGTTTCTCTTGCAGGCATCTTCAAATCCAGTCATCTTCTCCTTTTATTTGTTCAGAACAAAGGTTTAATTTCATAAAAATCTCAGTAGACATTTTCTTCCTTTGTTTTCATAACCAAAACAGCAGGGTTTTTTTTGAGTCCAAATAGACTTTTGTGGGAATGTTCCCCTACTGCCTTATTATCAGTACACTCCACAGCAGTACACTGGACCTTCAAATATTAATGCTTGTATCTATGCACTTTGACTGAAATCCAGGGCTCGCACAAGCATAAGATTTTTAGTTTGTCCCTATCTACCTGTATAAACTGCAGCAATATACAATCTCAGCATGTGTATGATTCAGGTCAATAATATTCTATGGCTTAACAGACCATAGAATAGGTATTAAAGCCTCAGTCCAGATAATTGATCATATGACCAGTTAAACTTTTGTCACTTGGGCCTGGACTTGCACTTTTTCTAAATAAAAATATCCACAATGCCAGATCTCCATTCTTTGAATATTCACCCTCATAATACAGAGCTAAAAGCTTCAGGGAAATGTAAGTCAAGAGACATAGGGCGATACCAAATACACAGTCCAGCAGAACTTCAGAGTTGCTTGGATCACCTTCTGGATTCTGTTTGTGTTACAATTTTCATTTTAAAGAAAAAACTGGAAAAGACAGAATATGATACTTTTCCCCTACTGGATTCTTAAGGTACACGAGATTCTTTGTTGCTATTTGAGTTTTATTACAGACTGGAAAAGTACTATTCAGAAACAGTAAAAGCTTCAGAATATGAACAAGAGGACAGACAACAAAATTATGCAGTATCTGTACTCATGTAAGCAAGACAGAACAAGAGCTATACAAAGAAAATGCATTAAGTTATAATTATTTCCTGCAATTTGAGAGAGAAAACCCAGGGAAGAAACCTTTTTGTTTGTTTGGGAGTTGTACTTACGAAGCTCTTTTAATAAAGAGAGGGCTGTTTACAATTTATTCTGCCCAGAAAAATGTTGCAACTTCTATTGAAATCTGGGTAGCCAAGTTCTTTTTGGGCTGCACTTTCATTTTGTAGATCAGATGCTACATAACTCATTTCATTGTTGTCTGTGTTCTCTTTCCTTTGTTTTTAGGATATTGTCATAGGTAATTTTTTAATCTTTTTTCCATTTGTGTGTAATATCTCAGATTTACACCTTTTGCCTAATCAGAAATGTCTTCTTTTGCATATCCCATTAAAAACCTCTGAGAGCAGTGTGGGGCTAAAACCATTTTCTCTTGAAGAATCAGAGAAAAGATCTTAGTTCTTCACAATAGTGCTGTTTCTATTACTGTATTTTAATTTTTTTTATTTTTTTTTTTAATTTTTACACTGAAAGAATGATAGTATTTTTCCAGATGCTTAAAAACAGTGGATGTATTTATCAAAATTTGTTAGTTTGATGGAAAACACATGTGAACATGTCATTATTATGATATTCTCAACCATTAATATGTAGACAAATACATTTGCATAATCTCTTTCTCTCTGAGTTAAAAAAGTTCATTCTTTCTGCCTAATTTGTTACTTCTTAGAGGTCAGAAGTTACATAATACTTTCCAGGAGCTGAAAATAAGGTTGAACCCTCGCTTAGAACATTTAAGCACCCTGTGAACTCTAAAGCACTGTTTTGCAGGTGCTGTTTTTTATCACAAGATAAAATCTTGTGATCTACCACGGATGCTCCAATGGGTATTGTAAATTTCCTGGACAATGAGGGTTTATGCAGATGCTGGGCATGTTCACCCAACACTGCCAATAAATTGGTGCATTCTCTTATTTTAATAAATGGATACTGCTGACTTCTGATAGCAGAACTGAGTTTACTTTAGTTTCAAGGAAAAACAACACCCTATAGAATACTTAGCATTTGTTCTCCTCTCCTTTTATTTCTTCAGGACAAAGATTTCATATCACAAGAGTACTTGCAATTTATTTTTCCCCTTTGCCCACTTATCTCAAAGATCTGGCCTTTTGATTATTACATGGTAGTGGAGAATATTCTGGAATTGGGATAAAGGTATGATGTTTGCCTCATACTGTCACTTTAGAGATTCCTTTTTTGTAGTTATGTCAAGAGATACATTAATACCCACAGAAGCAGAGATGTGGTTTTCTGTAAAATCCAGAGCACAATGGCATCTGTAGAAAATTAAATTTGTAATGTGTTCATCCACTTATGCCTGTGATGCATATTAACCTTTTTCCCTGTATCCCAGATGAAAAATAGTAAAAATAAATAAAAAAAATAATCAATTTTACTCATCATTGCTGTAATTTAGAAAGAACAGAATCCAGAGGGTAATTGATCCCATCCCAGTTGAATTTCCTTAGACAACCTTCTGTTTATCTCTGCCCTTCTTCTTTCCTACCATTGTTGCACCATGCGTCTGTAGCAGGCCAGTGAACTGACATTAGGGCTTTAAAGTTGCAAATAAGCATGGCAGATTCCACACCATGTTTTAGTTTTTTCTAGAATATCTGAAGTGGCATTTAAAATGGTCAGGTTGAAACCTCCACTTTACAACCCAGCATGAGGTGGGCAAAAGCTACATAGTTCCTGCCCTCATTTACATCAAAGTGGAGTGCTTGATCTATTTATGTAGTATGGTGAGTTACTACTGACCTTCCATGAAATATCATCCTGTAAAGAATACAAGTTGCAACTTGAGAGAAATGATATCTGAGAAGTGCAAAGTCAGCATTACACATGGTGACTGTAAGTAAATCTGCAGAAGTGCTGTTACTCTAAACAGATTGAATGTCTGATTAGGTATTACCACTGAATCAACATATGAAAATTAAAAAAGAATTCTACCATGAGTACAACAGACAGCAAACCAGGACTAGCTACTGCAGAGGAAGACATTTTTCTTCTTCAGGCATCTGAACATCTTTGATAATTTTTTGGTTTAAAAAAGTTGGCTCTAAGATTGATCACATAGGTATGTTAATACAGACGGTATAGATTCTTCTTGCATTTCAGGCCAGCAGTCTGTTGGTGTTTCACAAACCAACCATAAACAAATAACTATATTTCATTCCCAAAAAGTCTTCTGTGTTGCTTTTCATTTTACTACCCTCTGAACAGAAACACCCACTGAAAAAGCAATAGCTTTTTGCCTATTGGCAATAGCTTTGAAGCCAGCACAAAAGAAAAATATTTACAAGAGCTATCAGTAGAGAAATGAAACAGAAATGCCTATCAATATAGTCCACATAAACAAATTAACTGCTCTAACTTCAGAAATGTAAGAAATGCAAATCATTCCAATGTATTTTCTTTGGGTTTAATTAGTTTATGACTTCTCAGAAAATTTATAGTAGTTGGACTGCTGATATAATCAGAACTGAAAATTGAAACTTGCCTTAAGATATAAACAGGATTTTACTCTATTTTTTTTTTTTAACTTCCATTTCTCTTGTCTCTGCTTGTAATGTATAATGTGTCAAAGGAATTCTCAAATTGTGAATAATAAATGAGCATCCTCTGAAGTACTCCAGTAGTCACTTTCCGTGGTGCTATCATTGTATCTTTGCTTCCTTTATTTTCCTATGCCCTCCTTTCTTTTCTTAGTTCAGAAACTCAATGTAAAAAGGTGGAGATGATGGGAAAAAAAACCCAAAAAAACAACGTGATAACATCCAGTGTGCAGTCAGGCTTAGTAAACTACCATGTCTTCAAAGTGTGAAGAGCTTCTGTGTTAGAGCCATGCAGAATTTCCCATGTATAACCTCAAACTCACTTGAAATGAATTTTAAATTCTAGTTCCCATATTTGCAAAGAACAGCCCAAATATGAGAAAGTTTAGATAATTAGAAAGTTTGGGTGCAATGGGCACCACAAGGAGTTGGATAAATATTTCTTTCCCTACATTGGAATTTCTTTAAATGTCAGTCCTTTCACCTCCAGTGAGTCCTGGTTCTTGTACTCCTCAGAGGTGAAGTTCACCATTTTAATCTATAGATATACAAAGGTCTTTCCTTCCAGTCCTAGAAGAATCAGACACCTAGTTCCATCATCTTATTACTACTTCTGCTACCCTATATGCTTGTCTTCCCTGTCTGCTGTATCTGTTTTCAGATATCAAAGGAATTTCTCAATACATAACCTCTCGACTACCTTTCAGACTACTGTTGATACGTCTTTTTTTTACCCCCTGAGTAAACTAGGTCACCAGTGTTTGTCTTTAAACTTGGCTTCGTGTAGCTTTTACAAATTGTGAGATTTTTTGGTTCTGTGCTATGTTCCTAGCTCCTCTCTCAATGTGTTCCTGCAATGGTTTTTGATAAGGAATGTAAACAATTAAAATTTTAAACCTTAGAACATCAGAATAGTTGACAGGTTGTAGATGATAATGAAGTTTGACTAAACTTTTATTATCCATTCATTCTGCTGGCATAACTCTACATGTGATTGTCCTCAAGAATATATCTCTGATTAGAACATTAGAGACATGATTTCTGTATTGTGGCAACATGATTAGTTTTGATCATTTTTTGCTATCCTTGATTCACAGTGACCTTAGGAAAATCAGACACAGTTTCCTTCATTGAAAAAATGTTAGATATCTTATGTGAGAACTCAGTTGCTTTCCAGTATTTTATCTATATGTACACACAATTCACTAAGAGTTATTATATGTAATAGAGCAATAGTGAGAATCAACATCTCTGTTAATATTTGGAACAGAAAATTTCCATGCCAGTACCTGAAGGATTGTGATCATACATTTTATTTATATTAAATTCTGCAAAATTGCATTGAAGGAAAAGCTTTACATTGCCTCTTTGAGAATGCTTATACCTGAATATGTTATTGCAGAAACTCCTGGGTATATGTCATGTAACATCTGTTTCTACAGATGTTATTAGTTACTACTCAAGAAAATATAAACACAAATTCACCATGACAATTCTTTGAAATTAAAAATGTTATACTGGTTCCTCCTTTTACTGAAATTTTTTTCTTATAATAATGTTTAATTGTATGATGTTAACAGTATAAGAAAAACAAGTTAATGTTTAAAGAACAAATACTACATTGAAAGAAAAAATATCGTTTTCAATTTGTATTTATTTTGTGCAGTATAAAAATGTCAGTTTCTTGTTTGGCAAGACCTTTACCCCAGAGAAACATGGTTTAATGACAGCTTTTTTGAAGATTCTTTTAGTATAATATTTGAATTGTATAATTTGTCTCTTTTTTCTTTTTGTTTTTATTTTATTTCTATTTTTATCTATTCACAATTTTTCCTCTGTATATCCACATAGCCATGTTATTGTCATAGTATACATGCTTATATCTCAATGCTCGTTCCTTTACATCTTCACCAATAATCTCTGTGCTGAAATCCTTTCATTACTGCAAGATTCCTGCTCAGGAATCCTCAGTTTTTCTGCATTATATTCAGTCTCTAATGCTTTTATTGTCAACTAGCAGTTTCATCACTGCTTCTGTAGCTGTATGGTGATACCACATCTTTCACTCTTATTTAGATTTATTTCAGAGGATGGAAGGAGGGGGCTATCCTTTCCTGCACAGATGTGAATACTGGGCCTTTTTTTGATACTGGCCCAGAAACATTCACAGGGACAAATTTTTTTAGGATTTTCTTCCTATATGGACAAGGTAGCTGAACTGAAGTGTTTGGGGGTTGTAAGCAGAAATGAATAACTGTTCTTACTATGGGTTATAACACTGTCAACTTCTGGATTTACCACTATAAGAACGCTTTTTATTTTTTTGTGGTGAGAGACATGAAAGTTGTTAATATTAATGCTTAACTCATGGATATTGTGTCACTTACTACCAATAGGGAATTACATTTTAAGCTGAGTCCTTGAACATATCCCTAGATCTTTAAGGTATTTCCAGATAACTTTGTTGTGCAATTGTTACCTTCTCATTCGTTGCACCTTGAAATATAATTCTCCTTAGAACTGTCACTTCTTTGAAATTGCTTTCTTTTTCTGTTGATAAGTACATGTGCTAAAACGTGCATATGAAAATGTTGCACTTCTCTAATGACTTCAGTGGGATTTCTAGGTGTCCAGTCAAACTAGTTTATAGTGGCAGTATTGGTGTTGAGGGTAAAAAGAAAGTACAGCCCACAATGCTAAACAGAACTGTGACTGTTGTCTTTCAAAGAAGCTTAATAAAACAGGTGATATACATAGCACTTAGCCCTGTATCTTCTCTGGACCCTGTGTAGAATCCAATGGAGCCCACATTCCGTTATCATGGTATTTTTTCTCTCTTTAATTTATGGAATAATGTAAAAGTTGTATTTCAGCCAACAGAATAGTGCTATCCTGTCACAAAAGGAATTTTTGTGCCACAGTGTGTTGCGGTTATGCAGTATGAGGCTGTTTATGGATGCTTAAAGATCCACAGGCTGTTGAAATAATGTTGAGGCACTGAGAAAAGTGTGAGGAAACCAGCCTGGTGCACTCTTGTCCAACCTGCCTGCTGAGAAAGGTCCCTGGTATATGTTAATAACTGATTGTGGTTGGGTGTCCTAGTTGGCCCAGACCAACAAAATACCAGGGAGTGTGCTAAAATTCATCAGTGTGACCAGTTGGTGTTCCAGGGGGTCATACTCACTCCCCAGTCTTGTTTTGTTTTACAAAGAGCAATGAGCAACTGCAGGACATAAAAAGAGAAATTGCTAGAGGATAGGTCTGCTAATAATCTGTCAAGGAAAAGAAGCAATTATAAATTGAATTATGAAAAACTAGAAAGCCAGTGGATTTTTTCCTGCACATGGAGGAATTGATGATATGAATCTTTTCCCTGAATATAGAAAGGCATAAGCAGCAGTCATCACCTTATATATACTGCAAGCATTTACTTCTTTTTATGCAAAATATGCATTCATTTGAAATTCTGTACTGATCACAGATATGTGAGGTTTTTTCTGCTCTTGGGCTATATCAAGAGCTCAATCTACCACTCTTTTGACATCTGACAAGCAGACAAGGTGAAGATCATTTTATAGTCGATGGTGGTTTCCCTCTGAAACACTGAAGATTTTATCTGTGGGGTTTACAATCTAGCTGGCATAAAAAAGTGGAGTGATCAAATGGACAAGATATTATCAAAAAAAAAAAAAAAAACAAGAAAACAAAACAAAAAAACCAAGCGAAATTTTTTTTTACATGCAGCATTGTGTGGGAGAAAGATAAAACAGCTGCTTACTTTACCCACTGATTATACCTATATATGTGTTGAAAAATTAAGACATGCAGGCAACCCATCTCTTTATAATCTGTGTTTCATAATATTATTTGCTCATTTTAGAAGTATTTTAAAATAGATCCCTGCGATTGTTCTCCTTTTTACTTACTTACATTTAACCTCCATTAGTTTAGAACATGTAACATCTGCTCTTTTCCCCTTCCTTTGACTTCCTTTCTCTTCTCTTCCTCCACCCCTCTCCCCTTCCCTGTTCCTCCTGACGTCTTTGCAGCATGGATCTTTGGCTACCATCCTTTCTGATGTTTTCTGAAAGCTCACTAGAACTTTAAAACCTGTCACAAACAGTAAAATATGAAAGTCTTATTTTAGCTTTTACTAAAGACATTTTAACCTTCCTCTGAGAATAAAGAGGATTTTGTGTTGTGGAAAAATTCCACAACAAATAACCTCAGAATTCAAGATACTCAAATTGATGAGTGTACATATACTACCAATGGCATAACATGGGATTAAGACACTTGCAAACTGGACCCCAGACATTTGTCAAAGTTCATTTAGATTCTTGTGGCACAGGACCTGCAGTATCAGAAATGGAAAAAATCATGTAAGAAATGGGCCTGTGAAGAAGATGAAGAAGCTAGCCAAAATGCCTTAAAAACTGAAGCTTTTACTGTGATGTAAGGATGGAATCCTTATCTTTTTGCCCTTAGTCACTGTCTTCTTCCCAAAACCCCCTGAGAAAACCCTTAGCTCCCTAGCCAGGCCTGCAGGAATTCGTCCTTGAAGGACGCTGTTTAAGTTCTTCTATTGGCCCTTAGTTAACCCTTTCCCATTGGTTGTTATCCCTGGGTTCTTATTGGTAGTAGCTAGAATCCCCCTAAACCCTTTAAATACCTCTACCCAGGTTAATAAACCCTCTCTCTGCTTCCTCTCCTGTGGCCTCTGTGTGGCTCATTCTGGGGTGTCTCAGGGACCACGTGGAGGGGGACAAAGGGGGGAGCATGACCCAGCAGCTGTCGCAGATTCTAATAAAAACAAGAGTTTTAAATCATGTTATTTATATCATGCTAATTAGTTTCCACTGGCTCTTCTCTTTCCTCTGTTGGTCACAGATGCTTTCTGACAAATTTTACTTCTAGATTGTGCATTTTCACATGTTAGGACTGCATAGTTTTAAGAAGTTCCGTGCTTCCACTTGATGGGAAACAAATAATAACTTTTTTTTTTTTTCTTTTTATTCCCCTCATTGAAATGCTATTCTGGTTATAATATTGTAGATAATACAGCCAGTATCCTGACAAGACGAAGGAGATACAGTCGAACCACTCAAGACACCTATTACCTCCCAGTTTTGATTTCTGATGGTGGAGTGCCCCCTCTCAGCAGCAGCAGTACCCTCACCATTCGGGTTTGTGCATGTGAGAGAGATGGACGGGTGAGAACTTGCCATGCTGAAGCTTTCCTCTCTTCGGCTGGCTTGAGCACAGGAGCTTTAATCGCAATCCTGCTCTGCGTTGTCATTCTACTTGGTAAGCCATTTTCAATGTTAAGTAATGAGCCTCCACTGGCTCTCTGAATGTGACAGGGCAGACATTTTTAATATGGCATGCTTTTGAACCAGTGGCTGCCTGGTGGTAGGAAGCAATTAGAAACACGTAGTTGTGATTAGGGGGGAAAGGTTTAGCTAAAATTAATGGGAAAAAGTGCCTTTAAAGTACATTCATGAATATCTGGAATCCACTAGAAATTATTTTTCAGAGGTTATCAAGTAATTAGCACTGCAGATCTTTTTTCTGTAATTTGGAAAGATTTCAAAAAAATGACTGACTATAATTCCATGTCTAGAACAGTGTGAAAAATTATAGAAAAGAGATGAGGAAAGCTTTTTGAAATCCATTGCACTGCAAGAAGCACCATTAGCACTTGTACAAAAGCCATTTCTTAATTACATTTGTGGGATAAACTGATAGCAATACACAACGTAATCCACAGGGACAAGGGACATATGAGACTATAAGGTGACCCATAGATAAATGCCATTGCAAGTGCATTTTCTCTTGACTGTTGGTTAGTTATTGTTTTTTCCCAGACCAATTCGAATTTTACCCATTAATTAATATTGAGGGGGGGGGGGGGCAGGTTGAGGTTTTTTTCTTTTTTTTTCTGTCATAGACACTACTTGCTGCATACATCTCTGTGCTACTCATGTGCCTTTCTGCATTCTTATAGACATGTCAAGAAATAATGGTAATTGCAGTGTGACCACATAGAAGGTTTTGAGGATTGTTTTCCCCCAAAGACTCTTTGAAATGTTCTTTTAGACATTTTCCAAATACTACTTTCCTTGCAGTTTACTTCAGAATTTCCGTGACAGGATGCTGTTTTAAAATATATAATAATACATTTAGCTTATAATTTTGTATTTTATTATACAAAATTGAATATTCATAAGAGAGAAATAAACCTTTTGAATGTTAATTTAATTTATATGCTAAATATTGGTTTTAGTGAAGCACTGAAAGCCCTGGACTATGCTTCTGAAAAATGTCAGCTCTAGTAATTCATTTCTCATTTGCCTGGAAGAATTTTATCACCATTTATGTCCTTTATGAAATCCCTAATAATCTAAGTAGCAGATGATTCCAAATACCAATATTAGCCTGAAAATGTTACACCTCTGTATTTTTGACTTAGTGTCTGCTATTTCTGTAGCATATTCAGATGCAAACCTTAAACCTACTCTAATATCTGCAGTTTTCTCTTTAGCAATTGCGGTCCTTTTCATCACCCTAAGACGCAGCAAGAAGGAGCCCTTGATCATTTCAGAAGAAGACGTCCGGGAAAATGTTGTGACATATGATGATGAGGGTGGTGGAGAGGAAGACACAGAGGCATTTGACATCACAGCACTGCGGAATCCATCTGCTGCAGAAGAGCTAAAATACCGGAGGGATGTTCGTCCTGAAGTGAAACCTGTGTCCAGACATCATCTCTCCTCAAGCCTTGACAGTATAGATGTTCAGGAGTTCATTAAACAAAGACTGGCAGAGGCTGATCTGGACCCCAGTGTGCCCCCGTATGACTCCCTGCAGACATATGCCTATGAGGGTCATAGATCAGAAGCTGGATCTATCAGCTCCCTGGATTCAGCCACAACACACTCTGACCAGGATTATAATTACCTTGGAGACTGGGGACCGGAGTTCAAGAAGCTAGCTGAACTCTATGGGGAAATAGAATCAGAAAGAACAACTTAGTTGTAATTCTCAGAACAGAGAAGTTCCTAAACAACTGGACATACAATGACAGCAACGGTAACAAAAAAGGTGAATACAGTACTTGGAACTCAGTAAGTTGTATGCAGTTACTGTAGAACAAGTGCCCTTTTCATATTTGAAACTGGGTTCTCCAATTGGAAGAAAATCAAATTTTGAAAAATACAGAAAAAAGAATCTATTGTCCCTTGTGTATTTTTTTTAATTGCTCAATAAAGTCTGTGGTACCGTATCTGCAACAATAACTAAAGTAAAGCCAAGCAATGACATTTTTATTGCAAGATGCGTAACATCTGGGAGCTACAGTAAGTTTATGGTCATGTCTGCTTAAGAAGATAGCTAATGGAGGAGCTAATCTCTTGCAGGTGGTTGTGGTGCTGCATTTCTAGCTGTGCTCTAGGCCTTGTGATCCCAGTGTGAGGTAGCCAGGGGGGTTTACTATCAGTGTAAGAAGTGCTACCAGTCAGTTTCCTTTACAGAGGTGATAAGCCACACCTGTCCTCTTAAATAAATGGTCCTTTGATGATTTAATCTTTTTGAATTAGCAAGTTTCATTGAGAAGCTGTCATTTCATTATGTCCTTCATAATCTTGTCATCCATAACCAGCTAACAGTTGGAGGTTATCCTTAGCTGCAGCTCAAACAGAGCTCTAAGCCCATAACCCCAGACCTGCTCTGTTGCTGTGTGCTGAAGGAACTGTTTTTTCCAGTGCTATGCTTTTTCTTTTTGTCTTTTCACGGGAACAGGCCCAAAGTACTCTTTATGCAGCAAAGCAGATGAAGTGTAGGCTCTTCAATAAAAACAATGGCAGCACCATTAAACTATGCAGTTGTTTGGTTCACTGTGCTTCACTTAAGAGCTGAAGCTTTTAAGTCTTTTGCTGGTCTGAGTCCAGGAGCTACAACAGTCAGTTTAAAACACAGAGTTCTTAATCATAATGTTTTTCTATTTCTGTGTGCAACTAAAAGCAAAATAGAGCTGCTGTTAGGCCACTGGGATAGTGAAAAATTGAAAAAAAGCAAATAAGATTATGTGGGTTTTTTTCTTTTTAGTTCAGTCTAATTATAATTATTTCTCTTAGAGTAATTTCAAACTAAGCAGAACAAGGTGTTGTTTTTTTTTTTTTTTTTTTTCCTATTTCAAGCATTATGAGAACAGAAACATTTTTAACTCAGTGAAGGAAATATATTGTGGTTCCTATGGATTAAATAAATTCATTTCCTACGTTAGTAGCTTTCTAGCATTGCAGAATTGCTAAACAGTTCTGCTTGACACTGCAGGCTGCTTAACACCTCCTCTAGCAGGTTCTGATTTTTCTTTTGCTTTGTTTGAATCTTTGACCTTTTTGTTAGTCTTTCTTGTGATAACACTGTGAGGGAACCAGGAACTCAAAATATCCCCTGAAAGTTTATAAGGCTTACAGTCTATTACAGTCCTCTGCTTCTAAGAAAATTGTAGCTCCACCTAGGAAAGTGGGCTTCTTCCAGTATGCATTTGATAGGAAACCTGTGCAGAGCAGAAGCTGTGTAATGTTTTATTACTCTCTGCTCTGGAGTGCAGAGTGGTACAGATCTGTATGGTCAACTAGGTTCCTCCCTCTGCATTTTAGGTGCCATTCCTTCATCTTAGTAAAGCAGGGTCTATATTTATTGCTGACCTACTGTGGGCCACACAGGTGAACCAGGTTATTAAGCCTTTCTTTCTTTCTTTACTCTATGGTTGGGTAGGTCCTAGACATGACTGAAACTTCTGATCACTTCTACTTGGAGGATATATTTTTTTCTTTAATGAACTCCTTCCTGAGATGTAGTTTACTGCTTTCTGGTTAAGCCTTTTTTTCTGGAAAAATTATCAAGTAACTTTGCAAGAAACTTTTCCAACTCTAAAAAGGTTTATTAGAACTGTAGTTCCAGAATTGGCTTTTACTATGCTATTTTGTTTGCAAATTGTTTCCTTTCTTTCATCATTTGAACCCACAAGAAAAATTAGAAGAGGAAAAAACCCTGAACCCTAAAATGTCGTTCTGATAATTTGAAAGTAGTTTAATAGTTTGTGTTCAGATTTTTTTAATCTTCTAGAAATGCATTTAAGAAGACATTATTGCTGTGGAGTGAGGTTAAACAGATGCTTTAATGCAGTAAGAGCTACACACAAGCTGAGAATGGCCTATATATTGTGTTTTTTTGGGGTAGAATTAGGATATTTTTCAGTTTTGTCCCAAATGAAGAGACCAGTAGTGTTCAGTTTTATTAGGAGAAGTTTTCTTTTGATTTAGGTCACACCTGCTTTATGCCAACATTTGAATTTTTAAATTGTGTGAGTCGAGTGTTAGAAAGAAAATTTTTCAGCATTACTGCTACCATGGGCCATAATACTTTGTACCACATCTGCATGAAAATTGCATTCATTGTTGTGTTATAGTTTTGAGAATGAGGTATTAGTTATCGTTATGTCTGTTCCCTCTGGCCCTACACCAAAGGAGAGAAAATCAATTGTATTTTGTGTTTTAAGCAGTGTTCCACCATTGTTTTCTTTTATTTGCATCATAGAACATTCAGGTTTAAAGCCAACAGAAGTACGGTGACATAAACAAATACTCACTCCTTATGCTAATGTTCTGTTTAAGTTAGTAATATCTCAGAGAAGTAAGAATCCCCTTTTCACCATTCTGGGTGCTCTCTTTGCTGCTGTACAGGACGTGCATCATACCCCCAGACCCAGGAATTCTGAATCCTTTGAAACTCTGCAGGGTTATTGAGACGCTGCTTCTGTGATGCTGCAGTGTGTCCTGTTTTATGTCCTATTCACAGTGATTTCCAAATGTGCTTTTCTATCATGATATGTCTGCATGCTTGCTATGCTTACTGTTTTTTACTCAAATACACATCACAGTGTCGTGTTGTTTGCATGACAAATAGCAGAATATTAAATCTTCAGGGCCACAGAAGAAGGCCTCGCAGTGCAGAAAGAACAGGTTTACAGATCTTTTTTTATCCCAATCCTACAATATTTTCCTTTGGTCCTTTTTGTCCTAGAAACAAATGTAAACTATATTTGAGAATTTCTATATTAACTTAGATTAAAGTGGAAGGAAATTAATCCTGTATGCCATGGATGGCACAATCATTTTGTAGCATTGCTGATTTAAACAAAGTATACATTCAAAGTATTGTGGGAAACACCTGGTTTATGGTTAAGTCTGATTATATAGACTTTGCTTAAAGCTTTCATGGATCTTTTGTGTACTCATATTCTCAAATATCTTCCTATTTGCCTAAATAGTAATCCTGCTGCCGCATAACAACTACATGCTGAAAACTGCCAGTTTTACTTAAACTGAAAATACTGAGTAAAGTTAAATGGCACATGCAAAGTGATACTTAAGGGCTTTCCGATGTACAATTTGATTTCTGCAACAGCTATTCAACTAATAGTACATTTGCACCAAAATAATTTGTTCAATTCTTTCGGACAAACCCTCTTTCTTGTAATGGTGAGGGCACTCAGGATGCTGTAATCTTGACAAGTCATTTGAGAAAAGGGTCAGTATAAGAACTTTAAAATGTGAAACTATATTGTCAAACTAAAACAAGTCAAAAATGCAGTCTAATGCACTTTAAAGATGAGGAAGAGCTTGAATTCAACTGGCATTAGATTAAGATTCATATGTTGAAAACAAACTGATTTGTTTATCACTGTTACCTTTTATTACATACACATAGAAAACTGTAAAAGTTGAAAATAATTTCACTCTGTTATGCACTTTATTTTTTTGCATTCTTCTTAGAAAACAAAAATAATTGCAAACATTTTTGGCTTTGGATTCTAATTGATGCAGTTCTTTAAATTGCAATTACTGAAAAAAAAATGTATATGTGAAAGTATTCTCACTGGTATTTAGAAGGAATTACAATATTTCTGTGGTCTCAGGCTTTTTAAAATCATCCTTTGGTAAATCTAAGTATTGGACCAGTCTGGAATTAACCAAACTCATAAAGTCACACAAGGGTAACAAATCGAATATTCTAAATGCAAAGAAGAATATGAAATTATGCTGCCTAGGGTTATTTTGTGGGTTATAAAGTACTAAGACCTTGTACTTGCAGTACATATAAATGGCACAGTGCATTCTAAGGAACATTAGAAGTGTGTTGCAAGTTTTGGGCCATCCTTATTTTTCCAAAGTCTCCAAATATATATATATTTTTTTTAACAAAAGAGTAATGTAAAGTATACCTCCTTATGCAAGTGTTACTGATAGAAATTGTTACATTTTCTTTTAATAAACAAAAGGGACAAAATCTTTTATTCGTATTTTTCAAATAAAATGTGCTCTTTGCTATGGTGATGGGTTATTGTATTCCTCATCACAACCAGAACGTGTGATTTTCTCTTCACTCCAGTATTCTACGCTCACCAACGAACTAGAACATCTAAAGACAGTCTTTAAGAATCATATGTAATACAGTTGTATTAATGAGGTCGATGTCAGAAATGGTATGGCAACTTTAACTAGATTTTTAGTGCCTGGTATGCCTGGTATAGTCACTTGGTTGTGCCACTATTTCAAAGACTGTCTTACATGATTATTGCTACAGATGGATAGTGATAGGGAAAGACAAAATACATCGTGTCGAAAGACACAACAGGCTGCAGTATAACTGCTAAATGGTTCATTACTTTTACTTGTGGCAACTACTCTGCTCCAACCATCACTGTCCTGAAACTGAAATACGGTGTTATAGGATGAATACATTTTCTGCACGAATGAGTTGGGGAATTGCACATCCATGAACCTGGACTCTTGGCAACAGCCAGGGTTATTATCCTAAATTGACGGAGATGACTAAAACAGGCAAGGACATTTACAAGTATCAAGCTCAGGCACATGTGATTCCAGTGCACAGGAGTCATTCATACTTTCTCAAAGGAATTAACAGGCTTTACTAAGAAATTACATCTCTTTTAGCACACACCTTTACCTGCCACATTAACTGTTTTAAAACATATTAGATTGCTCTTGACTTTTTTCTGAAGATTATACATTGCTTAGTTAAGTCTGAATTAATATCTGTGTTTCATGTTTAAAAGCAATTCATTCTTCTGTCTTCTGGAAGGCTGGAAGCAGCTACAATTAAAATTCAGCCCTGTTGTGAAGTCTCAAGCACATACATCTAACAGCAAGTTTCATTATTGGATTTGGGTTCAGCAAAAATTAAACACTGGGTGCATACAAAAAGCAAATCAAGCTATTATTTTTTTGTTAGTGTAGGTCTGTTAATTTAAACTGTGCTGCAAATGTAAAGTTATATGAAAATATACACATCCTGATTGGCATTCAGACCACATTTGTATTTCTCAAAAAGAAAGAAACACAGCTCATAATCTGTACTATTTACAGACTCTTTTGCGATGGCTAAAAATCTAGATGTTCCCAGTTAGGGGTCAATAACTGAAAACTTTTATTGAAAACATGCTTCACAATATATAGGGGTAGTACATGTAACAAGATAACATTTGCGCTGGGTAAGGAGAGGGGGCTCTGGGTGGTTACATATCATAGTGTTCACTCTGTGTAGTTACACATCATGGTGTTCAGACAGGAAAAAAAGCAAAGGAATTCTCACAGATATCTACAAACTAATTACACACCTAAACCAATCAGGGTTTTTAAACTAAGCTAGTGATTTACTAGACAAGTCTTGAATTATCACTTCTGTGAATTCTCAAGGCTTGGGGAGGAGAGCTTCTTTCCTTCTTTCACAGCTTCAAGGCCAGCTAGATACTCCTGTTAACATCTTTCTCATTGATGGACAGTTTCCAGATGTTCCCAACTCCCTTTGACCTTTTTTTTTTTTTATTATTATTATTATTTTAATTTTTTTTGTGTGTTTTTGTGTTTTGGGGTTTTATTTTTTACAAACTTGCATTTTGCAGTAATTTCCATGCTTTGTGCTACATAAATTTTCAACTGGGAAATGGCAACTTGGAGGAGAATGATTAAGAGATCATAATCTTTTTAATCTCTAGCTGCTATAACTATGAAAAAGGACAAAACTTGAAAGCATCTTTCTTTATGAAACAAATTGGATTATCAGCTCTGAAAAACAAGTCACTTGCATATGATGTTGGTAACAACAACCAAAAAAAATATAATTTTTCTTTCTTACTAGTTTCCATCATAACTCCATCATAACTTTTTTAATGTAGGATTCCAAAGTATGCTTTAAGTGTTGACTAATTGAGTTATATATATAGCACCCGATTTTCTGAGAGAAGGAAATGAAATGTAAAGCAAACCTCTCAAAACATGTATGTGGAGCAGAAGGTCAGCATATCAAGCATATCTGAAACCACCACCTGATAAGCATATTCTATCCTATATAGTGTTATTTAAAACTGAAAACAAAAAAGCCCATTAGTGCTTATTTGATGTTGTGTCCTTTCCAAATGACAATTCCATGTATCTTTATCAAGATTTTTTTAGTAATAAAAATACTGTTTCAGTAAGACTGAATTTTTTTGACAAATTTTCTTCTTCGAATATCCTCAGAAAATTAAGAAAGTCACTTCTGTTGTATTTGATGGAAAGTCTATCACAAGAACAGTTCTTTGAGCAAGTTTAGTATAGGATTTCTTATCCAGATCTGCAAGGACTAATCAATAACTAGCTGGTCTAAGTACTTTATCATGGATGTGCAAGATTGACTTCAGAGCAAGATGTCAGATGGGGATCTCCCAGTTCAACTGTCCCTTTATCATAATCCCACATTACAAGTTTCAATGAATTTTTACTGATTGCTTAATGAGTATTTTTACATAAAAAAACATTCCTGTTTTCTGTCAGGGTCTGTAGGACTGAGGGATCCTGAAAACCTGAGTTATATATTTTTCACTTTATATCCTCCTTTATATTTTTTTTTCTTTCTTTTCTACCCCCATGGGCCCCCTTTTTGTGCTGAGTGCTTGAAGCACTGTAGTACGATAATTTATGTTAAGATTATCAGGGGAATCCAGGAATAAAACTTCGTCTCTCTGAAAAACTGGAAATACTTATCAGTGGTATCTGATGCCAAATGTACTAATCTTTGTTTTGTACTCTGGGGCAAACATTTAAATTTAACTTTATCACAGCTGAATTTCTTACCTTTTTTTTTCTATGTGTAATAATATAAAATTCAAATTGCCTTGCTGGTTTTAAGCATTTATATTGGCCAAGACCCTAGTGTCCTAGGTCACACAGAAAATGACATTATTTGCCTAAGGAATTTCTAACTTAAAAGGCGAGATTTCTGATTTCAGTGCTGCAAAGCAAAGACTTGTAAGGAAGGGAAGGGATGGAAGGAAGCATGAAGAGCAATGGAAAGCTATTAGAGCGACAACAAATATCACAGGACAGATACAATTACTGGTGCAATGATTAGAGATAATACAATAGCATACATAGTGACACAGGACAGATTTTTAATTAAAGTATTATGATTATTATTATAAATTTTATGATTTAATATTGTAATATTTTATTACTATTCCCCTTAAAGGTAATAAAAACATAAGTTATATGTGATATATAATGGGGATAGATTAGGAAATTCAGAATAAAAATAGAGTGGAAAATAAAACATAATTAAAAGCTATTTATCTATTTATTTATTTTCCATTGTGTTTCTTTATACTATTCAGCTAATGCTAATTTCTATTGCTGGTATTGTAAATAACCCACATTGCTGGATCAGTCATATACACAGATTCCTACCGGTATGCCTAGGGTTTTGACTTGCTTTGACATGTGGATTTTGAAAATATTTAGTTGGTTTTGCAGGAAGTTTTGGACTGTACTTTTTTAATGAAAAACTGCTACAACTTCCTCACTTCTGGAGAAGAATTTTAATTTTTCTGATAAAGATTATACATTGCAAGAACAGTGACAATACTTAACCAGACGACAGCAGGTGAAAATGGTTATTTGTCTACTTAGAGGAATCTCATATTTTTCCCTGATTTGTATCCACACAAAATGTCAGAGCTTGCAAGGCATTGGGAAAAGCTGTGATCATGAGGTACATAACAAAACCTCTTCTGACTCTCTTCTAGCTCTTTCACATCTAACCAAATTTAGGATTAGGGGAGTTTAATATGATTTCATAGCTCACACATTGTTTGACTTGGGGGAAAAAAAAAAAAAAAAAAAAGAAGAATTCAGACATCACACAAAACACAGGAGACAAATGCACCATATGTGCATCTTATGCTTTATTCAGCTTGCTATCTAAGTTTTATCCCTAAAAGGACAAAGTGAAAAGGGGCAAAATCTTTGGCTATCTTGGACATTTGACTTCTAACTGCATTCTCAACAGCCATGTCAATGAGATGATAGTTTTAATGTGTACATACAAAGGTGCAGTCTGTCAATCAAAAAGTAAGTGGCTTTGGACAGCAGTTTAGACTTGAACTCAGACAGTCTCTTCCCAAGATATATTTTAGAAGGAAAGAACACCTTTTGAGAAAATGGGTCAGATGACAGAAACATGCTAATTCAAGTACTGGAAAAACTACTTGGTGTCTTGTAGAGTTCTACATGATTTTGACAGCCAAGAAACGTTGCTATGATTTGTTACTGTGGAAAAGAAAGCTTTTTTCGTATGAACATGAAAAGCTTTTCTTTCTTTTCATGGTGTTTTATGACAGTCATTATCACAACTTGAAAGGATTCATCCTGAATGTGAGGGGTTGTGATGGTCAATGTCTTTTTGCACCTTGTGCAGTTCCTGTTAATGGTGCAGTCTGCATGGTCCTTGGTATTGATAAGGAGCAACCCATTCTTGACAGACTTTTTAATAAAAGTGTGGTAAATTTACTTGGTTCAAAAAATTAATATGAAGCATTGAGCATTTCAGTTCAAGGTCACTAGCTCATATTTGAAAAGGAAATGAGAAATGCAAACATGATTAGCACTAAATGACTGCTTCTTTAGAGGAAATTTGTTTCTAATCTCACTTCAGTGTTAGTACAGAAAACCGGCATCATGGCAGTGCCAAAGAAACAGGCAGTCAGTATGATCACCGTATTCCTGTCTGCTCCTAATTGCATTCTGAGTCTCGTTTGACTTTGAGAATTTGACAAGTAATCCTGTAACAGACCTATCATATTTTTAAGTAATAGCACTGTAGCTGTATTCAGCACAAAATTCCATCTCCAGCTTCTGTCCTTGCTGTGTCACTGGTGTGATTTTTTTTTTCTCAGTCTGTAACAAATTAGTCCTAACTGTTTAAATATGCTTTCTTGAAATCAGTTCTCTCCATATATCAAAGTACACTAAACAGAACATGTTAAAATAAAAGGTGCTGAAGCTTCCAAGTCCTAATTTCTACAAATAACTTGGAACTTTAAAACTAAGTGATTTAGAATCTCAGCTTTAATGTTCCGATTTCAAAATCCATTTTATTTTATTTTTTTTTAAGTACTTTAAGAACCTGGGGTGAAAGTGTTGGAAAAGCCCCAAACCTACCCATTCAATTCTGAAATTATCCTTAAAAAGTGTCTAGAAACTGTCTCAGACATGAAAATCAAGCACTTCTTAGGATACACAAGGGAAAAGTAAACCAACTTTATAAAGAAGGCTAGTCTACTAGATTTTCTTGAAGGTGTTTGAATAAGGATAATATGATTTAGTCACTTAGGTTTCCAGTAAGATTTTGATAAAGTCTTTCATTAAACCTGTAATGGAATTACATGATCTTAAAGACTGATTTAAGAACAGGAAACAAAGTATAGGAATCCTTCGTAAGGCTTCTCAGTGTAAAGGATATTGTTAGGCATTATGTTAAGATAGAGGCAAAGATAATCTAGAAAAGCAAACTGTGAGTACTTGTAAAGCAATCAATGAATAGTTACTGCATGAACTAAAGTTGTGGTTGAAACTGAGAAAAAATGCAAAGTAAAATCAAAGGCAAAGCCTACCCAAAATGCATCTGCACAATGAGCTCAGAATAAATGGGTATTACTCAGGGAGGATACTCTGAGTCGCTGTTTCTAACTAAATATCATCAAAACCAATATAATCAGGCATTAAAATTTATTAGGCAATAAGAGAAAAACATTTAGAAAGTGTCATTATGTTATTTCAGAAACCCCCAGCGATTCCACATTTCAGCTACTAAGGAAAACAGTCTGGTCCCTTAGGAAAACTGGAGAAAACACACAAGAGCAATGTCCACGGTTATGGAATAGCGTACATATCAGGAGCTTTTGAAAGTTAGGACTCGCCAATATGCAAAAGAAATTACTGATGAGAATAATATTCAATAAGTAAAAAATTACAAAATTAGAACTTTCATGAACAGGAAATAAACGGAAAATTACTATTATTATTTTTCACAATGGAAAAGTGAAAAGAGTAAACTAGGAACCATTAAAGGAGTTTTTAGTTAACAAATTACACACTTCTTCACATGGCATGCAACTGAATGGTAAAAGCCATACTGTTGATACAGAGCTGATAGAGCCTTTTTTCTATGACAGATGCAGCTTTGGAAGTCACACAGCTGCAATTTGTTGTTAGGCACAGCATTGCTGACCTGCTCTCTCTCTCTCTTTTTTTTTTTTTTTTTTTTTTTATTTTAAAATGCTTGAGTATGAATAAATTTTACCTAGTGGCGATGGGAAAAAAAAAACAAAAAGCACCAAAGAAAAACAAACAAAACCGAACCAAACCCACAAACAAACAAAAACCAACCAAACAAAAAACCAACCAAGAAACAAACAAACAAAAAAAACCAAAACACCCTAATGTCTGGCTTCTGGCAAAGAGCAGAGACACTAAAAGTGAGACCAACTATCTCAGGGTTAAAACTCATTCCAGTGTTTCATGCCTAATGGTTTGGAATACACAGAAATCAAGTAATGTCCAAACCTGTAATACTTACCTTCATCCTCTCCCGTGTCTTTCAAATATGCCTGTCACCCTGTTACAGATGTAGTTCATGAACCTTCTTCAGCTGACTTCACAGAATTAATCACAGAACATGCCCAGTTGGAAAGGACCCACAAGGATCACCTGTAGATATTGCCAGTCAGGAAAATGAACCCACAAGTCTGTTTAAAGTGCAATGAATTATAAAACTGAAGTGAAAAAACTGCTGGCCTCAACTCATCCTATACTGTCCACAGCCTTCTATTACCCCATTCAAAATGTTCTGAAGTGAGTCATTACTTAATCAAATTACTGAAAGCTGAGATTACAGAGCAACCACATAAAATATTCAGAGAATCAGTTTAAAAGAGAAATTGAAATGTGAACCATTGTATTTCTCAACTATTAATCACATCACCTGTGACATTCATGGGGTGCTTTCTTATTATGCTTGAGACTGTAGCTGACGAAGTACCTGGTGACAAACTAGCTCAGCTATGTGCTTTACTCAGGATCAGAATAGCTCCAAGACAACCTTGAAATTAATGATCCCAACTATATATGTTAAAAGTTCAGAAATTCAAAGCAAACCCAACTGTTTAAATCCATCTATTGTTGGAAGTGGTAATTTAGAAGAATGCATTGAACTATCACATCTTTTGTTACAAATGTGATAATTTGAAAGAAAGGAAATTCATATTTTAAGCCTACGAACTTATAAATTTTACATTGCCTATGTAATAAGCAAATAAATTATTCATATTATGCATAAGAAAAAAGGCATGTGTCACCAAAATGCATTTACTTCTTACCTGCAAATTAGTGAGTGGTTTTATTACTTCTTCTTTCCAGTACCTAAACTTTTTAAAGGAACCACTCTTATTCTCAGATAGAGTTTTATTTTGTCAGTATAAAAATAAACTATTTTGTATAAAAAGCAAATGTCCAAATGCTGCTAACTGGGAAAAAAAGAAAGTAATATATTTAAGAAAAGACAGTATAATGATACATGTTTAAAAAATTAAAATTATATTTTATGTAAAATATATTTTATCATGTTAAAATATATGGATGGGTCTTGGACTATAAATGGTTCCATGAAGGTCTTTCTGTGTGTATACATATGTGCAACTATGTATACATATAAAGTAAACACACTGTACCTTATAATTCTTACCTTCCTCTTGCAGAATGAAGATTGCATTCTATGAATACTAAGACTTTATTGATAATACATAAAAATTCTGTGGGGGAACGGATTGTGTTGCAGTGAGCTATTTCTTCCTTCCTTCTTGATCAGTAGAACATTTATTTGTTGCATTTAAAATTCATCAGTCTACCCAGGCTTATATCTAGCCTACAGCATTTTTATTAGTTCTGTCAAAGTCATTTGTAAATGTAACAGCTACCACCCATGGTTAACCATTTATTTCTTTATACTGAACTTGCACCAATATACTCACCAAAATAGTCATATAATCCAGTTAGGTATGGGCATTCAGTGCACTTCTGCACAAAATGCAAGAGAAAAGCTTGGTCATATAAGTAAATAACAGCCTATTTTAATTTATATATCCCTATATATAAATATATATATATGTATTTAATTTATATATACTGTTTCATTTTAAATATATTGTAAAATTAATAACGTGATTTGAATTAAGAGTTCAAACTAGTGAGAAACTCTCTTCTTAAAGAGAGAAGCAGAAATTCACAGCAGAGCAACAAATTTCATACACTTGTGTCAAAACCTGACAGTTTTATCTTTACAGTGAAAAGCTTCAATGCATCATCTTTACCATTGTGTTTATTGGATAGAACCAAGGGGATTTGTTGCATCAAACTGAAAAAAAAAAAAAAAAAAAAAAAACAAAAAAAAACCACAACAAAACAAAAAAAAACAACAAAAAAACAACAAAACACAATCCAACCAAAAAAAACCCCCACAAACATCTTTCTAATTGCTTATATATACACTTACTGAGTGGGATATTCTTTGTTATTTATTTGGGGTAGCATTGGAGCTAGATAATTTCTGTATAATGTATTTATATTTATGTGTCTCATTTTTAACATTGCTGCATGAACTGCAAGACTGAAGGGACCACTTAGTCCTGGGATGACTCCCCTGCTTTGCTGTTTCCATTTGAAATATGCTCAGATTGTCTTTCTGATAAAAGATGCTACCCTGATAGCCTTCCTGGGAGGAAAATTGCTTTGCATTCCAAGATGGCAGGGGCATATTAGGGGAGAAATGGCAGTAGGTGGTGTGTGCTAGAGGCATTTCATTTTCTGTTTCAAAAAGCCTGCGGTGGCCACAGTTCTGATCTGTATTTCAGCCATGACTGATGCCTCTACATTGTATAAGAGCCTTACAGAATATTGCAAAATAGTATGTATGGGGAAAATATGACTGAAGTGTGAGATTCAAACACCTTTTACTCAAAATTTTTCTATTCTAACCACTCTATATAAGCCAAAATGCAGATAACTGCCTATAAATCAAAGCTATGGTATTAGAAGAGATAATTAAGGGTTTTATCCTTCTGTCTTGCAAGAAGCAGAATGTCAGGCTGACCTACATTAGGTTAGTGCTTCTCCTGAAGCCTAAACTCTGTGCAGCTGAGCATGATGAGCTCTCATTTTTATATTGTTGGATGGTGTGAAACTACTTCCCAGCAGGGCTTTCTAAATGAAGTTTTACTGTAAGTCACACATCCAACTGCAGCACATTCACACTGTTGTCAGAGACACAACAATATGAAAGAGGTTTTTGTCTGATGACTATGAAAAAGTCATCCAGTTGAGTACTTGGGAGTCACAGCTGTTAATGTCTAATAATGGCATATAAGCATGAGGGAATAAGAAGCTCTGCTTTCAGCAGCCCTCTCCTTGTCATTACTCCTGGGTGCTGAAGTATTCATTTAGGTTGTTTGGCACTTTGACCTCTGTCCAATAGGAGAATTGATTTCATGTGCAACCCTCAAGACTGGGTGGACAAGGACCTGACTCCCCTAATGCAATCCCACTAGCTGGTTTTATTATTTTACTTTTATTTTAAGTAAACTTGATTTTAACCTACTCTATGATTTGACTCTCAGGCATGGGAGAAATAAAGGCAAATAGGAAATCTAGAGCAGTAAAACATTTCCTGAACTTCTCTGTTTTTTTCTTACATTCTTCAGTTAGTGGAAAAATAATCATTAGCAACAAAAATATTTTCAAAAATTTCATGGTTAATTTTTGCTATCCAGTTTGGGGAGACTGTTAATCTTTGTTAATGTGTTCCTGTGCATTTAACTTTTCAACTACATGCTGGAGTCATCCCTACCTCAGGGATGCTGCAGCAGGGCTGGTTTCCATCTCCCCACAGCCCTGCCCTGTCTGGCCATAGGAACCACTAAGCCAGGCCACTCCCAGGCCCACATCCTGGCCATTCTGCACAGGGGTCGGCTCTGCAGCCCACCCTTGTCAAAATCTGGACATCTGGACACAATACAGCCATGATTCTTCCATGATTTTAATATGCCTGACATCCCTGTTTCAGGGAATCCTACATGATTTCCAAAAGACTTTCTCATCTCATCCTTATCTTGTCCAATCTAATCTCCATAAAGGCCAAGAGGAATTCTGATGCACTCTGGACTGCCTTTTGAACAAACTGTGCCTACATTTCATAAACTTAAGAACACCCCCACATGTTCAATGGTCAGACAAGAAGTAGACTCTGATGATGCAACTTTTACTTAACTACTCCTATTTTGTTGCTTTGCATAGCTTGAGGGCGGTTGATGTGACTTAATACATTTAGATCTGAGAATATATTTGATGTTTTTCTGTTTGGTAGCAAAGCCTAGTTACCAACCAGGACTGGAAAGAGGCAAAGTCCTTTCCTCCATGCCACTAGATTTTGCCACTCCTATAAACTTCAAACTGAATCTGAAGCAGCACAAACAGAAGTGTGATCAATTTCTCAGTGTGAATGAAGATGGAGGAATTTCTAAAACATAATTTAATATGATAAAGCTATGACCCTCTCCCCACCCACACACACACACAAAAAGCATAGCCCTGTATTGAAACAATGCCCCTGCAATGTTTTTGCAGTACTGCAACAACATGTGCAAGAAAAAATTATGAGTACCATGCAAGATATGTTGAACATAGTGCATGATCTAATTCCCAAGTTGTACATCACCAGTCCTGAGGATGTTTGCCATAAGATCACATAAATTTTATTTCAGGCATAGCAAAAGGTACTATTTTCTTGTGGATTTATAACTAATTACCTAGAAAGTTCTATAAAATTCTATGTGGTTTTGTGCAGAGAACGAGACAACTAGAAATTCTTTCTTTACTCTATTTTAAACATTGCGTCCTTTTTACCTCTCATTTTACACCGCAGTGATCAAGACTCAAAAAAGCTCTTGCAACACTTTTCAGATAGTTTCAGTCATTTTTGCTTCACTTGATGGAGATTACTATTCCCATGTGTTGTGTTAGCAAAGTGGTCATGCATCACATTGGAAGCTTGAATTAAAAGTCCATTTTTTTCCCCCTGAACAAGATTCATAAATAAAAAATATCTTCTTTGAATAAAATTCAGGTATTGCACTGAAGGGAAAAGACTTTATATGTTAACACTGTCAAGACTCAATGATGCATAGTAAAATGGCTTCACAAGTGAAGAAATTCAGATTTCAATCTAAGTTCATTGACTTTAATTTTTAAAAATAATGCAGCAGTTTACTGTTTTGTAAGGATTTCAATCAGGATCAGTTCAATTTTAGTTTGTAAGTGTGCTGAATAAAACCCTCAAACACAAAGTCTGCTTTTCTGTACTTTAAATTACCACTCATAGGGTTGTCCCACTGCCCTAGAGGAGACCACTTTCAGAACATTATATCTGAGAGACACTGCTAGGTGAAATCTAGATGCATCCATTTATCACACACATACTTTTCCTTCCCCTAACTCTAAAGTTCATTTGGCAGGGTTGTATCCTACTCCATCCTTATACACTTAGCTGACTGTCAATGATAAAGAAATAAAGGCTATTACTGATCTTTGGGATCTCATTAAAATGAACTATTGAATTCCATCAAATCACATCTATTCCTGCAGCTATCAAAGGAATGCAGTTGCTTAGATTACAGATGGTCTTTTCAAAAACTGGTAGTGCTCTTAGTTGCCTTGAAAAAACACTGACAATTGTACACATTCAGTTCATATCAATTTGGCGTTTTAAGGAAGGTGTCCATACTCAGTTCTCATTCTTTGCGCACGAACAGTCCCTGGGTAATAGGTATCTAGCTGTGCAATAACAAAACATTAGGATCACTATGTGTATCCAGCTGGGAAAACTGAAATTCTTTTTTGGTAAGGTGTTCACGTGCCATACTGATGTAATACTCTGAATTTCAATGTGTTAAGGTTGTACCTCTTGTTTGAATGAGAGCAAGTTTATTTTAAACTTGTGCTTTTAGAGTCTAATTAGTTTAGTGTGAATTGAATTTTTCTTTTTTTTTTTTTTTTTACTTTGTCTACCACTGTTCAAAAGCCCACTATAAATGAAAAAAAAAAAAAAAAAAAGGTAAAAGAAGATTAGAAGGAATTGTGTTGATTATACATATAGTCCTGTTTAAAAAAAAAAAAAAAAAATAAATAAAAATTAAGCTGCTAGAAAATTTCAAAAATTGCTTTACATTCCTTAGACAGTTTTCCTAACAAAAATCATACCTCATAATCTAGAAAATACAGCCTTTTGGCAATTCACTGATTTAAAGAGTACAAATAGGTCAAATGCAACTGATATAATAATTAATTGTACACATTTGCACAGCTCAAACTGAGAAAAAATGTCCATGCTGCTTTGTTCATCTTTAGTACTATGAACTGATTACATATCAGAGAGACACACAGAACAATCATGAAAAGTTACAACAGCTTAAGTAGGTGTCTGTGCTGAAATAACACTTGATTTTCTTGCTATTTTACTAATGTGTTTACTAGTGACAGACCCAGTGGTTTTGCTCATTATGTCAATAGAGTTGAAACTCTGTTTCTGTGCACTTGCTGGCCTCTCCTGTTTTGGAAAGTAGCTGAAAGCTTTAAATTCCTTTAGTTAGCTTGATTAGACAGTGACCCTTTGCCTGGTATTGATTTCAGGATTTAGAGTTTATTAGTAGGTCACCAGGGTATTTTTTCCTTTGTGTTGTTGGCCATTACCCAGCTTCTTGAACAACAAAATACTAAAATGAATCCGAACTGATGGTGATCTCTTTTAAAATGTTTCAGTGTTTCTTTTTCCTTTGTATAATTACAGAATTAGTGTGTATATACTAGTACTTTGTATGTTTTCCATGCTTATGTGCTAGTTTTAGAATTTTTATTGATTTTTTGATATAGAAATGCAGAGAAAAAGAAATGGTGACTCAATATAGATTTCATTAAAGGGTAATCCATATTAAAGGCTTTTAATGAAAAAAACCCAACAAAACAAAACAAAACAAAAACCAAAAGAAAAGAAACAAAACAAAACAAAACAAAAACCAAACACAAACAAACAAACAAAAAACAAACAAACAAAAAAAAAAAAAAAGAAAAAACAGAGTGAAAAAGCCAAAGAAGATATTTACTAAAATAAAAGCTCATAGAGTGATTTGCGGTGTGCCATATCACTCCCTTCTGAAGACAGAACCAGAATGAGAGTTTTTCTGTTTGGCACTTACATAGAAAGAACATTCAATGAATAAAGCATGGATGAAGAAGGAGGGTTATGATCTGCGGATTGCTGGCTACAGCATGGCTGTGTATAAAGCATTGATTGATGGCATTAGAAGCAGAGTGCTGTGCAAAGCCTCCAACAACTGTGTAAACAATCAAACAAAATAGGTACTGTCCAACACAGCTTGCAATACTCCTTGTTTGGTGCAGTTTGCATACTTGGCAAGTGTAGCTGCTATTCCACCACTGTGGATCTTGAAAATAGAGAACAATAAAGAGCTATGGTCCAATTTCCACTGAAAAACACTCAATGCATTTTCGGTGGTTCAGACTGTGACCTTCAACTGTCTCTTCTCTGATCAGTTCTGCATCCTTTTGATTGACATTGCATGCATTCCTCTAACTTGCCCTGGAATGTCACATAAAAGAGCATCCCAGCCTCTAGTCATGTCTACATATGTGAAACCTTTTCTTTATTCATTAGAGGCAATGCATTGTGGAAGGTGGAAAATTGATTAGACAGAGAAGTATCTTCACCAACTGAGTTTTGGCTGATACTCAACTTTTTTTCTTTTTAAGGTATTTCCAAATAAGTTATAGGATTATTTGTTTCAAAGTCCTGCTGAGAATTGGACCTCAGATGATTGATACACAGTATTTCAAGTCTTTTTTGTTTGATTATCTCAGACAGGTAAAATCATAGAATCATGGAATGGTTTGGGTTGAAAGGGACTTTTAAAGGTCATCCAGGTCCAAGGTCCCCGAAATGGGCAGGGACATTTTCCACTAGATTCATTTGCTTAGAACCCCAGCCAACCTGTCCTTGAACATTTCCAGGGATGGGGCATCTACCACCTTTCTGGGCGACCTATGCCAGGGTCTCACCACTCTCATTGTAAACAAATTTCTTCCTTATATCTAATTTAAATTGATCCTACTTCAGTTTAAAACTATTACCTCTTGTCCTATAACAACAGGCCCCACTAAAAAGTTTTCCCTTGTGTTTCTTATAAACCCCCTTTCAGAATTGAAAGGCTGCAATAAGGTCTCCCTGATGCTTTGTCTTCTCCAGGCTGAACAACCCTAACTCTTCCAGCCTGTCCTCATAGGAGAGGTGTTCCATCCCCTTGATCATTTTGGTTATACTCCTCTGGATCCACTCCAACAGGTCTATGTCTTCTGCTGAGGACCCCACAATTGCATACAGCACTCGCTCCAGGTGGGGTCTCATATAACACGGTAGAGTGTCAGCATCACCTTTGACTTGTTGGCCACGCTGCTTTTGGCGCAGCTCAAGATAGGATTGGCTTTCTGGGCTGTAAATGCACATTGCTGGGTTATGTCCAGCTTTTCATCCACCAGCACCCCCAAGGTCTTCTTACCAGGGCTGCTCTGAATTTGTTCAGCGCACAGAACTAGAAATAGTTTTAATTTTCTGAGGTGTTACATATCTTCTATTTGTTTTCAAAATAGAAATTAATTACTAAAACTCTTAGGTGTACAAGAACTTTGTCTCTTTCTCATAAAAGTAGTCAATGAATTTTGTAGTAAATGTGAAGAAAATTGAAAGGAACATAGACATTACTTTGACTTTTGGTCCTAATGTCCATGCAATACTTCAGAAATTATTCCTATTAGATGTGACTTTCCACTTTGTCTGTTGTCTATAGTCATACGAAGTTTCTGAAAAACCTTATGATGCAGCCATCTTATCTCTCATTAAGGCTTCCATCTTTCTTTCAAAATCAGTACTTTGAAGCTGTGCTTTTATTACAGTTTCTTTAAGAAATTCTTGGTTGTTTCTGATAATTTTTTACTGTAGAGTAGATGTATTTATTCTCAGGAAGAATAAATACTAACATCCTACCATCAGCCCTTCAAAAAGTCTCTCTTCTTTTGGAATCCCAGTAAGCCAAGTTTATGATTCTTCCATCTCAGTCTCCAAGGCAATGTGCAATGTTCTGCAAGCCACAATCCCTCCTGGTCCAAGAGTTACAGATGTTTAGAGTCCTTACACATTTGGAGGCACTTTCTCTACCAGAGGCAGTCAATTAGTCTTTCTGAGAAGTACAGCCCTGGCAATATACAAATGCAGCTCTAACCAAACTTGTAACTCCGCATACTGGTGTACCATGAAGATATAACTGTCCACTCAGGCTTAGATGAGAAAAACATCTACTATGCTTCAGCTGAACAGGGAAAAAACATTCACAGAATCACAGATCCCACACCCCTGATGTAGGCAGGTAAACCTTTCACTAGAAAAAGTTGCTCAGAGTCCCATCAAAACCAGCCTTGAACACTTGCAGGGATGGGGCATCCACAGGTTCTCTGGGCAACCAGTTCTAGTGCCTCACCACCCTCACAGTAAAGACCTGCTGATGGCCTCAGCTTTGGCCAGTGAAGGGTCTGTTTTGGAGCCTGATGGAACTGTCTCTGTCTGATGTAGCAGCAGCTCCAGCTGTGACTACTGCAGCCCTTCCAGCTACCAAAATATTGCAATGTAAACACAATACACTAATTCTTGTCTGTTGCTTTTGATGAATAATCTAACAACAATGGCCTCTGTGATTTTTTTTTTTTTTTTTTTTTTTTTTTGCTGGTTTATAAGTTTCCATCTGCAAATGACAGAAAACAATAATCTCATTTGATTGTTATGAGAATTTATGTAATAATTGCATTATGTTTTGAATATGATCTTAGTTTGGGCATAAAAAATGACAGTTGCATTTTTTTATATTCTAATTATGTTATTCTTGCTTATCATGCTGAAAAAATAGTTTGTTTTCCTCCGCTCATTTCTCCAATTTGTTTCAAAGCAAATTCTTTTTCTTATATTGAGAGAATTGTAACAAACACAGTAATCGTTTAGACATGTACTTTAAATTATGAAGTGGGAACTGCCATTTTGAAACATATTTTCTTTTCTTTTTTTTTTTTCCTATGTAAGTATTTGTTAAATGACCTGAGACAAGAAGGAAAATTAAATACTTTATCAAAAAAGATCATATTTGTTTATAATTCCTCTAGTGAAAGGCCATTCATCATTCCTCTCTGTCCTCACCCATCTTTTCACCCTGAACTATAATCCCATCATTTGCTTGACTGGCTCTCTTGAACTTTGACCTTTGTTTTACTCATGCATTGTAAAAAGTATTAATCTGTCACACGCACCCAGGTGTGATCTGTTTGCCTATGCAGTCATGACTTCTCTGCCTCTCATTTGTCTTAATAATACAGCCAGTAGCATTAATAAGCCAAATCAGCTCACATCAGTTAATGGACTGTTCTTGACACAGACCAAATTTTCTCCTTGGAGGCAAAAGGGAATCATTTAGATCTCTTCTAGACATTATCTATCTGTATATTTCCCCCATACCCTGCAGTTCTCCTGTCTAAACCATCACTGGTTCTAATTAACATCCCATCTTTCTTTTTTTGAGTCACTGAGCCAGCAATAACCTATGTTATGTCATTTTCTGTTATGTTAGAGTATTTGTATGATGGTGTCTTGAATGTGGCATTAGATCCCATTCTGCAGCTGAGGATCTACTCTTTATTCCTATAGACCTTTGAAAAGAAAGAGAACTGTTTGGGTTTTTTTTTGGTTTGACCCCCCTCCCCCCCCTTACATTTTGCATGGTTTATTGAATACCAATTAAATTAATGGCTATGTAAGTTTATAGGATTAATGCTGAATTTTCAATTTGAAATGTTAATACACTTAGTGTGGTTAGACCACACTAACAACAAGATGTGATTCCTAATTTTACTATGAAAAGGTATCAGTTGTATTTTTGCCATTAACTTAGTAGAACAGGGATTCATTCTTTAATTTTATTTTTTTTTTCAGATTAAGATTAAAATGTAAAGTGTCTTGGAAAGAAACATAATTGAAAGAGAATGAGACATGGCTTCCAGCAGTATTCACTCTTTTTATAATTTCAGCGTTTACTCTGCTATCATTTTTTTTTTTTTTTTCATGTTTTTCAAAGCTCAGAGCATGTTTCCATCATTTCTATCAGAAGAGATAACTTTATGTTCTGTCATGGTTTTGGCCCAGATCAGCTAGAGTGGGCATGATGAAGACCGTAATGTTATTTGATACCATCTTAAGTCATTACTGAGGTATGGGAAAGGGACTCTCACTTCTGAGAAGAATGTTCCCTTCTGGTGGGAAAAAGCATAGTGGGGTGAGGAAGACTCACTTGGTATTCACTGTGGTTTTCTGTGTAAAAGTTTCTTTTGCTTATGCTTTTTGTTATTAATATTGGTGCTAATACTGTTCATTTTCTTACCTCATTGCTGTTTCCAGTAAATTGTTCCTATCTCAACCTGTGATTTTCATCTTTTGTTCCTCTAATTCTCAAATCCCTCCCCAGAGTGAGAAGGGGATGAGAGTGGGGGAAGCAAGTGAGCAGTGTCTGATTTGGAAGAGCCTTGGTGGTGGCACTGAATTAGGGAGTACCATTCCTAAACCACTACATATCCGAAGCACCAGCTTCTTTTACACAGATGGAGAGGATGTTCAGAATGCTCTGAAGTCCATGCTTCCTCAGAGACTTAATATGGGAGACTAAATTTAAGAAACTATTGCTGAAAATCTTAACCATGGTTGATTTCAGGACAAATTATAAAAGCTTCTTTAAAAATTCAAGAACTGATTAAAATTAGAAGCTGATATTTGCTTGCTAAACTCAAGATAGTTAGCAAAGTAGTCATCATATTGTAATTCAAATATTTAAATTTTGAATTATTCATTTTGTAAGTCTGTGAATTATAAAGTCAGGTATTATTTCTGAAGTCTCATGTACTCATGTACTGTTGCTCATGCATAAGCTACTTGAACACTGCAGACCAGGTACTCCAGGAAAACGAAGTATGAGAATGTGATTATCTAGTAACAGAATTTACTTAACTCCTCTTGAAACATGGTCTTGTTTTACTACTAGCACGACAGAGACTTTCAAATTATTTTAAGTTGTGCAAAACTGACCCTCCACCTTTTTTTTTTTTTTTTTTTTTTTGCTTCCTAAAATAAGAGAAAGGTATGTATGCCTCAAATTGCATCTTCTCAGATGTGTGAGATAGCACCACATTTGGTCAC